>CP092088.1:43705006-43780006 GCA_029203775.1 Neoneuromus ignobilis
GGGTGTATTTTCGTATCTCACTATTTGATCGAAAACGTGAAAAAGCCACCAAAAATCAATAATCAACTATCTTCATCATGCATACAATAGCATTAATAAATATATACTTTTTATCCTTACTGCAGTGTACCATACAAGACAGTTATTTTAATGCATATTGACAAACTTTGATATACTTGTACATACAGAGTATGGCGTTATTTGTTCTGCTCACGTAAGGGTGATATACACAATAACAACTGCGACATCAGCATAGTCTAATTTGTCTCGTTCATGTTTCTCATCAACTTTACATTGTTGACTTGGCTCACGTTAATATATGATACATTGCTGGCAAAGTGTAAATGTATGTAGGTATACATACTGTGAAATGCGTTTATTAGGAAATATATTATCAAACACAGGAAAATAGTCTTTGTTAATTGGGGTAAACGCTTATAAAAGATGTACCGAATTTATATACGTTTATAATAGAAATATGTTTTTCAAACATTACGTGTCTATTCATATTTTATCATGAGATTATTTGTTAAATGTGTATTCTTATATAATTCCAAAATTTATATATATACATTTCAATTCTTAAAAATAAATTTAATGGATAAAATTGAGAATATAACATAAAAGTAACATTTTTAAAGTATAACATTTTTAAGTGTTTTTTTTAAAAAAAATATTTAAATGATTTGATATTTCAAAATTAACTACATCTAAAGTTCTCATATTCATTAACTTTTAATTACTTATTAAAGAAAAATATTTTGGTATTATAAAATTTAATTACATTTTATAAATATTTATTTTCACATAAAGCAGACCGACACTAAAACATTATTAATGAAAATATACATAAAAATTATTTAATAATTAATTTTATTATAAAACCCGCAATATGATACTAAATAATACATATTTAAAAATAGAACTTTGTTTTATAGTAAATAAAATGATATCTTGTAGTTTAAAAATAACATTTTTCATTAGCAAGTATAAATATTTGCATTCAAGTAAAAAAATTAAATTTTAATTCAATAATACTTATTAGTTATGATATAGAAACATTTGTAAGATAGTAATCCATAAATAAAAATACAATGTTAATATATATATATATATATATATATATATATATATATATGTGTGTGTGTGTGTGTGTGTGTGTGTGTTTGTGTGTGTTAGAAAAAATAAATATATTACAATTTTCATAAAACTAATAGTTTCATAAAAAAATAATTCTGTAAATGAATAATTTTTTAACAAGTAACATTTATAAATAAGTAATTTAAGTAGCATTTTATGTTATTAAATTTTCATGCACTTCATTTGATAGATTTTTTTAAATATATGAAGTTAATCTATCGAAAAATGTATTTTTTCAAAATAGTTTCAAATTGGATAATTTGAATAATATTGTATGCTAATTAGTGTTTTTACGTTAATAAGTAAATAGTATTTATAATAAATTACTGTTTAAACATACAACAGCATAACAATAGTAATATATTAATTTGAATATGTAAATTTTATTAATAAGTATATATTGGAAAATTACGGACATTTTATCACAATGACAATATAGAACGTAAGTATGTGTGTATGTTTAAACAAATAAATAGACATATCCTGTGTTTGATTGTATTTTAAGGTTACTTAATACTAACTATGCAAGTTGACTTTTTTTACCATTTACATTTAATAATTTGTAATTGACTTTATTAATTTTTTATTTATCTCTGTTACTTGCCCACAATATTAAAATTATATAAATTTTCAATTAATAAACTACATCGCTAATAAAATATTAAATTAACAATTAAAAAGAAATATTTAAAAATGACATTCATGTTCAACTTGCCATTAACAAGCATTCAAAATTGTTAATTAGCCAATTGTTGAACGCAATGTCCGCCCTTGAACTAAATTGTATCGAATAAATTAATTATTTTAAAAAAAATATTTCATTATAAAATGAAAGTTGTTTCCAACACTTTATAAATATTTAGATGACAATTGTGAAAATAAAAATGTGACAAATACTTACTGAGAGCATAATAATACAGAATATGTATAATTAAATAGTGAATTAAAATATAACGATTGTTCTTAATTGCTTCATAAATTATTAACATATTTTAATATAGATTTATAAGTAATAATTACATATATTTTGAAAAAGATATATTTATTACTGCATTTATTTCAAATTTATTACGAATGCAGCCTAAATGTAATTTTATTTTTTTATTTCGTTTTGAATATGCTATTTAACATATTTTTAGAGTATTTTTTTAAATACATAATTTTATTACAATATAAACGATAAATTAAGTAAAGGTTATTAACATGAAAGCTGTTAAATGTGAAAAACCAAACGAAATTGGTACATATGTCATAGTTGTATATTTAAACTAAAAGCGAAAAAATATATTTATTCATACCTTAAGAAGAAAATTATTCCAAATAGGAGAAACGTTTAAAGATATCTACAAGAAGTACGAAGGTTAATCATGTTGCTTCATGCACGAATAATTAAAATAACTATACAACACTAAATAAATAACACATAAAAAAAGAAAAATATATCACAAAATTAAAGGAATATTTAAGGCATAGTTGACGACACAACGAAGTTGGTCGCGCCGACAAGTTTTATCGCATCCATCGGCGCGGCAGCGCGATCAGATAGCGACTGAACCACAGACATGCAAGACGGCTGAGGAAGCGGAACAAAGAGCGCGCCTTGACTTTTACTTTCAATTTCACTGTCGAAAATGAAAGTGGACGTGCTGGTTTAATGCGTTAATCACTACACCACCTCTTCGTTAGTGATACATTATGTGTACATATATGTTGTTACTTTTCTCGTAACTGTTTCTCTGTGTGTGTGTACATCTAGCTACGATGTGAAAATGATGTATAATATAAAAATAGGTATATGCATGCCGTTTGTTGTAAGAATTCTTTTAAAAATGAAAGAAGAGTAAAATGAATTATAATTTTGTGTTTAATACAGGTCGAAGAAATTTTATTATTTAGATGTATACATATGATTTTTTACGTATCCTAATTTATATATATATATATATATATATATAGTGTCATCCAAATGTGACGTCTATATTTGTGCTTTACTAGAAAGAAACAAAAGAAACTATATATATATATATATATATATATATATATATATATATATATATATATATGTTTCCCTATACACTACTCAATACACATGTTTAATTCTAATAAAACACAAATCTAGGCGTCACATTTGGATGACCCTATATATATATATATATATATATATATATATATATATATATATATATATATATATATATATATATATATTATGATAATTATTTAATTAAGGTAAATATTACTGTTGAAGTAAAGAAATATAGATAAGTCATTAGTTATATTTTCTCACTTTTATCAAAAGAGAAAATACTGATCGATTCAGCAAATATTTTTTAAAAAGTATATCTTTAAATAATACAGTTTAAATAAAAACAAGCATTGTAAATAAGAAAGTACTGATGGTATAAAAAGAACATAATTTTATTCGAAACTTAGTTCACAAGCAAGTGAAGAAAGATAATCACTTGAAAATAATTTACTTGTCTTAGAATACTTTGCGATTAAGAACTTATTTTTTTCTGTACTTTTAATTTATATATATATATATATATGTATATATATGTTACTGAAACAACTATATAAATGAATAAAGAAGATACCAATGTAGTTTATTAAAATGCATGAATTACTTTTTATTAAACTTTCTACTCACGAACACATAATTTATGATTATGTATAATCATACTTCTATTTGAACTTTATTTTGATGTTTCACTTTGATTAAATTAAGATTAAAGACGATAAAATATTTGTTTTTAATGATTAATCCTGTATATGCAACAATTTCTTATTTAAAACAATGAACTGTGATATTAAAGATAATTTCAAGATAACTTTTCAGTTGCCTTTAATGAAATAATATAAATATTAAAAAGTAAAATTTCTTGCTATAAACACACTCGAGCGTAGGATTTTAGAGATATAGGCATTGAAAAGAACATGTTTTACCGTATTTGTTAAGTGTACGGTACTTGTTTGGTGTATCAAACCCACTTAAAATGATATTGAAAGCAATCGCTGATAGACAAATAATAAGATAAAATGCCTTTGTTCGACGAAAGCAATTTGAGGTCTAGTTTTGTCCATGTAACTAGACAGTAAATTTTGTCAAACTAAAACTCTCAATGTCAGTGGTACGACTCTAAAATGTCAGAGTTAATAAGTGTAGACGCAAAGCAATTGCAGGAACAAGGATGGAAATAGATGTGATAGAACAGCATCTCGAACAATTTGGTACAAGTTCCGATAGCATTATGTCCAATTAAGTTGGTAAAATGGGGAAAGACGACATCGTTGGATAGAATTTCTTAATGAAAACGACAAACACACGTCCAAATTTACTCAAGTTTTATTCGAAAGAATAATCACTGTTCAAAGTGGCCGTCGTTTGATCAGTGGCGTAAAAATAGCTTTAATTAAAAAAGTATTCGAATCTAAAACATCAACATCTTGTGTTTATTAATTTTTATTTACGAAAGATAAAGTTTAAGATACGAGAAAATCATATTTCTTTCAAAATAATTTGCAATTATATTTTTTTTATTTTATATATATATATATATATATATATATATATATATATATATATATATATATATATATATATGAGTATATTTCATAAAAATAACGTATATAAATTTGTTTTCCTGTAAATTAAAAATGTATTAATCTTTTAATTATAATGAAGAAAAATTAATATAATAATAATGTATAATAAAGGTATTTTATTTTAATTTAATAAGTGTTTTAATTTTGATATTCTGTGCATCCGGAATAATATTTATTCATATGAAAAAAATGTTTGCGGAAATCCTTTTAAATTGATATTCTTCCGTAAGAAAATTTCAATGAGATAAATATATCTTTGAATTTATTCATCTTATATTTAATTGAATTTAACACATATTTATAAATACTAAGAAATATTGAAGAGTAATGATTTCAATATGTTTTTTTTTTTAAAAAAAAAACAAGTTTTTAATTAAAGATTATTATTTTATGATATTAAAAATGCAGATTGTTAAGATACATATTTTGAAATAAATTTATAAATTAAAAAGCATAATTTGTTTGAATAGTAAAATATAAGAAATATTTGTTTTGAAATTACTGTTCAGTTCGTTAATCGAGTACGGTATTGATTAAAAACGAACTCTAGAAAATGACAATGTCGATTGTGTAACTTGAAAAACGATTGAACAAAAAACATACAGATGAACGAACATAGTTGTTACTCGATCGAGTGACCAACTGACACGTGATAACATTTTTATGAACACTGTTAATGGCTTACCACAATCTCCGTTAACATTGTATACTTCCTTCCGAACAAGAAAAGTTACGTCAGAGAAAAATATACACATAGTGATATTTGTTTATTTCTCTCATACAAACAATGTAAATATTTGAAGTCTGGTAAACAGGAAATTAATAAAAAGAAATAGTAGTTTTTTTTATATAAGTGCGAACAGATTATTAAATCATATATGCGTGAAAAGATTAGAAACGTCAGTTATCGTAACTTATTAACACAAGAGCAATAAGAGATAGACGTTGTGAATATTTTACCCAGTTACTATTAGTAATATTTTTTAAGAAAATCTAAATATAGGAAGTGTGTGTGAGCATATATATAATGAAGTCAATTTATTCAATTCATTTTAATTATTTGATTTTTATGTAACTTTTTCAAAAATAAATTGTTTTTAAATGAATAAATCAACTCAATAACATTTAATATTTTTAAAACATTTATATATATATATATATATATATATATATATATATATATATATATATATATATATATATAAGAAAAATAATTGGAATTGAAATATATTAATGTTGCACTTGTCAATTCTTTTTAATATTTTTTTTAAAATTAGAAAGTGGTTCTAATATATTAATTTCTAAATATTTAGATCTGTATTTGTCAATGATCAAGTTTGGAACAAGATTGATCTTTTTTGTTTAATGAAAGCCATGAAGAATTTTTACGTACTTAATGCATTACTGATAATTCTCTGTAGAAAATTTTTCATGATATTTTGTCTAATTATCGAAAATGTAAAAATTACAGTATATAAAATTGTATAAAGTTATATTCATGCAATTCAATATAAATATAATAAATAATTCGTTAAAAATATTTTATAATTTTTGTAAAAATACAAAATAGAAATAAATATTTTCTAAAATTCTATAAAGAAATAAATGTGAAAAAATCATCAAATTTCATTGGACTACTTTCAATATTTTTAATTTCATTATGTTTTTTTATGCCTCGTCTTTAATATGACCTTGATGTGCGACACAAATGAATTTAAATTGTACTTAAAATATATTGATATAATTCGTAATAATGTTTAATGTACAAATAATGACTAATAAATTTTAATAAAACACGATAATATATTAAGAACATTTCTTTTCAGTTTAGATTTTAATCAATCTTATTAAAAATTTGTTGTTGATATAGAGTAAAGTTTGAATGATTATCATGATTGTATATATGGTAAACAATTTATATTATATAATTCCTTGAACTGAAAATGAGCATTTTACTTGAAATATTTTGCAATCATTTCCTATTATTTCCGGTAAATGTTGTTGAATATTTTATATAGGGTTCCACATAACGTCAAGAAAAAGTGTTGTATTATAATTCAACTGTCCATAAACACAACACATTCTACTAATAACATACTAGACTAGTAATTCGCGGTAAGCTTTTCGATTTCCGCTAGATGACATTGCGTGCCAATTCGCTTCTACACTGACAGAATCGAACCCATAACGATGTCAAATAATAAAGAACACTTCTCAGATTGCTACGTTGATAAATGCCCCAAGTATTTATAATGGAAAGCGATATTTTTTATGTCAATGAAATTGTACGGCCTCCAGATACATAATTTATTTGAATTGAAAATACTAAAAAACACGCTCAGTCTGAACAAAGAACAAAAATGTTCCAAGGTCCATTTTTTTAATTGTAAGACAACAGAAATTATTTTCCTTTAAAAATAACACTCATGCTATATACAAATATGTGTATTTGTATTTTATATTAGATACAAATTAAAATCAATATATTTTAAAATAAAAAAGTCGAATATTTCTATATAAATCAATACACAAGAAAATTTAATTCTAAAACCACAACACCAGTTTATTAAATAAAAGTTTCTCGGTATTTCTGGAATGCAATAAAAAATTAATATATAAAATATATAAAAATTTTAACCGTCTAGACTACTTAATACTACAAATATATGCATATATATATATATATATATATATATATATATATATATATATATATATACGTGTGTGTGTGTGTGTGTGTGTGCGTATTTATATCAACATAAATACACAGAAGAGAGATAAATAATATTAAGTAGAAACAAGATGAAACGAAAAGATCTAATATAATTAATGAATATAAATTACTTTCGTACGATTTGAAAACGAATATATATATATATATATATATATATATATATATATATATATATATATTCATTTAAAATTATTTTCTCTTTGGCTTGTTTGTTCAGTACGCTTTAAAGACGAATATAAAAACGTTTTTGCATTCACGTGTAACGTAAAAATGTCAAAGAAAAAACGCCACCGATTAATTTGTTTTTATTATGGGTTGTCTGATATTAAATTTATTTATACTTGTTTGTACAATTCTACAAAAGGAATAATTCAAGAAAAAAAATATGAAAAACAAAGAACATTTTTGTAATTACATTTCAAGATTTTAAGTTTCATTTGATATAATTTGTAAGAATACATAAATACATACATATATATATATATATATATATATATATATATATATATATATATATATATATATATATATATATATATATGTATATATACATTCAATTAAAAATAATATTTTTTATGGTTTCTTTTTAAAAAAATATTTTTTTTAGAAAACATATGACTACCTATTTCCTTATGTTATTTTTATATCATTTTATAAATACTGAAAATTTGTAGACCATGTAAGTTTCAAATACTGTGTTGAATATGCATTGAATTCAGCCATTCTAAATTAATTCTTGGTAATACCAAGTTTAATTTATATTAATGTAAATACATATTAAAGTTCATCAATTCTGAAAGATCGAGCAAATACATTTTTAGATGATAATAACATCAATTGTGCTTAAATGTTTCTGAATCAATATTACTATATTATGTTTTTTTTTTATTTTCTTGTAAATCGATAAAAGAATGATTTTTAAAAATAAATGTCGTTTTAAACGGTAAATGCATTAAATTACTGAACTGTTCAATGTAAATTTTAATATCATTTTTAAAAGTATATTTACAATTATCGTATATTATTATTAGCTACTTAATAGTTGTAATATTTGCTTTAAAAAAATATTTTAAAATTATTAAATTTTGATAAATAATGATAACTACAATAAATAAAAATAAATATTTATGGTCAAATAAATTCCATTATAATTTGAATAAAAAAATACTACTAAAATAACAATCATAGTACAATATGCAAATCATATACCATGACAATTTCTTAATAACAGTAAAAAAAATAATTAACGTATATACAACTTGTATAGACATAACGTTTGTATGCAGGCAACCGTGAAAGAACAGGACAACTATGGTAAACTTTTATTTATATATTAACCACAAACCGGACACAGCTGAAAAATAAATAAATCAATTGTATCATATGAATTCTCATCACATAAATGTAAACTTCTAAATAAAACAAAAGGAATATAAGTAAAGAAAATAAAAAATGTGAGAATTGGATTTTAGCTTTTTTGTTTCACGAATTAATATAAATTTTTGAATAAATGTTTGGAAATACGGTTTACAGATATCAGAGTAACATTTTTATTATACTTTTAAAAAAATATATTTTACTTATTTTATTGATAATTCAGTAACATATTTGTATTTTCATGATTTAATAAATTCATTTATTGGTGTTCAGATTCCTTTATAATGTTAATAATCGAATGTATTGATTAACAAACAGGAAATAAATAAATATAAATATTAGTGTTCAAATAACTAAAAATAGAGGAAATTATAATCGAGAATGTTCCTTTTTAAATCTGAGGGATTTATCACTTATTTATCTTAATGCTATTATATTGATATTATGTACATTTTGAATAATGTAAATTAAATTTATTCAAATTCAAATTAAGTTATTTCAAATTTAAAAAAAAAATAAATAAAAAATCACAATAATAAAAAAGCATTAATTTAAACTATGATTTAAAAACCTATAAAATTGCTGTTGATTGTAATTATTTAGTAAAAAATTAAAAGTGTTTTAAATATTATTGACTAAAAGGCATAAAAATTATTAAAAATATAACAATTAACAAGGGAAATATTATGGCTAATATGCAAATGAACCCAAAATCCTTTTAACGCATTTACCCAAATATTTTAGAGGTTAGAGCGTTACACTTCCTCTTACATGCAATAACATTGTCATATCTGAGTTCGCTAATGCAATTTTATACCAACAAACGCATAACTCGTTGTCCTTTCGCTGTTGCTACTATTCTGAGAAAAGTGAAAGTTGCAGAGATTATTCGTTATACTGCAGATTGTAATGACGTCATGTTTCGCGAGTTTTGCCGGCATGCGGTAGACTCATGTATGGCAACCGACCCAGCGACACATGGAATTGAGGGCACTTAGCTGCCACAGTCGCCATCGCAAGCTTATTACGCGTTACGTAACTGCTGTGATATTCACAACGCTCGTAAATGCGGTGTAAGAGCTAAGGGTATGAACTCGTTCAAACGTTATGTTCCGGAGCTATTTTACAACCAAACTTTATATTAAAATATTTCATTTGATACTATTGCAGAGATTTATTAAAAACAACGTACGCTATTATAGCTTGAAAATTATTAAATTACACACCGTCTCTTCAGTTTATTTTACATACGAACTTGTACTTGTTTACTGTTAATAAACCAACAACAACTCATTTATATATATATATATATATATATATATATATATATATATATATATATATATATATAAAATATTAACATAAATTTAATATTAACATAAACATTTTCATGTAGTATAATTTAAAAACAAATTCAATAAATTTCACGTACAATGAAAACTATGCATCTTTTTTTCAACAATAAAATATATTTATCAAATTTTCATATTATATTTTGAATAGCATAACTATTTCAAATAAAAAGGAAATGATACAGTAAAAATAATTCAATATCTATTTAAAAAAAATTAAAATTACTCTACAATAAAATCAATATCTTATATAATTATGTAAACTTCATCATGACTGCCAATGCTGTTTATTAATTTATGCCAAATACATTTGAACTAAATTTGAAATTTACGATGCAAAATTATATATTATTAAACAGTATCTCACGAAATATGAGATATAAAAACACATTAAATGCCTGTGTTGCATCAGATATTATGAAATCAAAATTCTGTTAGTTTTTATACATATATAAAGTACATTCCATTGTGTATACATATATATATATATATTTATATGTATGTATCAGTGTGTATGTATGTATGTATATCCGTAATTACTTTCTTAAAATACTTCAAATTTTCTAACAAATAATAATCTTTATGTTTACATGCTTGAAATTTTATGTAAATTCATGCTTTACAAATATTTATATTGTAAACAATTCAACTAAAATTAATTTTTTAAAAAAATACTTTGATTTCGATAAATATTAAATGTATAATTTTAAGGAAAGCAGTAAGTTTTTTCTTTCTTGACTGATTTATTGTTAAAAAATATGAAAAAGAAAATAATGTATACGAGATGATTTGTGTAACATTTACATCACTGTTTTAATTATATAATAATTTAAGCACTTGCGGACATATTTGAATAAGCACGTGTGTGTATATTTGTGTGTATATATATATATATATATATATATATATATATATATATATATATATATATATATATATATATTATATATACATACATACAGTGAGAAGATCAAGTGTTTTATTTTTTTAAAAAAGGATAAAATATAAAATTGATTTTAACAAAATAAAATGTTCAATTTCTTGTTACGATTATCGTAGATAAAATCGGTTGAAAAATACATTAAATAAGCAAATCTCAAAAGGTTTAAATGACGAATAATTCTTAAAGGGTTATTTAAAATGTTGTGGATATAGATTATGTGTGTGTGTGTGTGTATATATATATATATATATATATATATATATATATATATATATATATATAAATTTAGACGTATGTATGTATATATACATATATACAGTTTTCTCTTTCATGTTATATGCATTAGACGTTGAGTGGATTGGTAACAATCAGATTGCTTTCTTTGCACGCTATAAACTGGAAATGTAGCCATATATGCATTTACATTAACTGATTCGTATACCTTCTTTTTTATGTTTTTTGTATATTTGAGGTTGTGCAACGATCATGGTTTTCGTGTTTATATTTTAATAATTAACTTGTGTAATAAGTATTGTTAGATTGCTATCAAAGAAATTAAAACTATTTAATATATTAAATGCCTCACACAAAAACTGCCATTAAAGAACATGATTATTACATGTTTAATAAATTTCCAAGACTGAAAATCTACAAGCAATTTATATACTTTAACTATATATTATATAAATTATGAAATAATCGATTCTATAATGAAATTCTGTTTTTTTGGATATTAACGAGTTCAAAATAATAAGTTGCAACGTGAAAAATCACAACTATATTTGAAATATAATATTTCAAATGTTATAGTTTTTACCTTCTATCTGTGTATTATATTTATATAAATATGAAATACATACAAACATAAATATCAAATTTTCGTAATAACAATCTATGTAATCTAAAATTACAAACTTTGGTTGATTACTCGTTTTGAAAAATCATTTCTTTAGTTTTGAACAACTGTTTTATACAAAAAGTATTAATAGGAAGAAAATATTCTTTAGAATCAGATGATAAAAAAGTAGTTTATATCAATAGATAAACTATAAGAAAACGAAAACAAACTAATTGGTATCATTATAGTTATCTTGAATATAAAAAACAGCTTCCTGTCAGAATAAAATCGATATAAATGTTGATTTAACCAAATAATCTACAAGATAATTGTCAGAAATTAAGTAAAAAGCATCTAATGAGTTAAAAAAAGCATTGAATATGATAATATGTTACTTGTATTCAATTTTACAAATTTGCCTATGAAAATAATTTTTATTAATATATAAAAAAATTGATGATTGATATATTATGCATTCATTTTTAAAGACTTATCCACTTTAATTTGTGTCTCAAACATAATGAAAAGTGAGATTTGAGATGACATGGTTAAAACGATAAAAAAGACAGAGTCAGCAACCAGATTTGTTGAATAATGATAATTAGCAAATGTTTTATAAACAGAGGCTGTGCAAAGATAGAAAAAATGAGGTAGCATGCTATAAATTGCAAAATGTTATAATTATTAATTGTCTTTAACGAAATTTAAGGATTTTTTTTAAAACGATGTATAAATATTTTAAAAATACTCGTATGTAATATATTAAAGTTATACATTTTTTTTTAAAGATTTAAAAATTGAGAAAAGATAATTTAAAACATTTAAATGTTACCAACTGTTTTTTTAAAAAATATTAAATACTGTACTTATCTCGTACTTAATTTTTGTCTAGTTACTAGAAAAGAAAAGTGAGAAGTTATATGTTGAAGTTAAATAAATATTTATGAAAAAGGACATACATATATGTAGCTAATACAATAGTATCAAATAACCAGTACGATACAACTTTAGAAAAATCATAGAGGAAAAGACTCAGTTTTATTATCGCATTATATAAGCTAGAAGTGGATATTTTAAATTAAAGAACAGTTTATATAAATGACTAATACAATAAGAGTTATAAATAATTAAAATATGTTATTAAAATAAATTTATTTCGAAATGTATGCAGTAGTTTTCTATTGGTATTTTCTATAAAAAAGATTTTATGCAGCTGTCGAATTTTAGTAATTAATTATACACACACATGTGCATGTGTGTACATATGTCCATATATTATATACATATATATATATATATATATATATATATATATATATATATATATATATATATATATAATTTCAAAAACACGTTATTAGAGTGATCATTTTTGCGACCCATCGAAAAAGAAACATATTACATTTATGTTAAGTTCAGAAAAAGGTCAGTTACAAAAAAAGGTTCTCGGTACGGCTGTCTGATTTTAATTAATTATACCAAAAAAAGTTATTCACAACGAGTTACTCTTTTAAACTCGCAGCACTATTATATAAAAAAATGTGCAGTTTTTATTGTTAGGAACGAGGAGGAAAAAATTTAAAAATGATTTGTATGTTTTTATGTATTGTAATTTTGTTTAATGCTCATCATACTTACATTTCTCGGACGCTTTAAATTTTGAAAAATACAGATTTTTATTAAAATCATTTGTACTTTTTAATATATATATATATATATATATATATATATATATATATATATATAAAATTTTTAATGTTTGTTGGATTTATAATTTTAACGTAATGCTATATAATTATAATCTACATGATGTGTTATCAAAGATACGCAATATATATATATATATAAATATATATATATAAATATAGTCGTGCCCATATGTCACGTGTTCTTTGAGCACAAAATATTCGACAACAAAAGAATACATCAAAGCTGAAATAACAAGTAATGAAACTGTGGACTATATTTCCACCCTAAATTATAAAAGAGAGTGAATCATTCGTTGTTACTCGATGAGTCATAATGCCACTGCACTACACGCAGTACACACTGGTAATGCCACGCAAAGTTTGTTATTTACAAAACATTAAATTGAATAATGATAAATTATAGCTAAACCAAAAACCAGTGTAACACATGACAGTGCAATCATTAACCTAAACGAGAAATCGGTATTTGGTTACTGAAAAGCATAATGAGAGAATGTCATTCTGTAATCAAGTAGACGATATTAAAATGCGTTTGATCGATATTATATTGTGAATTATTTGGATCGGGTTTCGGCAGGAAAATAAATATATTGACCGATTATGTGATTGTTTTAGAAATATTATTTTTTTCTGTTTGACAAAAAAACATTTAACTTTAGTATGGAATAAAATAACAAATAATTAACGACAATGAAATTAAAATTCAATAAAATTAATCGATTATTCGGAACATAATGGCCTTAAACTACTTTATGACGATAAATTACATAAGAATTAAAAAAATAACGTTAATATTCTAAGAATAATGATGCGATGAATAGAAAATTCATTATATATAAAATAGTACACATGTGTATAAACATACATACATGCAAACACACACACACACACACATATATATATATATATATATATATATATATATACATAAATAAATAACTTTTAGATTTAATCCATTAAGGTACATATACGGGTAAAAATATTCTAAACTTAATGAAGTGTCTAAATTTCAGCTTATGAGCATGGTGACCTATTTACATATTATACATAAATATGCGTGAGTGTGTGTGTGTGTATGTATGTATGTATGTATGTGTATAAATATATATATATATATATATATATATATATATATATGATATCCTTAAATGAGATTGAAGGATCGTAAAGGATACTAAATGATAGTAACAAGTAAATGTATTCCTAAACCCTTCAGTTTTATTTTGAGTCATATATATATATATATATATATATATATATATATATATATATATATATATATATATATATATATATATACACATGTATGTATGTATGTATATTTTTTATTAAAAGCAACTATTTTAAAATATTCAATAAAAGTATGATGTCACATGTGTGCATCTGTGTGTGTGTATGTGTGTGTGTAAACGCATATGCGTAATAAAAAATAACAAAAAAAGTAATGTAAAATCATAAATTGCTAATTTTAAGATGTGTTTATTCCTTTGTTCGTTTTATTATAAAACTTGTAATTTTATTATTAATTTAAAAGTTGTAGGAAAACTTGACTAGACTATTTATATTTTAGTGAGGGTAAAAATTTAAATTTTGGTATGCCATTACTGCAATGTTGTTTGAAATAGTTGTATTACAAAATGATTCGTTCTTTCTCTTATAATATCTATTACAATGCAATTGTCAGCTTCCAGGTATGAATTGACCGCTATTTTTCAATAGACAATAGCAATGGTAGGCGTGTTGACATTTAAATATATCGAACATATACATGTTTAAATATAGTGATTGTGTAGTTTGTTAAATCTGTCAATGTTTTATTACATGATAAAATCACAAATAGATTCGTTAAATATTGCGTAAAAAGGAGAAGTAGGTTGTATATTTTTATTATATATTAATTGATTATTATTGATTTTTTTCAATATTTTTTCTAACAAAAAAATATAAAAATGTAATGTGAATAATAAATATTATATAATACAATTAGGAAAATATTTTAAAATATTCATTGCAAATTAATTTTCAAAACTATATTGTAAAAACAAATTAAAACAGTTCACACATTATTTATTTTGAAACTGTGGCGAATTTATTTCACGCAAATTATCAAACACATAATTATTGGACACTTTTACAATTACAATATTTTGTAATTTTGATATATTCGCATAGGATAACTTTTATAAGTAAAAAAAAAAATAGAAAAAGTTGTCTATGTAGAAATTACTCGTGTGTTACTGTTCGATCGATAAAGAAGTGAAAATGAAACAGATTAGAGAGTCTAAAAATAAGTCGAACCCAACAGATTACACTGTAAACAGTTCTAGAAGATTGACAAAGAAACGCCGGTCAAGACGAAATACTTCGTTTGAAAATCTTTTACCCTAAAATAACAATCTATTTTTTTCTACGAGTATAAATAAAGAATGGCAGTAAACACCCTTACAATTCTTAATCTTCTTATATCAATATTTAATGTTCTTTCCAGAATGTTTTCACTCAATTTAATATATTTCCATATAAGTTATTTTTATATTCACTTAGACACAATAGATACTCAAAAAATATAACAATAATGAGAAAAGAAAGTGAATTCATTAAAATAGCATACTTTTTCATAATAAAGGATGCTATTTGCAATATAAAATATAGTATAAATTACATCAATAATTTAATATTCTGTAAAATTGCTTGGAAAAAAGTGATACTGAGCTAGAAAATAATTATTTGAATAGACAGTAAAATTCAAACAGGTAATATGAAGTATATAGTCTTTTTTACGAGACCGAATATTTTACGTTTGTGGTGTGAAAACGGATTTTTTGTAATGTAAAAAATATTTTGTTATAGTAAATGCTGTTTAACGTATTGATTGGAATATTCCATGACCAATATATATTTATATTCTTTTAATAGTAGATCGATATAATATAAAAAGTAATAATTGTACGAAATGAAAATATTTTTGATGGTAATTTAGATGTTTATACTTTCAGATAATATATATTATACTTTTACTTGAATAATAAACATAAAATTAAAATGTGATACATGATAAGACTTTTTGTGTGTATATATATATATATATATATATATATATATATATATATATATATATATATATATATATATATAGGCATATAATAATTTATATTTTTTCCAATTATGGTTTCGTTTTAAAAATAATTTAAAACTATTAAATATAAAAAATAAAAATCTTGCCATGAAAATATGTGTATTGTACACATGGAACTATTTATGCAAAGTAACATTGGAGAACGTAAGTGTTATAAATATAAAAAAATGTTGTGAAAACAATCAGTGTACTATTGTGTATGTGACTACTATTACTTGCATACTTATGTAGCATAAGATCAACGAGTTAAAAATAGAATCTCCTCGGAATGTTGTACTTGAGTTGTGAACTCGACACAATAGTGTGGGAAAATAAGCCTGCGTGAGGTCGACGCATCCACGACTGCAGATGTCAATCGATAACATTAAAATGGACTCCGGCCAATGTGAAATCTATACCCGAGTGAGAATAAATACTTAGAATACATTCGTTCCATAACAGGTTAATTGAATTAATTACATATGAATGCAATTTGTTTGGAAGTAAATTTAGATCTATTGAAGTGAATCAATTATGAATTGAATGAGTTAAATTTAATTTTATCAAGTTGAACAAGTATTTATTTCATTTTTACGATAAAAAGTACAAATACAAATTATTAATGTCTTATTATATTCACACAAACATAATTTATATAAACATCTATCATGAATTACAATTTTGTGTAGCAAAAACTATATAGTAATTTCCAAAATATCAATAATTTGTAACAAGGATTGATTATCATTGAATATCCTTTTAAAATATTTAATCCATTTAGATATTTCAATATTGATAAAAATCTGAAATTTAAATCTGAAAAGAATGCTATTTAAAATATAAACTATTTTAAATATCAAAAATATAACCCATTTTTTACATAAAAGCTTTCTATAAAACAACATAACAATAAAGTAATATTTAAATTCCTGAAAGAATTTTTTAAAATTTAAACTGCTCCTTTAATAGCTTTTATTTCACAATTTAAAATTCATTTTCTTCATTATTCACATGTTTTATTATGTTGGCTCCTGCAAATAATTTCCATTTAAGTTACCTATCTTCGCACAAAAAATATCTTCAAAATTCGACAATAAGAAAATAAAATTCGTGTATAAAGAAAATAAAACGCAAGTAGTAGAAAGTACGTACTTGTATAAAAAATGCCAAATTTGTACTAAAAGTGTACATAAAAAAGTTTACAACGAACAAAAAAGTAATTCGTTTGTAAAATCTTGCGTTGGGTGTGATATCATAGGGGCCTTGACACGAACGAGCAACTCGTGAACCGGATACAAGTGAACCATAGGGTAATATGTTTCCATTTTATTTATATTTACCTTGGCAAATTTCCAGACTAGTCCGAAAGCTTACTTTTCACTGATATATACATACGTGTATGATATATATATATATATATATATATATATATATATATATATATATATATATATATATATATATATATATATGTAACTGGCACGTTCGTAACTACTTTTCAAACACTAAACTATTTATAATATTGTTTAAGTAATAAACGTTTAGGAATGAATAAAACTATCTACTTATTATAATCATTATTTTACAAGTAAAATGTGAACAAAATTTATATAATTATTTGTAACAGAATTGCACACCTTCAACAAGATAAATTTATTTTTATGCTATTTCACTTTTTAATAAATAGAATTAGGTATTAGATCTGATTAAAAAATCTAGTTTTAGTGCATATTTTGTAAAAAAAAAATAAAAAAATCTTTAATTTATAAATATAAATGCTATATTAAGAAACTGCTAATGTTTAACTGTTACTGGGCTAAAATAGTCCCATCGTTCTAGTAAACATAGTTCTTATAGCGTCGAAAATGTTGCACAGTCTATAATTATACAGATGAGAATGTGCATCTGAAATAAAAATAGTCGTTTTAAATATTTCACACGATTTTTATAACTAAAATTATTTTTTTAAATACATTTGAATTTTTATACATCTGTTGACATGTATAGAAGTATTGTTATTATACAATTATTTGGGCAAGCCATTAAATTAAAATGGAAACACTTCATATTAACAACTCATAAAAGCTGACATTTATTTATCTTCATATTAACAAGACATAAAGTTGGCAAATACATAACAATTAATTTAAAATAAAAAATATGAACATTTTTTTTGTTTTGAAATAAAAAAGTGTCAACAATTAAGTTATGACTATAGCATTCTATTTTTAAATTATATAAAAAAATAATACAAAATTAGTGCATATTAATACACATACACAACATATTTTAAATAATAATACTGACTGAAAGTTTTAAAAAGTAACTGTTCATCAAATTAAAATAAAAAATATATTCAATTAAATGTTTTTATATTTTATTTTATTTTACAATTAGTTTCACTGAATTGAATTAAGTTTTTCAAATAATGTGACTATTTACTTTTATTACCCATGAAAACAACTGCACTATACCTTATATACAAAACTGGTTTAAAAAATATCAAAAAATAGAAAACTAACATTTAATATATTCCTTTTATTGATATATATATATATATATATATATATATATATATATATATATATATATATATATATATATATATACACAATATATGTCAACCACATAAGAATTCCACATACAATACTTAAATATAGTTCTAAAAATATAGTTATTTTTACTAAATACGATGTACTATTTTAGGTAATTTATGTTCTTTTCCAATTATGGGTAAATATTTAATCATTCCTTGCATGATCAGTATATGTATTTTTTTTTAAAAAAAAACTTGACCGTTCAAAATGAAATGAGTGTAAATGGATATTTGTGTACATAACTAGTTTTAGACGTTATATACGTTGGAATAAGTGGTTTAAAATATTTACAGACTAATTAAATGAAATTTTTGGTTTAAAATATTATTTAAGAATTTTTTATAATTGGAATAACTGATTTATGAATAAATATACATATAATTCATTTTATAAATAATTGTCGGCATTCACACACTTTGCGATATCCATTTATTCCTACAAATGTTTTCAAAGTGTCAATCTAAATTTAATCCTCAATGTAATCTATATCCAACTTCCTGGAAATTGTAATCGGAATCATCTAACATTACTTTGAATTGTAACAGGTGTCATAGTGATCAAAATTTAATGCGGGCGTATCTATTGAACAACTGAATTTATATCCAATCTGCCATTTAAGATCAATTAATCATTTCCACATTACTCACTTAATTGATACTGGATGATATAGCATTATATTTTCATTACAATATTTTTTACACTTGATTTCATTTCAATTGTATGTAAACTAATATTTTTTGACCGGCGATTACAATTCCAAACTTTATAAGAAGATTTGGAATAAACGAAAGACATTGCTAATAGTTGTTTTTATGAAAAGAAAATTTTAACAAATATTGGAATGTAGTGTTTGTTTTGTAAAATAGAAATATTTGTAAAATATTCTATTTTGGAAATTATTAATACTACATAAATAAAACTGGCATTTAGATAAATATTTGGTCAGTGTTTGAATTGTTTATTTTAATAAGAATTTAAAAATTAACCGTTAAACAATAACGTATCTTTAAAAAGTGTTAAATTTAGGTAGTGTTAATTTGTTTTTCAACAAATATAGTAATACCAACACAATTGTTTATTCTCATACATTACATTGCAAAATATAATAGGAATTTTATTTTAAAATTCATTTTTTTGATTCTTTTGATGTTTGTTAAAATGGTTCAGAACAGGTAAATAATTGTAAAAAAACATACATTCATAAATGCATTTACATCCACTGAATCATTGTACACAATTATTATTCTATTTGTAATTCCCGCCAATTGTATCGCCCACACGACACGTTTGCGAGGTTGAGCTAAGTGAATGGCATCATCGTCATCATTGAGCGCTTACCAACACGACTCGTACAATTTTGGCAGCGTGCAATATTTAATGACAGTTGTTGCCACGTGGCGCGTGGCGAATGACCAGAGGTCGCGAGAGATCATAATGAGATTGCTTTGTTTAGCGACCTTAAATAGTATATATTTTTATTGTGATTCGATACAACTGGCTCACTGCAGAGATTCTATACACTTTTGTTAGTTGTGATAATAGATAATATTTATATTTTTTTCAAAGTACTGTTCCCTGAATTAATCATTAAGGTTTTTATGAATTTCATGAAACTTTATTGACTACGATGAAAATGTTGCCTTCATATAAATATGTATATTTATATATATATATATATATATACATATTTATATATATATATATAAATATGTATATTTATATATATATATATGATAAAAATTCTTAACATATAAAATAATGTGTTCTTATAATAACAATTTTTATGAAGAAAAGTATTGCAAGTATATCGAAATGTGATATTTTATACATTTTGTTCTCCAAAGTTTGATGCAATTCAAGTATACTTTTATGAAAGCACATTGACATACCTATTTAGATATTAACTAGATATGAGAAAATACATTAAAAAATATACTATTATTCTTGCTTTTACATAATTAGTGCCCTTTTATGCAAAACATCTTTTTGGCAAAACAGCTGTTCTGATAGAGCTATTCAAATATAACATAAACTTTATCAGTAATATTTGTTTTTGAATTTTTTTCAATCTTCCTAAATAATATATAAATAATATTCATTTCTTGGAAGAATTGTCATTATAGTTGTTTTTATGATATTTTTATTTAAAATTTTAAGATAATTAGTTCAACGAATATACTTACAAATCTCTCTCTCTCTCTCTCTCTCTCTCTCTCTATATATATATATATATATATATATATATATATATATATATATATTACTTGAAATAATTAAAATATACTTATGTAAATATTTTATTTATTAATAGTTTAACGATTACATTAAAATTAATAAACTGTGTATTTTTATTTTTAAATAACCTGGTAGTAAAAAGAGAAATGTTAATTATTTTATTTTAGCATTAAAATGTTTGTGTAATTTAACTATTGACGTATATGATAGTGCTTTAAACCATTCGAATAATAAAACGGATAATATAATATTTAATATTCTGTAAAAAGTCTCTATAAAAGTAATCGAGGTAAATAGAATTGCCGAATTCAGCCAACAATCGTATGAATGAACGAAAAGAATATGACGGCGTCGACGCAAGGCGTCTGTTTACCACGGACGCCGTGCATCTGTGATTAATGGCTGCTGGCTAGAAACGATCTCTGCGCAGAGTGTCACTGTCAAGGTTGTGTGAACAGCCTTGCATATCACGATTGAATCGGACGGGTTACTTCACAAAAAGATACGTGTTTCGGGGGAAAAAAGTGTGATTATATATCATTTGCAACATCTAGAGGTTGTTGAGCTTTTTAGAGTTTTTTTTCCTTCGAAGATTAATTTACGTTAAAGGGCATCAACGTTTGTGTTTCTTTTCTGTTCGAAGAAGAAATATTTAAATTATAAATTATTTATGAACTCGAGAGATAAAATTTATTCACATGTAAATAAAGCAGCAAGTTTTAACTAAATTACAAAGGAAGTTAGTTTAGTTCTGGTGTATCAGATTTATTCTTGTCATACTTAATTCTATAAAATGATAAATTGCTGTCTTGTAATCAAATGTAATTCTTTTATAAAATATTTGAGTCTTCACGATTTTTAATCGTATTATGCTTGTAAGGTTATTTCAAAATATATTTCAAACATTCTTGAAAATGCTTTTAATTATTCATCAGAATTAGAAGGAGATTGCCAGTGAATAAATACATAACATACAAGAAATTATAATATAAATTAATTTGTGTAATATTAATTTATCTAGATTTTATAAAATAATTTCAATTACGTTTTCTGTTCAATTTGACATGAAAACACATTCGTAATATATAGAGATTTACAATAATAAACATGGCTTGATAAAACATCAAACGACAGAGAAATAAGCTTAAAGAAACGTACTATAAGTAGAAAATACTCGTTTAGCATTTTAACAAGCATTTTAGCAATTTGTGTACATTTTAAGAATAATTAAAAACTATAAAGAAAATCTTGTAATATTTTTAATATCTGTGTATTTGTTTTATAACATTATTGAGGCAAACAGTCATATAAAATAATAAATTTGAATGAATTTTTTTTAAGAATATAGAATAAAATCAATAATGGTCTGCAGATTTTTGAATAATTTATGTTTTTATAGGTCATTAAAATTGACATTCTCTTAAAATTATATCGTAAAATAAAACGAAGTTAATCTTACACAAAAAATATTTTTTTGGTATAGCTACTTCTTAAATAAATACTATAATAAATGGAATATTATATACATACAATTGTAGTGTTATTTAAAACTGTACGACATTTATGAAAAGAAAACTATTTCATGTGTCACTCCTTTGCGTTCATTATGTACTGATTAAAATTAATTAAGGCTTATTAACAAAATACTCGGAAACTATTTCGGTTAGATCTTATTTTTAAGCAAAAAGTAAACAACATATGGGTTATTATAAACAAAAGTATTAACACGTTCGTTGCCCGACATCATGTAAACTATAAATCTGTTTAAAGAACAAATTCCTCTCTTTTCTGATTTACAACGTGTTAACATACTGAATAGCTATACAATTCATATATACACAGCTTACTTAAAAACACATTTTTTTATGAGAACAAAAAAAAGTTTAAGAGAAACTTGAATAAATTTTATGCATGTATGTAAAAATCTTATATTTAATTCTACCTACAACATTTTTCCTTTGAAAAATGTTAAATCACGACAAAAAATACAAACGAATTTTAATGAATATAACTTTTATAAATTATCTATAAAAAGTATAATCAACAGATAATTATATTGTAAATAAAATAATTCTAATTATATTTTTATAACAAAATATATTTTCACAGTAATAAATAATATTTTGAAATGGGTACAATTTGTTTATGATACGAATAAACATAAAATACAAAATTTGTAAAAATAAAACTATGAACTGTCATTGACTCTATGATTCGAATAAACTCATAGAAATGAACGTACATTGTAAATAGATACATAATATTTATTTGAATGTTTCGACTGAAAACCACGTATGGTACTACTACGACGTACCGACAAGTTTATATTAGCATAAGCTAAATAACCTCCGCCGACACAAGAGTTTATCATTAACATCATCATTCTGTAAAACCCACAAATACATTCGCACATTGAATCCGAATACATTCGCAGGTATATACAAAGCGGCCAATTACCTTCCGTCGAACTATGTAATAAAACTTCAAACATTCGACATTTCGACGAAGCCGAACAAAGTCGGTCGACAGACCGGACGAACCACATCGTTCATTTACAAGTGCTCCGTGTGCTGCTGCTGGCTGCACATGTTTTGGAAGTAACGTAACTAAAATAAACATCAGTCGAAGAGCACGTGTAGAGGAGACGAATTTATTAGAAGTATATTAAGTACATATTGAATAATACATGTTCGAAAGTTTTCACTTTTATACACATGATTTTTTTAATTAGATTATCTTGGAACGTCATATAAATCTTGAACATTATTACATTGACGATAACAGGTTCTTCGAGAAAAAAAAACATTTACTAAGAAAACTTGTGATCAGAATATTTTTGCTTATAAATTGATCAGTGTCTTGTTTTTCTATCTAAAAAAAGTATTTTTCAAAATAATATACAGTTAGTCACGTGTGATTTCGAAAATATCGTAGATAAAAAAATAGAAAATGAATTACTCGCCTCAACACAACAGTGTATCAAAACACTGATGAATAAAACAAACATTGAAGTTAAATTTTGTACTGCAATATATATTTCAGAAACTGAATCATTATATCAATAATTCACAATAATAAAAAATTAATATACCTAAAATCATAATAATAGAAAAATATGATATTAATAGAAATTAACAGTAAATATAAAAGAAGACTATAAATAGTCAAGATATTTTTAAAAAAGAGACTATTTTTAAAAAAGTACCAGAATGTCAAGAAAGGGATATAAAACAAATAAAAAAGTAAAACTTAATAAGAACATACGATTAAAGATGGCAAATTTTTTTCAATGGACTTTCTTTAGAAAATGGAAAGAAGCCCATCGAGGAGATTTTGGAACAGAGAAATAAAAGAAACAATGATCAGATATCGTCTATAAGAAGAAAATGAACTTAATAAAGACTTCCAGTATTTGAGATAACAATAAAGCCACATGATTTATAATATCGGATATATATATATATATATATATATATATATATATATATATATATATATATATATATGTACGTGTGTGTGTGTATTAATAGAAAATAAAATTCATTAATTTAGATTTTAGCTATCTGTTGTTAACGTCTTTTGTATTTAAAGTAAAGTATTGTTTTCTTAGTTTCAGTACCAACTGTTTCTAGAATAATTTGTTATTTTGTTATTAATTTTGGAAAAATAGTTTTTCATTTTTTAAATCATATAAAATAACCATGTATAATACTCATTTTTTATCCATATTTCTGATTAGTTTTGTCTTAAAAATAATTCCGTTGAAGGCTATAATTTTTTTTGCTTAAATTTTTCTTTGTTCTCGTTCTATCACATTAAATTTATTTCAATCAACTGACAATTCCTTTTGTTTTTTCTTATATTATTAAAAGATAATAAAATATTCAAACATTACTATTAATATTTCTTATGTTTAAACTAATCAAAACTGATTTTTTGCTAGAACAATAAAATAGGTTCAACCTATTATATATAATCAATACAAAAAATTGTAAATAAGACCTTGTGATTAATTTTATAATAATTTTTATATCATTAATTATTATACAATTTTCCTGGCTACTTAAATAACTATCAATAAAAAATTAAATTATTTTATTAAAGAATGTACATAAAAAAATGTTTCATGTACTTTTCAATTATCACATGTTATTCGAGTCAATTACTGACTACATTTTTTTTATTTTTTATGTTTAAATACAGTCATATTCCGTATATTTCTTAGTAAGTTAGTGCATCATGACTAATAAAACATTTTCAAATTGAAATTTTTGTATACAATTCTACGAATGTTATTTGGCTTTAATATTTCTCATATGATATTTAGACAATTTAAAATTAATGAAATGAAAAAATACACGATTATATGCTCGTTGATATTCTGATTACATATATATGTATATATATATATATATATATATATATATATATATATGTATATGTATATATTAGTATAAACAAAAATCGTTAACATTTTTTAAATTTGTGACAAATATTAAATTATGCTAAAAAATAATCAAATAAATTAAATTACAAATAATACAGATTACTTTAATAATTGTGTAAGTATTAAGGAAAAAGAAATCGAATATTTATTAGATATACAGTTTAATACAATAATTTACTGATTTTTAATATTACTGTAAACATATGATTAGGTAAACAAATCGTTTAATATTTTATTTTTTTATTATAAAAATGAAAATTAGGTAGTACGTTTGTTAATAAAATTATAATAGTAATTATAATATAGTTTTTTTTTCTAAGATTTAAATTAACAAAAAATGCTTTAAAATTTAACAGGTAGTTTTTAAAATTAAAAAATATAGGATGATCCAAATGTGACGCATATATTTGTGTTTTATTCAAGAAAATAAATTATACACATGTTTCTATCTAATAAAACACAAATATAGGCGTCACATTTGGATGCCCCTATATATATACGTTACACGTTTATTCATTACAGCGAATAATATTGCTGCATGAGTACAAGAACAAGGAAATGAAACAGATATACATGTATATGTTATAAGAAAAGAAAGATAGATATTACGTGTGTATCATTTTAATCAACAATGCGAGACTTGGAGAACTTTCGAGAACGTTGAAACGAAAATGTACAGGTAGGTTAAAAGATTAAATTCGATATGTTTTTTGACACATTAATATTTTAAAATATTCGATTTTATATCATGAATATGTTTCTCTCTCTCTCTCTCTCTCTCTCTCTCTATATATATATATATATATATATATATATATATATATATATATATATATATATATATATATATATATATATTAAGAATCAAACTAATAATTCACATGTTTACATATAAACAACACAGAACTTAACTATCTTTAATGTTTACAATCTTACTGAAAATAATATACGAAGTGTAGTAGTAACTTCGTTCCTTCGTTGTTTACATTGTAAACTACGTGGGAGATATATTGTATGAATGTATGTGTTAGTGTCCAAAATAGTTTCGTTCCTGACACATGTTTCAAATTATCTTGATTTATTTCTATAGATACGAAATGTACACGCAAATACATATGAAATATTATGTTCGATGTACATTCTATGATAATAACCCCTACACTTTGATTTGAATATAGATAAAAGTACAAATCAATTCGTATTTATTCTTATTATTTGTTTTCAACATGTTAATATTATTGATCGTATAATAAGCTTAATAATTAAATTTTATGTCTGAATAAACGATCAGCAGATTTAATCATTCTTAATAGAATTTTATAATAACGAAATGTTTTATGAAAATTAAATGAAAAACAAGTATCAACTTTACGAATTTACATATAGATTTTTTTCATGCATGAATCATATTTCTCCCCCATATATATATATATATATATATATATATATATATATATATATATATATATATATATATATACATACGAGTAGTATATTAAAAAAATCAATAAAATCTCACCTTTCTTACGTTTCCACAGGCAGATGGGATGAGTATTCCACAAAGCCATTCTGTAACAAAAATATATCAAATTGTATTACTATTCATATTTTAAATTGTATTGAAATGTAATTTTAAATCTGTTTTTAGGTTAATGAACAATAGATACAAAATAATAAAGTGTTTTCTCAAGTGATGAATGTTTTATTAACTTACATATTAACACACACTTAAATGTGTACTTTAAATTGGTAACTGTTATTTTAGAGAAAAATTAGCAAGTATTGAAAGTAGTGTCAATAGAAATTCAATCGATGTTCGTGCATACAGCCATTACTAGATATAATTTTTTATAAACATATTTATGTAGTATTTCATGCATGATCGCAATACTTTTAAAAATATTTAAAGACATTACTAATATGTTAATTTTGATTATTATTAATAATATCTCTCTCTTTATCTCTTTCTCCCTCTCCTCCTTTCCACTATATATATACACACACAGTGTGTATACGTAATACATATTTATATGGCACATGTAGGTACGTATACTATTGAAGAATAATTAAAAAATGATTTAGAACAAACCTTTTTTAATGAAAGTAATAATTGCTGATAAACCTGTAATAAAATTATGATTCATTGGTAATAATTTAATCAATTAAATATTACCAATTCCTTTGCTCATTGTAACTTATCTATATATACAATAATATACATGAAAATTTACCTAAAATTTCAATTTTAAATTCCAAATTTAGTTTTTGCAAATTTGTTTGTATTAAGTATCATATTGCAATTGTACAGTTAATACAGTCATTATAAATAACATTCAATTAATAGCGAGTTCAGTATAATATGCTACTATTTTTTTTTTTTTTTTGTTTTAAAGCTAATACTCATGTAACATCTATTATGACATGTGCTATTTGATGAAAAATGTATCTAAATAAAATTTAATTATTAAAATGCAAATAAATAAAAAAAATACTTTTTACATAGCTGGAAATACTCCGATTATAATAAATATTTTGTCAATTTATACTATTAAATTATTTGTTTTATAGCTAAAGAATTTGGATTATTTTTTTATTCGATGCTTTAGAAAATATTTTTATTTAAAGAATGCATTTTTTTATTACGAACATTATAAAAAAGGTGGTTTTTATTATGTTAATAAATTTCATCGAATGTAGTCTCACATATTTTTTTCTTTTTTGAGAACGAATATATCTTATTATACTATAAACAGAGGATCTAAATGTGTGAATTCATTAACATAAATTTAAGGAATGCAAATAATGTTAATATTTTTATGCAAAAATAGAAAGAAAATGCAGAGTTATTTTCATTTTATGATTGTTAATGTATTGTTTGATACATTAATGAAATTAATGGATATAATTCTTTTTAAAAATTCCATAAATGTTATTTACTGACAAATTATAAATCATCTTATGGAGAAATATCATATATAACTATTGTATTTAAAAGGTTTATATAGAAATATAACATTCTATAACATTTATATTACATTTAAAAATAGCATACAAAATAACATTTTTATTAAATTTTATAATTTTTTATGATTCATTTTGTTTTAAATGTATAGAGTCATCGAAATGTAACGCCTAGATTTGTGTTTTATTAAAAAGAAACGATATACATATTTCCCTATACACCACCCTATACATATTTTTCTTTTTAATAAAACACCAATCTAGGCGTCATATTTGGATAACCATATATTTATTTGATCTAAAGTTCTTATTATTTATAAAAAAGCAGTTTTTCTTCAAATGTGAATTGTTAATATTTAAAATTTTATGAATGATTGGAACAAAAATCTATTTTTCATTGTTATTCTGAGTATCTTAAAATAAACATCACATAAAAAATGACTAAATAAAAACAGAACACGTTATAGAATTTTATATTTTAGATAAAAATCTTAGGTACATTTCCATCGTAATGTACTTTTTACACTTAAAAGGCATTTTTTATAGATAATTAAAAATTCATAAATAATTTAAATAGTTTAAATAACACAAACAGAATAAATTTTATTATTTTTTTATTACATAGTATTATATATTCATATATACACACGCGCACAGATATATATTCACATATACGAGTATGTTGTTGAGTAAAACTTGCCTATAATTATATATCTACATTTATGTATATTTCAAAATATTGTGTCACAATATCTACTTTTGACTTTTTCAATAAATTATACTTATTATTTTCGAAATTGATAAACATGTAATCTTGACATGATAAAATATAATCTTAATTGTTTATCGGTACATTTTTAATTAATAAAGTATAAATGTAATAAGCTACATGTTGACATGATAAACGACTTTCAAATTAAGTAACCTGTCATAAACAAACGAGACTTTCAGAACATTCGTATAGGTCTTGTAGTGAAATATGCAAACAATATTCTTTTTTTCAACACAGATCTCTTAAATTATTGATTGACAAGTTTAGCTCGTAAGGTCAATGAACATCATTCGCAGTAAGATCGAATCAATATGAACAAACTGCCATTATTAATACACTTTCACAATTCGGTTTTCTAGAGCAATATTACCTAACTATTCATGTTAATTCAAGATCTCGATTATTTTATACATTGCGAAGTACAAAAAACGGATATTACTGTCCAGCGGCGTACATGCACGAATATTTTGTCGATAATAGCTATGACATAATTAGAAATCATTTGAATAAATACTCTGTTAGTTTCTATTTTTTAAAATAGATACATATACATACATAATAATTAAACCGAACATACATTAATCCTATTAAGCTATAAATAGTAATATATTTTAATTATTACGTTTTGCTTAATTGAATTTGTTGCTGTAAATACTTTTAAATATACACATACACGCATATATATATATATATATATATATATATATATATATATATATATATATTGGTATTTGGTCATATATGACCAGGCGGATTGGTGAAGATTTTTTTATTCTTATACGTTAAAATCAGTTTTATTTCGTTTATAGTATTAAATAAAACATTAAGATGTTAATCCATATATATATATATATATATATATATATATATATATATATATATATATATATATATATATATATATATATATGTAGAATATAAAGTAAGATATTTAATTCTATGTTTATGAATTACAATACATAATAAGTAATATATCATTCAAGAATGATCACTATCTAAACAAAAGGATTCTAAACGATCACGGATTACCTGGAGGGCAATTACTTGAGGTAAATGTCCGAAAAATTTTTTCCGTGGTGACCGTTCCCACTGTTTCGGTTCACTGCGTTCGGACGCCAACTTAAACATTACTACAGTCCAAATGAAAACTAAAAATGATATTAAGATATTCAATAACCTTGAAATATACAGAGAATAGAAAATAAATTAAAATAATATCCAAGGACATGTGTGTTAAATGGATATTTTTTTATAACGAATTTGAATAATCGGGTTTCGTTTCCTTTCATTTTCGATTATACACAGAAAATTAGTTATATGCGTATGTATGTGTATATATATTAATACACACACGTATATATATATATATATATATATATATATATATATATATATATATATATATATATATATATATATACACACACACACTAAGAATTGAATTTAATAAATTTAATTTTTAATGCATTTAACTCTGTTTCGATTTATTTTCAATTAGGAAAAGTTACATTATCAGTTACATGACTGACATCGTTGTATAATGTTGAATAATTAAAAATATATTCATTAAACATGAACCAAAGAAAAGTTAAAAATAGTATTTTTAAACGCACGAAAAGGGCAAATAACTGAAATATTTTATTGTTTTTTAAGAAATTAAATAGAAAATTCAAATGGTATAATTTTAATTTACGTTGCCTAGCTAACATTCAGGTGGCCCAAATGAGACTGAAAGGTTTAGTCATATTTATTGTACTTCCTTACTATCATTTACTATCTTTCAGTTTTATTTGGGTTACCTATATAATGTTTTCTTTTAAACATTTTTTTTAGAATTTTAATAAATCCAATGAAATTATTATTGTAAGTAATTTCTAAAAAGTCTTCATGAAGATTTGTATCAATAGTTGATTTTTTTTATATATTTAAATATTTTTTGTTAATTATAATCCAATAAAAAATAATAATTATACGCAACTAAAATTTGAACTGAATAAATTAATTGTCCACATTTTACTGCGTTTGAAGAAAAACACGTCAAAAGTGACATCTCTTTTATTTCAAATCAAAAGTTTTTTAGATTGTATACATTTAGTAACTACAATTTAACAATTTGTAGTTGAATTTCAGTCATTAAAAAAATAATAATATAAAAAATGTAAAATATGTGTAAAATAAGGTATTTACAGCTCATGAGACCTTAAATAAAGATCACCTGTATATGAATACCTGCCTACATGTAGCAGACAGACAGCATTATAACAATCAAATTCTTTTCCCATGTCACGGGTCGCTGGGTCCATCAGTCGACCGGCCGACCATTTTATTCTATACCTTCGACCTGTCCGCACATAAATGCTCGTTATAATACATGTAACACTCCCCTGCTGTTATATTTTAAGGTGCTTAGCCATGCATACCATACATACACATTCACATATCAAGAATACTATAGTAATTATTTGTATAAGAAAATAAGCTTTTTTTCCTTTTTAATCATGACAAGTTGTATGATGGAACTTTTTTTAATAAAGATATATTCATGAAACTCGGAATATAATGTAAAATATAAACTGTCGACAAATGAACTGATTTTGAAAAAATATTGTTTTTGAATATATTATAATGAAGTTATTTGAATGAAATACGAAAGAAAAACAATAATTATAATACATTGGTTAATAAGTGGATTTTTGAAAGAAAATTATAAAGATTTTTATTTTATGCATTGAAATACTCATTTTTATTAGTTATATCGATAAAACTGAAAGTGTTAATTTAAAATACGAATAACATAAATTTAAAATGAATATTAAAGCAAAAATGTAAAATTTAATTAAATGTATGACAACAATAACGGTTATAAAAATAAAAGTGTCAAAGAATAATTTAATATATTTTTTAATTAATATCAAAAACGAGCATTGTGGAATTACTCTATAAATAAATGAATTCTACGGTAATCATTTTTTTAGAAACTGGAAAATTAAACTTTCGACGATAAGAATTATTAAAAATAATATCCGAAAAGTTGTCACGTGAAAACTAAATCAAGTGAAATCTCTACGCAACGGAAAGTTTAATCTTTATGAGATGAGGGATTTGATGATATAACTAATTCCCATGACTGCACAAGTTTATCGTGTTGTCTTTCAAAGTATTTTCCAAGATAAATTTCTACTGTAATCATTTGAAAAGAATATTTTTTCCAAATTCGCACATTTATTTGAAACGCATATAAATGAGAAAATTATTATAAAATGGTATAAATAATTAACCACCGTTTTCTATAATTAATTTATTCGAGTTTTCAGCAATGAATTGTGTATTTTTTAGTGATTACATAGTGACATCATTAATATTTTATTTTTTTATAAAAAAACATTGCACTGCACGCTACTGATTTGTGAATAAAATAATATAGATACGTTATATTTCACATCGACCGTACAATACATACATATTAGTTGTAAACGTTCAGCGATTGACAGTTCATCATTCGTTTTCAATAAATAAATATGTTTTCGTATAAATATGAATAATTGCATTTATATAAGATTGCATTAACCGCATACAATAGGAACTATTCAATAAATAATGAAGAAATTTCAATCAATAAATAACAACGACTAATAATATAAAATACAAATTATTTAAACAGAATTAATAATGAAGTGTTCTAATTATAACATATTTGAATTGCTAATTTCTTAAAGCAGAAACTATATTGATCGAAGTCGTTAAATGGATATTTCTAAATAATTTCTTCGAATAATTAAAATATTTTAATACGTAATTACACATACATACACACACATATATATAAATAGTAGTTGAGTTAAATTTTAAATGACAAGAATTTATTTTTACGTATCTTAATATTAGTTGATATAGTTTATACATTCATATAACGTGAAGTACGAAATTATAAATTTATATTTTATAGGTTACTGATAATAGCTTTCATTCAAGAGATTTCCTATTTACATCTTATTCAAATTGCAAAACATATATCAATTAATATTTATGTAAGTAGACATATAACGGAATTCAGCATGCAAAGTAATGATTAACCTAATTTCTAAGCGAGAATTGGAAAAACGGATTGTACCATATTTCCGTATTTCAACAACGTAATTGAAGTGACAAATGCAATTACAATCAAAAAAATATTCACTTTCCTAAAAGTTTCCATTAATGACAATGTATGAGCCAAATTTGAAATTCATGAGAGTTTTTTTTCAGTCATCAATATTAAAAGTGACATTAAATGCGTTCAAAAGTAGCACACATGTAAGGAACGATGTTAAATAATTGTGTATTTTTTTAATTATTTATTTAAGTTCTGTACATCTACAGTAATTATGCACACAAACTTGAAGTCGAAAACTCATTGAGTACTCAGAAACATGTTGTGATATTTTATCAAAATTTAAAACAGTGTGTTTTTGATATTGTTAAATTTAATAAGTAATATTTATGAATGTATAACTGTTGCTGTATAGTGTTTTCCAATAATAATGTCAAAACTTTGACAGTTGGTTGTAGCTATATTTATTTTTTTTTAATCTCATTTTGACATTTCAACTCAAGGAACGTTTAACATTTCAATAACGCTTAGAAATTGTAAAAACTTCAATAGACTTATTGAAACAAGAGTTTAACGAGTCCATTATTTCACAAAATGAATCCATCAATTGGCCACCGAGATCATGTGATCCAACTCCATTGGATTATTTTCTGTGGGGTTATGTGAAATCATTGGTTTATGCTGATAAACCACAAACAACAGCAGCATTAAAAATAAACACTGAACGTGTAATTCATGAAATTGGACCACAATTATGTGAAAGAGTGACTAAAATTGGACTAAACGAATGCACTGTCAAGTGAAGTCGTGGTGGTCATATGAGTGAATTTGTATTCTATCATTAATGCCATAGAATATGCGAAAAATTAAAAAAAAAACTAATTAATTAAATACTTTTTGTTTTATTTTCATTTAAACTTCTGAAGCGCTTATTGGAAAATGCTTTATATATATATATATATATATATATATATATATATATATATATATACACTGAATTTTTAATTAAAAATATAACAAATTTAATAATACACTTGATTTTTGTACAAAAATACTTTGTTTAGATTTACTGGAATAAGATTATAAAATATAGAACATTAATTTTAGGTTTATGTGCAATATCACAAAATTATTTACGTTTACTTAAAAATAATCTATTTTCTAAAACAAATATATATAATTCAATATAATTACGTCCGTGTATTTTCATCTCGTACGAGTGAACAAAATTTTCCCGTTTTTATATTTTTCATTTTCACGTAATTGAGATAATAACGTTGACGTTAATTAAATAGCGTTAATACAGAGTATATAGATGTATATTTTAGTACATTAATGAGGTGTATACGCAAAGATTATTTTATAAATAAACCATTCTCCAACATTAATTAGCAAGTAGGATTACATTCGAATATACTTGGTACTTTAAATACGTAACATTTATTTTTTAACTAATCTGCGTGCATTTTAGTTAAATTACAGCAATGAGTTTATTATGTTATTATTGTTTAAGGAATAAAATAATTAAAACATAATAGTTTAACTCCATTAAGAACAATAATTAAAAACTTACAAGGTATAAGATGAATTACTTAAATATTACAATCAAGAATTTTCCTTTTATAGACATATAGAATGATACACTTAATTTTTTTTTATTAAACATACGGGTTATTCTTAAAGTGTATCTTTTATAACTAAATAAATTTCATAAATATATTTATGAACGAAGAATTATATATAATTTTAATAACTATAAAATTGAGATTTTTCACAAAAAAAAATAAATTTCAAACAACATCGTGAAAACTACATACAATATGAAACAACAACATTGATTAAAATATATATTTCCGTAGAAGGATAATCGTGGAATTTTCAATCGAAAGGTAAGATATATAAAATACAAAAATGTGAGTAGAAAAAAGTGTATTAAACATACACACTTTATGATCAAGAACAAAAACAATTGTAATTGCGTCACTTCCGCTTGAATGTCCGTTAAAAATTACATGGCTATGTTTCCGTCCTTTTGTTCATTTTTACGCTCCAAGAAGTCTGCATACGCATATATAGTAATAAAATTTAACCTGAAGACTATTTAAATAGTACACAATAATCGTATACGTAATAAACACATCTCGATTAAAAATTGATTGTTTTCTCCCATCTATACAATACACACGCACACAAATGTGTGTGTGTGCATGCATATATATATATATATATATATATATATATATATATATATATATATATATATATATATATATATATATATATATATATATATATATATATATATATTATAACGAGAGAGAGAGAAGAATTTTTTTATGAATGCATTCTATCTGTTCTTATTTATGATGATGAAACATGAGATTAATGTTAGAATAATTTAATAGCTTTAGATAACACACAGAAGCATGGAATATGTATGTTTGGAATAACATCTAGAGATAAAAAGAGAATCGAGTAAATGAGAGAAATTATAAACATTGTAACAAAAATGAGAAGTTTAAAATGGAAATGTACGGGTCATATAACAAGAAGAGAAAATCATTGATGAACAAGGAAAATTACTGATTGAAAACCCAAAGATATAAAAAGAGGCCTATAAGAGATTCATAAATAAATTGGACAGAAGGATAAGAAAATTTATCAGAGTTGAATGGAAGAAAATGGGTATTAGATCGCTCGAAATGGAAAGTTTGGAAGTCTTCATTTAGTAGTGAATAGTAATATATATATATATATATATATATATATATATATATATATATATATATATATATACACTCATCCACACCCATTCACACACACGTAATAAGAAAAAAATATTTTTTATTTAAAATAGATAAAAACAATCTTGCATTTTGAAATAAATTTATAAAAAGATAATAGCATTACTCCACACTGTATTTCATTTATAACCAAAAATGACTCATCATCTAAAAATATAATCTTTCGTATATAGTTTGTATTTACAAATAGAATACTTAGAACATATATATGTATGCTTACAATTTTATACTTAAATATGCTTGGGTCTTTCTACAGTTATATCATATAATATAATTATTTCTGGATGATTCAAGTGATTGCACATATTTTGCTAGAAGTGAATCTCCATTTTTCTCATTCTGAATTGTTCAAGGATAGATGAATGTATAAGAGAGAGGGCAAAGTATGTACACACAAATGTATACATAAATGTAATACGTATGTATGTGTATGTATACAAATATTTAATACAGATATCATGTATTAAACGGCAAAAGCAACACGTGAATATTTCAGTTTCAATTGATTATCATTTCAGACCCTCTTCACGTAATGCCCGTATATTAATTGCAGTGTCCGTTTAACTGCCACCTGGATAGCAACAAAGTTCGTTTTTAACACATAGTTAACATTTCTAGTTCTCGCATATAAAACAACAGCAGTTTCTAATACGAAATAAATGAACAAATAGTCTACACAACCTACACACGTTCATATTTGTACTGCTTTGTTCGGTAATTTCGTATGAAATATATTTCTACTTTTTTATTGTTGTTTTAGTCTAACTTCTGTGTGTCTTCTTAAATAGGCAAGAGCTTACGATCTTTCTTCCTGCTTAATGGAGGTTTATAATTGAAAATACTAACTTGTATTTAAATTGGTATTATGTGCTTAACATAAATAACAAAAATTAATTTAGAATATCATTTATATGCTAATGTTTATAATCTTCTTTTTCAATGTTTTCTTTTTTTTGTATTTATCACGTGTTGTAAAAATATATTGAATAAAATTATAAAATGTTGACTTTTAAAATGAATATACATTTTTAATTACAATTACTAGATCAAGTTCATTTACCTTTGCTGAGATTTCTATTGTACATATGTTTATTTTAAATGCAGAGTACATTAGAAGACATTATAATAATTACATGTACAATTATTTGCGACAGAAAGTAAAATGAAACAGTTTCATTCTTTACAAAAAATATTCTCACTATTTCACAAATAATATTTATAACGTATGTCAGTATTACAAATGTTTTAAATGGAATATCATAATTAAATTGTGCAATTTGTTTAATTATTATTAAAGACAATTATTATAATTATTTATTGTTTTAAAAATGGCATATTTCACAAAAATATAAAAAAAACAGATTTACAACTAATAAAATAAAAAAATAAATACTATTAATAAAAATAAATGTATATAAATTTCAATTACATCTTTATATATATATGTGCGTATATATGAAATAGTGTCATATTTCGAAGAGTAATAACATAAATTTTTATTTATGGTAAATGCAGTCTGCTTTATTACAATTTCATAGAGCGACCACCATCGTATGATAAAGAATGATGTCATTAAAAATTAAATAGTAATGTTTATCCTATTTAAAGAAGCCGTCGTTTAGGTCAAAGTGTTAAACGATCCCGGGTTCGAATTCTTTATAGAACATTGACGTTAGCGTACTGAAACTTACATGGATCTGATGTGACATCTTAACACAATCTCATCCAGCTAGTTTATAAGATAATTAATAGTGTGGGATGCATATTTCGTGTAGGCGATTCAATGGTTAGCGTGCCTCAAGCTCTTTTTATATATAAATTGTAATATACACGTGGACATGAAAAAAGTACAATACTATGTAAGGTATTGAATTATTATTGTTTACATAGTAAGTTAAAAATGTTAATCTTGAATGACTGTTTACAAGAAATAGTTTTTTTTGTTTTAATTATTGTTATTAAAAGCTGTTTTCATTTCTTTTTTTAAAGATTGAATACATAAAGAATAATGAAATATTAAAAAAGCCTATACAATTTTTTGCTAAGAAAAAATACACAAATTGAAGCATTTTTTTGGAAAAAACTGTCAATTTTTTTAAAAATACATACATAATTACACTTGAATATGTACCATATGCATCAATTTAGCTTCATATGGTTATTTATTCTCTAAAGTAGGAGTAGATTTATTTGATTTGTTTGAACAAGTACATTTTTTTATTATGATTTATTTGAAGAAGAAATTGTTATAAAAATATTATTGAGATAAAAAGAAGATTTCCCAAGATGTTTTCAATAGTAGAATCGTTGTATGGAAGTAAAAGGGAATTATTTTAAAACAGATGAGAAAGAATTCGTATACCTATTAAAACCATTTCAAAAAATTTAACGAAAAGTACCTATAAAAAATATTATCCGTAAAATATAAAATGAACTAAATAATATTATAAAGATGAATGTCGTTAATTAAAATTATAAATAAATAAGAATATGTTCAAACTATTTAAAATGTCACATTTTACAAAAATGTTTCTTTAATGTGGATTAAAATCAAATAATATTTAATACATGGTATATTTTCCAAGAAAACAGTTTTAAAAAATATTTCGATGTTACTATAAACTTGTTTTAGAAATAAATGTCAAATTATTTAAGTATATATCGCTAGGCAATAGTTTTTGTTTTATTTCAATAATTAAAATGAAGTCATACTAGCTTTCATAAGTACATAAATTAGTATGAAACTGGTTTATTTCCGTACCTATTGAGGAAATGTGTTTATACAATAATGATTATAAATTCGTTTTCGTATTTTCATTTTATATACCGGACGTTTTTATTATAGTCTCGAATTTAACATTAATATATGAAGATGAAAAATATTTATTTTCATTTTATTGTTACATTTATTTTTTAATCTATAAGAATATTACTTATATGAAATTTATATCTACATTAATTTAATAAAAATACGTGTATTCATGTATTATACTCTTATTTTATTATGATTATTAAACTTGGGTGAATAATTGTTTATTTGCATGTAAATACGATATACATATTTAATAAACATATTTACTAATAGACAAAATAGTACTTGCTATGCATTCACTTATTTACATTCTGCAAACTCGAAGCTGTTTATGTATACATTATTAATCAATGCTAATTGAACCGGCATAGGAATTAATTTCTATAAATAGAATTTCGTACAAATAATAAATTCGCAATTGTTGTTCTGTTCGAACTCAATCTACAATGAAAACAAGTACAATGACAATCGTGTCGACCACGTGACCGGTACAATTTGGTTAGTACATGTTTTTTTTCACTGACCAAGCAAGCAAACAGTGATCCTCACGCTAGGTAAGAGACAACGACCGGTAATGTTTTATTGTTCAAGGTCAACCTTGACATAAGTTCATCATTCGCGGAGCGTTTACCTTAGGTGACTAGTTGCTGTTGTCAGTGATACAACTATCGCAACTATTTTATTGTACCGACATCATCCACTGACACCATCGATCAGTAGCTTACACGTAACGCATCGTCAAACACTCGGTAAACAAGTTCACTGCAATTAATACATTTATATGGTTGAACGTACAAACAATGGATTCATTAAAATTAATTCTACAGTAATTTATAATTAAGTGGAAAATTGATAAGGTAGAATAGAAATATCCTACGGAATGAATAAACCGGAATATATAAATATCAAATATTTTTTTTTGTAATGAATTCTATTTCCAAAAATAGAATTATATTTATAATTCACGTTATGTATTTATATATTTCTAATAATTTGTCATAAAATTCTTATTAAATAATTTTATTGAACACCCATCTGGAGAAAGCCCAATGTTTCATTAAAAATATGAATTCATTGTCAAAAAAAAAAAAAAAAAATATTAATTTTTATTTAAGAAATATTTTTTTAAAATGTTTCAGTTATTCTCTTTAACTTTTTATGTAAAGAAAAATTAACTACAATAGTTGAGAAGAAAATATAAGTGCGTCTTATTTATTTAATATTTCATTACTAAAGAGTTCGCATAATAAATTACAGCAAAGAAATTTTAATTAACAATTAATTTAAACATTATATTTTTATAAAAATCATTTCTTAATATTAATTAATTTTATAATGTTTGATGATCACTTATTATTTATTTTTCGAATAATGTGCTTTTTTTAGAATGCGGAGTTATACATTTGAAGATGATTATAATATCGACATAGAAATACATGTTAGTCAAAAAAGTTAATAAGTTATTGGTATACTCTTAGCATTGCGAGTGATTTTTCGATCGAAAAATAAGTTTTCATTCTCAAATATGATTACAACATAAGGAGGTATTATGCACAGATTACAAATTTTCAACTCAATAAAATGATTATATGATAGACAAAAACAGGTTGAAAATTCCATCACTTTTTTGTATTCTTAAGACAACCTATCTTATATTCAATGTTTGTATTTGAAAAAATATTGCTTTTTATAATTTCAAAAAGTAACTTGTTTCAATTAAATAAAATTCAAGAATTAATTAAAAAAACATACTTTAATAATAATTCAACTTTAATTAATTTTCAATTTAAGTAACGCTTTTGTATTAATCTAACAATTAAAACATAAAATTTCATATATAATTTGGATTAATTAACAGGTTCACAGATATGAATGCCATAGCATTCAGAATTTTAGTGATATATATAGTCGTCATATATAAAGTGTCCGTGAACGTGTTAAATAAATATTGTATGTGGAAATTATATATATATATTTCTATTTACTTATTTTCTAATAATTGTTATAATAGAAAATAATTGTATTATGAGGAAAAATAATACATTAAATACATTGTTTTGACTGAACGCCACTGTACTATGTTTTGACAAAAGTACTTCGCGCCACTAACACAGCAGGCGCCATGTTCTTACACTCACATGTTCGCGCGCGCGCTTTTCGATTATTACCAGCTGCTCAGAAAGGATATTTGTATACATATATGTACATATGTTATATACATGCATAGTACTTTTGTACATTGTATATATATATACATATATATATATATATATATATATATATATATATATATATATATATATATATATATATAAACTGTTATCATTGGCAAGTTTACGAGACTTAACTAATTTATATCTTATAAGTAAATATCTGAAACATCTACGACAACAAGTTATTTCAAATTTATGATCACGCCACACGTTCAGTGACACATCATTTACCTTCTAAACACAAAATGTTTGAATTATGATCATAAATGCTGAAAATATGGCAACGGGAAATCAATTCTTTTTAAAAACTACTAACGTTCATATTATACGAACTTGTGGTATTATAATAATGTAAACAGTTGTCGAATATATCTTTTTTATAATTCAGTTTGCATATGACGTAAATATTTAACATCAATAAATATAAAAACACATACATATATTAAATGTGTATGTATGATTGTATGTACATATATATATAATATATATATATATATATATATATATATATATATATATATATATATATATTACAAAGTTCAGAATTTCCAAATGAAACTAATTAAGCATTAATATAAATTTACATAAATTATCTTTTATTATAATTATTTAATATATTTTGAGGAAATCTTAAATTCATATTGTTTACCGTATCCTGTTTACCGTATATAATCATCATTTATTTTTTATCAATTTCTATTAATTAAAATAATAAAAGAATATTGCACGCTGTAGTGAATTGTAATATTTTTTTAAAAAAATATTATTGTGATTATTATTCAAGTCAGTGATTTTATATATAATTATTTATGTATACATAATTAAATTAAATAGATCGAATTATGTATGTTGTAATAATATATGAACAAGAAATGATATTTTTGATAAAAAAAATTGTACACCGCTTACAGGAAATATTGAAAGTAGAGAAATATCACATGTTACCGCAAGTAAACTGCCGGAACAATGTCTAAGATAATATGTTATCGTTAAATTATCGTGAGCTATAAAAAAAATCGAAAGTGAAAGTCTGCAAAAGTTTGATTATAATATCGGAAACTGGTTTTCACTACATATACATATAATAGAAAAAAACAAAGTGCACGAATCGATTTGCCCAATTAATTATTAATATGGTTAGATGTGCATCAAAACAAATTATTTTTAAAAAAAGTTTAATATTTGGAAAAGAAATAAGCATATCTCAGTTATGTCGAATATATTCAGATTATCATATCTTATCAAAATTAAGTGTGAAATGTATAAAATGCGATTATATAAATAAGAAATATCTTACATTTCTCCGAAATATGTTTATTTTCTCATTATAACAGTTTTTAAAATGTGGAAGTTTAAATGTATTTCATGTCAGTTTTTTTTCTAATTTTTTACTATATACTTAAGTGAAAATAAAATATTTTTGCTAATAAAATAGTGTAAACATCTTAAAAGTTTATATTTTTTAGTTACAGTCTTTACAACTTGAAAATAAAAAAAATCTACAAAAGACATTTTTTGGCCAAAAAGTTATTTTTTTGGAAAATATTATGGGATTATTTCTTATTATTTCTATACATAGAATTATATTTTACACGTTTGAAATAAATTTTTAAAGTACTCTGAAGAAAATCTCTCAAACAGACAAAAAAGACAAAACCTTTATGTTAATAATATTTTGTTCTAAAAATGGACTTTATTAATAGAAATATTTTTTTTCACATTGTAAATGAAATAAATGCATATGTTTGGGAAATACAATGCATTAATATACAGAACTATTATACATAAATATGCATACATAACATGCCTATAAATATGTTATGAAATGTAATTCGTAACGTATCTATTTTTCTGCTTTCTAGATTATTTTATCTCTAGATATACACATTGAATGAAATAAAATTGAAAACTGTTCATTTATTACGTAACAGAAAAATGTAATATGATACTATTAGAAAAAAGCTTAAGAAAAAGTAAAAATGAAAAGTATACAAGTTTACTTATCCACAGAATTTAGCTATATATATATATATATATACGCATACAAAACGTGTCTATTTACTGTCGAATACATTTTTTTTATTTATAAGCTATATGTACATATTGATTTTTTAACTACATTATTATCAGTCTCTGGTATGGCATACACTGTTATTTTGATAGAAAAAATCCACTTACGGAAATAAAATTCAAATAAATTTGTTAATACAGAGACAAATTCTGTTATGAAAGTAAATGATTTTTCCCTAAAAATAATATGCTATACAAAATAAATCGATTAGAGTAATATAAACGCATATTCAATCTACACACTTAGGTGTATACTAATTTTTTGATTATTAATCTATCAGAAATCCTTTGACAAATAAAAAAATATTTTATCTATTTTGTTAAAAAAAAAAACGTTAAAGATCACGTGCTATTATCACTAAATATAAATATAACATATGTCATACTTGTATTCGTGTGAAAAAATATTTATCTGCATTCTAGAAAATTAAACTGTAATTATGAAATAGAATTGATAAAAAATAAGGTCTTTTTCTTATTTTAATCTATATTGAAATGAAAAATAAATATTTAAATTGATAAAATTTGCAATGAAAAATCTTTATTATTATAACAAACAAATATATTATTTTTCGTTTATTGTTTTAAATATTTGTAGCATCTTCGTTCATAATAAACTAGATGTATTAAAATAATTTATCGTTGCTTACCATTTAATAAATCAGAATATTTAAGTTTTCGAACTCACCTGTAACAAAAAAAAAGATTAAATAATTAATAAATCATATTAAAACTAAATAAACAGATTAAATATAATAAAAATACTGAATTTGTATTTTATTAAATATTAATAATAAACATTTAATACTTCAAATATTTAAATAAACTTTTTTATAATTACTTTATATAGTAAATATCAAAAGATAAAATATGCGATAGAAACATTTTAATATTATTGACACACCGAATGTTCATGTCATATATGATATGTTTTTTGATTGATTTCATATAACTCCGCCTTCTATTAGTCAATCTAGGTAAAAATCAATCTTTAAATATAATGGAGAGTAGTTTTAATTAGCACAATTTTCTTATATATTTTTTTTATTGGTGTATTTTGTATAAGTGCTCTTATAAACAATCCTGCAGAGATATTTTAAATATAATATGAATTATTTTTAATCTATTAATAACATACAAAACGTTTACAGCAATTTATATAATAAGCTTTTTAAATGTTAAATAGCTTAATAAATATTATTTAAAAATGTTTTTATATTTTAATACTGTTTTTTATACTCAGTCAAATTTATCAAAAAATATTTCGATAAAAAAATACTAACAATCTTTTAACAATAAACTTAAGTTAAAATTGATTGCATTAAATTAAAAATATATTAACTTAATTTTAAGTTTGTAATACACGATCTTTATATAGAAATTGTTTTTTAATTTAATTATTTTTTCAAGCTATTAATAAAATTTACAAATAATTGCCGTAGAAAGGTATAATAAAGTGTATTTATTATAAAATTAAGTGTCAAGAATATGCTTTTTTAACGATAATATTAATTGAATAATAGTTATTAAAAATTATATGTTCATGCTAATAACAAATTTACATATATATATATATATATATATATATATATATATATATATATATATATATTCAACTGCATTTGTTAATTATGTACGTTAATAATATGAATAGATTAGTTTACTATTATCGAGATTTTAGGACGAGTCGATATAGTCGAAGCTTTTGAGGTTATCAACGACTAAATTGTTATTACCATCCCTCTATATGTTAACACATTTACCACATGTGCATATTCATATATTTCATTGCATAAAAATACATTCATGAAAAAACAAATTGAAATGCAATAACAAAATTTATTTGCAATATTATTTAAAGCTTATTAGATTATTTACTACTGTGAATGTATAATATTTTATATTTGTATGTGTTTCAGATCATATATAAATCATTATTTTTATAAAAAATAAATTCATTATAATTACATAATACAAGTATATGTATAAATATTTTGTCGCCTATAGTTATATTTTTACGTTGTAGAATACAACACATTTAAACCTGAATGTATGTAATTCTTTGTGTGTTGAATGAGGAAAATCAAATATTTTTTCATTATTGTATGGGTACATAATTATTTTTTATTGTAAATTAAAAAATCATCGTACTTGAATCAGATAATCATAAAAACAATAGACTGGAATATTTATAACAATATTGAATAAAAATGTTGCTCAAAAATTTTGTTAAAGCTATGAAATTTATTTTTCATTCTATAAAAATAATTTATGCATTTGATGAAATAGAGAAAAAAATTGTTTTGAATTTATTAAACAATTACATGTTGCTTTATTATTAAAATCTCCATAATTTATAAATAGAAAATACTAGATTTTGCATAATAACAATATTAGACATTAAACAGAGAAAGTAATATTTGAGAAAATGAACAATGTTAAAGTGAGAAATTTATTCGTATTTATTCTATTCTATCCATTAGACTATTGATTTTTTCAAAGTCTGTAAATTGATTTAAATGATATAAAGTTACAAATATAAAAGACCTCATAAAGCTATATAAATATTCATCACTTCAAAACCAATCAATTACATTTAGTGGGAATAGAAAACAAATATCGAAAAAATCGTAAAAAAATAACTATTTATCTTTTGTTGTTATTGAAATAGACACTAATGTATTCGATTAATTATTGAATGTTGCGATAAATAAAACATTTATCTGTTGAGTTGTTTATTTGTGAAAATATACGATTTAGATTTTTAATAACTAACTGTCGAAAAACAGAATTGGCCAATGCGTATGAAACTAGGAAATAATTACGATACATTACGAACGAAGTAAGTTATAATTATGGTAAATACAGCGTTGTTTTAATTTTTTGACACAAAAACGTGTAAGAATACATCTTCAATTAATTCTCGATTAATATTCGAGTCAATTTTAAATTACACAGAGTAAAAATATCGTTAGTATAAAATATGCTGGAGATAGATAATAGTCTGTTGTACGAGTAGTTTACATCCGGCACTAATGCCACTAACTAACGACACAAGAGCAACAAAACAATTCGTGATCGTCGGGTCAAATCCGTATGGCGTGCAGGTCGATCTCTCGGGTTCAGTACTCTACTCAGAGTGCAGTCAGTACACTTCCTTTGTTTGACACGACGACCTTGACAGGCACGTCGCCGCAGCAGTGTACAGCAGCAGCAGCCACAGCGAGTTGAATTACCTGTCCGCCTCGGCGGCTGGTCATCGAGCGGCTGACTGTACAACAGTCAACAGGCCTTTGCTTCGGTACGCCGTTCGGCTCGTTCGTCGGTCGCTGCCTTTGGCCAGACCGTACATATCGACATTGTTTTTTTTGATCCATACACACACATGAATACACACACAGCCTCTTTCTACCTCGCAAGTAAAAGAGGCAGTGATCGAGTGACCGCATGGGTTTTAATTTGTCTTCGGTTAGCATTGTTGAATATACAAGATACTAAATGTGCTTTTGTTCAAAAATATTCTTGTATCTTATGATTAACGTTTCTACGATTACTACGCACTATTATTAGTTAGTTGAATCATACTCTCGTATGAGCAGTTCAGAATGCACTGTGTGCACGTGTTTAATTTATTTTTAAAACACGTACAAAACATTAATTAAAAAGTAAAATTAATGTAAAGAACGCTATAATTAATATAAAAAAATCTATTTTATATATATATATATATATATATATATATATATATATATATATATATCATAATCATCATAAGTCCCTTTCCATCCACTACTGGAGATGAAGATCGCTCCAAAATCTTTCCACTTCAAGCTATTCAATGTCTTTCTGTTCCGTTCCATTCCATTCAGAAAAAATTCTTATGTCTGTGTTTTATTTATCCATGGGCCTCTTTCTGTGCAGTTTAATGTCTTGAATATTTTTTCTAATGTTGCTGTAAATAGTTTTGGTAGTATCGCATCGCCCTGTTTCACTCTTTTCATAATTTTAAACTTGTCTGCTTTTTTATGTACTAGTATGGAGGATGTAGCATTTCTATAAATATTTTCTAGAAGGTCAATATATGGTTCTTCAATTCTTGATTCTTAATTGCACTTAATATCGCATATATATATATATATATATATATATATATATATATATATAGATATATATACACATACACATTAGCACATAAATTATATATTTTTTTAAGAGATTATACTGATACTTTTAAGAATAAAGCTTCTTTGTATTGAATAATGTTTTTTTGAATTAATTGATAAAAATTACCGTGGACAATTTTCATTCTCGGTAATATGATATAATATTTTTTTGGAATAATTTCTATTTTTCAAAATACATAAAAAATAAACCTATTTTCCATATTGATGTTTATCATATGCTTGTATATACACACACACACACACACACACACACATATATATATATATATATATATATATATATATATATATATATATATATATACAGGCTACCAAAATATATTTCTAAATGTGGTCATATTTGGACCTGATTATTCTTGTAAAAGGCACACATATAAAGCCCATATGGCTTCATATTTGTAACAAGTTATACCCGGAAATCATCTTTCATATTTAAGAAAAGGACAGATCATTAAGTGACTTATTTTAGATTGCTTGATAGTCAGACAGAAGTGACAACATAGCGCACTTTAGGACACTTGCGTCATATTTTGCAGCCATTTTATAACAGATGTCAAAAATATTCTACATTCTCACACTGATATTTTTTTGTAAAATGGCACTTCAACTATAATTTTTGAATATAATATGTATTATAATAGCTTACGAGCAATAAGGTTTCGCATTGTGGAAATTCATTTTTTAAAAAGGAATTATTTTATCTAAACACGGTTATATTTTATTATATTGTTCAATAGTTAATTTTTGTTCATTATTTTTGCTTATGTGCATTTTGTAGGCAATTCTATTATTTTCGAATGATCATAAAAGTACATAATATTTATGTTTATATAATGAATTATTCCATGCAAGAAAATAAATTCTAAATATTATTATGAAAATGATATTTTCTGGATACAAGTTTTATGTTCAATTGCTTTACTTCTTCATGTTTCCTTTAGTTTTGTCTTCAAGACTACTAAACTATATTCCTGATATTACCAACTCAATTTATTATGAACATTCAATAATATTACTTGATAGACGTGTTTCTCAGGCGTAATGTTTAAAAATAGAAAAACTGTATACGTGATGTAGAAGCACAGTATACGTGTTCTATTTTAGACTTAGAAATATAAAAATGTTCAACATTTGAATTTCACTTACAAATTAGGCAAATTTGATTATTTACATTTTTAGTATTCAGTACAAGAATATTAAATTTAATATTCCATTTAGTAATTAAATTTGAGTAAAGGTGGACTTATTTATATATTTGATGAATTCGCATTATGAAATAAATGTATAAAAAAATAAACAATAAAAATTATTAACAATGACTTTGTAAAGAATAAATATCATAATATATAAAATTAATGGATTTCAAACAACTGACACGAAAGATAAAATAAGTCTGTTTTTTCTAATAAAAAATGTGGTTGAAATGAATATGAAATTATATCGTTTCATTTCTAAGTAATGCAACGTTTGAATTAAAAATGTAATAAAAATGATAAATATGTTTATAAAACTTAAATAAATAACAAACAAATTGAATACAAAATATTTTGTTAGAATCACGAAATATTAATTCTAGTTAAATAAAAATCAATAATCAACAAGTTGAAGAATTATAGAAACCTTTCTAGTGCAAATAATATATTATTTTAATGCACAAATTGTATTTTTATATACTCCCTTGAAAAAGTTTACATTTTATTAAAACAATACAAATTATTTATTAGATATCACTAAGCGAAAACGGACAAAAAAAAATTAAACATTTATGTGTCGCTCTCGATTTTGGTAAAATGCATCAGTGGTAAAAGAATTGAGGATTGAGGTCACGTTTCACTTACATTATTCGCCAGATTTAGCTTCTGTGATTTTTCTATTTCCGAAAGAAAAGGAATTGCTTTTTCGTCTTCGAAAATAACATGAAGAATATGTTTAAGAGTCAATCAAGTAATGTCTTGAAAAATACGATACCAAGACAATAGTATTAAAGATGAAATGTTTAGATTTTCATATAACATAGAACTGTTATTACTATTATTACATAGAATTATCGAATTTTTAATTTACAAATACGATACGATAGTTTAATATAAATGAGTGTAGAATTAATAATTTGTTTTCTTATTTTTATACTAAATAAAAACTAAATATTTTAATACTAAATAATATTTTAATGTTATATTTTTCAATATTTTATAAATTACATTTATAACATTTTTATAAAATTTGTATAATACAAAATGAAAAGTAAACATTCTGACTAGATGTTAATAATTTTTGTTCTTTTTATAATTATTTTAATGCGAATATAAATTTAACGTATATGCGTATTGATCGTTTTTATTTTTATATTTGTAGAAATATAAACAATGTAAATAAAATTAAAATATATATATATATATATATATATATATATATATATATATATATATATATATATATATATATATATATATATAAAGAGAGAGAGAGAGAGAGAGAGAGTTAATATCTACATGTTAGTTAAATTGTAATTAAAATGCAGATATTTTTATTCATTTAAAAACATACATAATTTACATTTTTATTTTAATGAAAAATAAACTTTTTTTTGCATAATTTGGAAATTGACGTTAATGTGAAAATTTAAAAGAATTAAAAATAAACATAAAATTCTGGATAAGATAAATTTACCATCGAAAATCGTTATATAAATTTATTGAAATTTGGAAACGAGCTTTTCCGATGCGAATTACGCACGAGTTGTTAAATCAGCAGAAACAAGATGGATGTATATATTTATTCAGAAATATATCAATTTGAACAATTGCTTTTTTATAAGAATATCAAAGAAATAAGAGATATAGCGATAATTTGCAATTAGGTATTGAGATTAAAATAAAAGAATATCTAAAATTTGAAAATGGAATTTATTTAAAAAAATGTATATTATATTTGGCTCTTTAAATCATTACTATTATAAGTCAAGACTAACCGAAAATATTGTGAATAACTGTCAAGTATGTGACCAAATAAAGGAAAAAATTCTTAAGAAACGAACGCAGGTAAAAGAGAGAATATAAAATGTTGGGATAAAAGTAGTGAAGGAAAATAAAATCTAACTATTCGACTAAACTGAAAGGGTTAACTCATTCGTGTTATTTGATGCATTGTGTAGGATATTATTATTCTAATAATACAAAATACTTTTAGTGACAGTTAAAAATATATCGAGAAGCATATTTCTCTGATGTAAAATGTTTTTACATTTGAATGAAATTATATTAAAAACAATTTGAGTAATGAGTGAAAATTGAAGAAAAACAAATAAAGTACAAATGTATATATAAATTATAATTTTATTTTATTTTTTAAAAAAAGAAAAAGTTTAATATCTGCTATTTTACTACTGTTTTTATGGCAACTCTAAAACATAAATTATAGCATAGTTATTGTAAATGTTACCTAGCCACTGAAAAATTGACTTAAATAGTAAATCATTCTAACTTATAACATAATATAAATAATGACAAATATATTTTATAACTTGAAAAAAAAACACGTTGAAATAGAAAAAATACTTAAACATGATACTTTTATAAAACTACTCTATCTTTAAATATTTTTAAAAATATTAAAAGTTAATGGTTATTATTTAGAAGAAGCAGATAGTAAATAATCTAATATAACTGGCAGGTTTAAGTACTATTTCAAATAGACCTTTATCTGTATTTGTAGTACTTATGTTCCTAAGAAAGAATTAAAGGGATCACTACCAGGAAATACCAGCGAGTCTTTATCATGAATTTTCTTTGGTAAGAATCAGATTAGTTGTTTATATTATCAATAAACGTAAATATATATATATATATATATATATATATATATATATATATATATATATATATATGTATATATGTAAAAGTGTAAATAAAATTAGAAATAAATTTTCTATGAATAAAATTAATGATAGTTTATAGTAACATTGTAATGAAAACGTGGATATTTTTTTTATTTAAAACTTGCATAATCTATACTTTCATATAAACACTATTTCAGTACCAATCATCTTTTTATAAAATACCTTTATTTGAAAGATAAAAAAGAAAACAGTAATATCTGCAATACATATTTTTTTATGATTATAATCTTTCAAGAAATATTTCTGTTGTGCTACTTTTCTCATAATTTATTAAAAATCAAACAAGAGCGTATATTAAGTATAAAAACACGTAAAAAAATTAATATTAAATTACATGTGTAAAACTGGATTTCTTGATCTGAATCTGCAATTCAATGGCCTTAGCACAGATAACGAAATCCATTCTATATAACCACATAACGTGTAGTTATCACAATCATACAATGTGTTCTAAAATGTAAACATAAAAATAATCCATTGAAAGTAACAGAATTCAATAAATATTTTTTTGTTTATTACTTAGTTATTGAAATAAATGCATTGTTTTTAGTAAAAAAATTCAGAAATTTGCTATTTTATACGAATAAAATTTAAAAAACAATGTATTACACCAAAGATTTAAATACAAATCTATTAAATAATATATATATATATATATATATATATATATATATATATATATATATATATAATATATGTGTGTGTATGTAAAGAATGATATGACACTGAAGTATTTGTAAATAGGATATTGGGAAAATACTTTGTTTATTAATAAATGTAAATAACAGTTCTAAGATTTAATTATTTATATAAAAACTATTTACATAAATGATGACATTTTATTCTAAATACTCTTTATTTTTTATTAATAAACAAGTATCAATAATTTTATTCAATTCAAATAAATAAAACTAATTATAATTACTAAAAAAGAAGTACGAGGGTCGTTTGATAAGTATGGTAAATTTATTTATTGTTTAATTTATTTGATAAATTAAAATTTTCAATTTAATTTTTCTTTTTTACAATACTTATTAAACGACCTCGTATTTTTGTAAATATTTAAAAACAATAATATAAATACAAATCTTTGGATTATTTTAACTTTTACTGCATTTTAATTAATAATATTATATATGTATGCATGTATATATATATATATATATATATATATATATATATATATAATAAAATTTGTTGTACATTGATGAAAATGAAATTGTACTCATACTTAGTTAAAATATATAGTACAAAGCTGTTACCTCCATTACCCACATAAAATATTTTACACGCTAATGGGATTCGCGATGTCCTCATAAGCTTTGAACTCTCGTACTGTTAAAATAATAGCAGTAAGGTGTGTGTTCATACGAATTTTAACAAGTGCGACTACATATTTATTGTAAAATTTTAATTATCTCGAAAAACTTTTAACTAAAGTGTGAATGTTTATATAATAAAATATTCATCTCTGTCACATAAAAGCCCACATAAAATATTCTCTACATACTTAAAGTAATCGGTTTCACTTTCAGAGCAGTCTGACTGCTGTTTTATGAGTATATTTGCCTTCGGGTCATGGCTTCACTTTCGTTTGCATGTTTACTGAACATAAGATAATTTAGTAATATTTATTTTATTCATTATTGTATGCATTAGATGTGAGCTTTAATCGATTCTTATTTTTATTGAAAACAGGAAATCAGAAAGTTCCTCGATATTTTTTTTATCATTTTTTTCAAATGCATACATCTTTCAAAAGTTTATATTTTGAACGTTTTAGCATGGAATAATTATTTATGTACCAAAGCAATATATTATATGTTCTAAACGTTTATAAATTTTATATAAATAATATTATAAAATACAATGATACCAAATTAATTTAAATTATATCTTAGCTAAGGAGTATAATTAATATATTAAAATGTTTACACATTTAGTTGTAATATTTTTATAAATTACTTTTTTTAAAAAATTGAAACTTGTTTAGATTATGAACGGATGTATGGATATTAAGAAAGATCGTTGAAAAACGAGAGTGAAGTATTTTGTCATAATACATTTTTGTCACATTTATATTTAAATAATTATGAGATTTACACGTAAGTTGGTAATATTACATTTAAATAATTATAACATGTTAATATAATATTCTTATCGTTTTCAACATTATCAGCTATCAGTACATTTAACTCACCATTTATAAATACATTTGATATAAATAACCGCGAGTTTGTTATTGCTAATAAATAAACAAAATTTTTTCCAACCACATACGTATAAATGTGATAACTTATAATTTGTCTCTGTTCTTTTTTGGTTAACCGCGTTAGTTGAATAATGTTCGACCTAATTTTCTTTTGTACATATAACATCGACTTTTATTCTAATAGAAAAGTAAACGTATTAAATCAGATCATATTTAAATAATAATTTACCTTCATACTTAATTACAATTATTAATAGAAATAATCTGATATACAACAGTGAACAAATAAATTGTATTTTTCTAGCATGTACAAATTTTACTAATGTTTACGTTTATTATTGTATTTAATTCTTTTATATTATGATAACAAAATAACATTAATATCCTTTAAATTAAAAAAAATATATTAAAAAACGATTTCCAATTGAACACATTTCAATTATACACCAGCATGGTTACATCATGTATATTTAAGAATAAAGTTAATTATAATATATATATATATACAAACTATTTTTGCATTTTTGTGTACCTGTAGACGTATTTAATATTTTCATTTAAGACTCCGGGTCACTACACTTCTATTCTGTCTTATTATAACCAACTTTGGCACTTGTCTCTTAAATAGTAAAAATAACAACCAAATACTTTAATTAAATGTGTTAAATATTTACATTTCTGTGAATAAACAAACAATTTCATAATAATATTTGAGAAGAAATATTAAAAATATAAATTGAATTAATATTTATTTTCTTTCATTATTAATAGATTTACATTTGCATCCACGCAAATATACACATACGTAATATTACATGTTTGTATGATGTGTTAGTATAAAAAACATATTTGCTTTCACTAAAAAAAAAATACATTTTAAGAATTCAAACTAAATTATTTAAATTAGATTTGTATGCAGAGAATGCAAAAACTGTTATGCATATGTACTTGGTTTCATAGATATCAGTACAAATAATGGAATTTAAAGGTCACTGCTTCGAAACATTTTGAATATGTAATTATGGGTACAGTGTTTATATATATATATATATATATATATATATATATATATATATATATATATATATATATATATATATATTGGAAAAATTAAACACTTATTAAAGGAGATACATTATATACACAAAAGACGCTTATAGCTGTTATGAAATTTACAGTTGTAATATTTACTTTATAGTTATAATTTAAATAATATCGTTATCAAAGTTTGAAAATTAATAAATAAATAGTATTTTAATTTTATGCAAATATATATAAACAAGATACATCTCATAAAGCAGATACATGCAATGTATATATAAATATTATGAAACCGATTCACATCGCTTTCTATTTAATTGAAAAAAATACGATGTAATATAATTAGCATTACAATTACAAGCGAAAGTGATTTAAAAGTAGTAAGTTAATTATTATAACTTATTAAAAATACATTTATAGGCTATGTCAATATGATGAAACAATGTAAGTAGAGCAAACTGTACGGTTAAAAATTAATCTGATAACAATCATATAATAAAATATACTACATTAGTTAAATATAATATATATTGCAATTGCATAATTTATAATTAATATTTCCTGTAAAATTTTCAACTGAAATAAATGAGTAAAATAAAAATGTCTAATGAATAATACTTACAATATTTGTAAAAAATAACAATAAATTTCCTATTAATGCACTATTTGTACCGGGTTAAAATTATAGAAAATGAACAAGAGAATTCAATTTGTATAAAGAATATTACTATAATACACTATCACATTGCTATGCTGTTTCACAATTCAATAATGAACTAGATAAAATACAGAAAGTTTCAGAGCAGACTGGTTCATGGCAAAGAAATAACACAGTCGAGACATAGAGGCATACTCATACTTACATAATTCAAAGAACAACAATCTGAATAAAAGTGGTTGACTTTGTGTAGCGCATGCATTTCTAGATATTCAACAAATCGTATAACCAAATATAGACATACGGTGTTATTAAATACATGTATTGTTTGCATAAAGGTTTTCGAAATTATTCCAAGCAAACTTCAACAACATTATTGCGTTTTCGTTTATAACCATGTTTTATAAAACAAAATAACTTGTGAAAAGTTAATAAATGTTTTCAATCAATTCGAAAATTTCGCATATGTGTGTACATGCATATGCATATATATATATATATATATATATATATATATATATATGCATTCATTGAGGCTTTCGTCCAGTAGTGGATTGATATGGGCTTTATGATGTGATTATATGTATATTTATATTTATATATATATATATATATATATATATATATATATATATATAAAAGTGTGTGTGTTTTTATGTAAATTTTTATTTTTTTATCGTTCACATATTAATAAATATTTAAAAATTTAAAATTCATTTAAAAACAATTCTAATGTATCTCTAAGAATTTTAATTTTTTAAAATATTTAACTTAAAATAATAAATCTTATTTTTTTAATTAGAGGAAAATATTTTTTGAATTTAGAATACTTGTTTTACAAAATTTATACATATATATATATATATATATATATATATATATATATATATATATATATATCCATTATTAAGTATATACAGTACAATAAAAATAAATAATCTGCATTCAAAAATGTGAATTAGTGAAAATCATGTAAAATAATATTATATATTTAAAGTTGATCTGATAAAAGAATTTTTGATTAAGAATTTCTGTAGTAACATTATAAATGTGTTACAAAACTTGACTACATTTAAATATTTTAGTCATATATTTGAAATTTTTTGTATTATTTATGAATTTACTACACTATTATAATAAAAGAGAAATAGCTAAATCTTGAGCATTTTGTATTTTCTTTTTAATAAAAAATGTATTTTTTGGATTAAATAGTTTAGATCGTCAATAGTATTTTTTAGCTTATTCATTTTAAATAAAATATATATTTTATGAAAAGTTAAACCAAATAATACTAATTAATAAAAATATTTATAATATCGTTTTATAACAAAATAACATCTAATGATAAAAAATTCATAGATAATACGAAATTGGCTAAGAAATTCAACATTATAATAAATATATAATTAAAATTGGATATGTGCATTTAAACATTTTTTAAAAAAATTATTTCATAATTTGCTCTTCTTATATATATATACAGGCATGTTTGTATGTGTATACATATATAAATATAAGTAGACATAAAGAAGTATTAAAATTTTAAAAGAATGTATGTTTATTAAATATTTCGTATATTTTTTATTCATGACGACATAGGAATAATATGAAAATGAAAATAACGGAAATGATGTTGACTCATAAGAGATAAATAAATGTAAAAATATGTGTAAGTTTAATTAAGTATTTTTATCTTGCATGTGTGTATATATATATATATATATATATATATATATATATATATATATATATAATGAAAGAAAATTAATTACGTGGTATTTGAAAAAAATACTTTGATTTATTTTAAATTTTATATCAGTAAGTATTCTAGAAATTTATAAAATTGATTTTATACTTATATCTGTTTTTTGTTGTTTTTTTTAAATAAAATAATAATATTAATATAAACAATGTACGAATATTAACTGAATATGTGAACTGATAATAAATAAATTCCAATCTTAAAAACATTACGAATAGTATTGATGAAAATACTTTGTACAGTAAATAAAAATCGAATTAATAAAATCTCATACTGTAATGTTGAATGGTATGTAAAAGCAGTGCACATAATAACATCACAACAGGAAAAAAATATATTTCAAGTCACATCCGATCGCACTGTATTGATTTTTAAGGCTGAAGTGCATGCGACATTCAGAAATGTGTGCACTGCATTGTGGTGTGTCTCAGGTAATATTGCAGAGTACAACGGCTTGAAGAGAACATCGAGAGAAGTTGTAGAATACAAACATGCACAGCTGCGTTCAGACACGTTCACCTCAGACGAGATCCTATTTCGATACCAAAGAAGGATCTGTGCGCTTATGCTTAATATCTAATGAAAGTATGTTTAGGCATGATCGAATAGAAAGACTAGTCAATTTATGTTTGAATATATATATATATATATATATATATATATATATATATATATATATAATATCACATACATATATATCTTATCACTTATATAGAGAGAAGAAATATATTTAGATATAATTAGAAGTTTTAATGAAAAAAATATTTACACACACACACACACACATATATATATATATATATATATATATATATGTATGTATGAATATCACAATCTAAGTTATTTAAACATATCACGCTATTGAAATAAGTTTATAAAAATAAGTCTCAGATTTTTAACATATTATGTATGTACATATTAAATAGTATGCACTAATGAGTTATTTTCAATAATAATTTGCACTAAAATATTAAAATAATATTTACATTTCTACAATTATGTAAATTTGAAAATTCTAATTAATATTTATTACTTATTACAAAAATATCAGATATGTATTATATAAATTGAAATTCCCAGGTTTACAATTTAATGTAATGGAATTTATGAACGGAATACAAGTACAGCTTCATTTATTTTTTAAAAAGCTAGATACTATTTTCAAAGCAATTTAACTGGATTACATTTAAAAACAAATAAAAATATAGAGTTGGTAGATTTATGGAAATGAAGAAATTACTGGCACAATTTTTTTATTTTAATGAAAATAGTCGATGATTAAAGAATTGATTTAATTTTAAAAAAATATTAATTGAACAAAATTGTTATTATAATTTTGTAATTTTTAATTACATAATTTAAAAACACGAATGTAAACAAATATTTATTTCGGATTACATACACATACATATTTTAGGTTGGCTAATTCAAATTAAATCACTTGGAACAAATAGCTTAGAAGGATTTTTCAGAACGGAATCTTACGATTTTATGGAGTATATAGTATTGAAAAAAATTTAAAAAATCTTTTTCTTACTTTTCTTTAGAGGATTGATTATGAATTAAAAATTAAATTACAAAATTATAATAAAAAAACGGATCAGTAAAAGATCAATTGCTTATTGAAGGGTTTGAGCTTAGAGTGTTGTCCATTCCTATCTTTATTACTATCTTTTCTAATGAATGCTTAAGGAAGGTGACATGGACGGTTAATTTGTTTGAACGTATATTTCAATTACAGTAAATGAGAATTGTTGCACACAATTTTGTACGTACATTGTTCAATAAATGTGTCAGGTCCTATTTAATGTACTAGGAAAGCAGTTTAAATAGATTTAAACAGAAATGTTTTCGCTTAAAGTAGTTTTAATCGATTAGAGTACATTTCATCTAAAATGTATACATATATATATATATATATATATATATATATATATATATATATATATATAATTTGAAAAATATTGAATCATGCAAATAAGTGTTTCAATACAAATAGATTTTAATCGATAACTGAAAACAAACTTTACTAAATATAATTTAGTATTCCAAACTATTGTAATAAAACAAAATAATCAATTGATAATTTCGAAAATACGCGTGTTAATTTGAATATGCGTGTTATTTCTCTGAGTGCAATATTGTATAGTTTAATTGCATTATAAAAAATACGAATTATAAAATTTCCGGTTAAAAAGTGCGAAAAATAACAAATCAATTTTAATTTTGTATTTTCAAAACGTGTTTTGCATTTGAGTAACTTAAATAATTGTTTCTACGATAAATGTGCGTTTTTCAATTTTAACATTTTATATAACTGACAAGTTTTGAACTAAATAAATTATATGAATGAGTTTTATGTTCAGAATCCATGTATAATTTTTAAAAATAATATATTAAATAGAAAGTAACAGGCAGGCGAAAAAGTTAAAAACATGTCAGAGTAAATACGCCTTATTTTTTTAAATTATCTCTTTTCAATACCAACCATTTACAAATTAAAATATTCTTCAAATGTTAATTCAACTACACCAGGTATAAAATACGGCAAATTAATTATTAACGTGTCATTACTATCAGTTAACTGATCATGATGATTATTTATTGTTTTTAAACATGTAATTTGAAATATGAACGCATAATTCGTGTGGGTATCAGCGGCTGTAATCAGTATAATATAATGAAGTTTCACAAAAAGGTTTCTGTTTCAAATAAGGGAAATATTCTATTTCAAGTTTACAATAATTGATATTTCACTCATCGTTTATCGATCGCAGTTATTTTGATTACGAAATTCTAAGATCAAAAAATTGTCAAAATATCATACATTATGTATAAATTATGAAGCAGAACAAACGAATGCATCAGAAAAAATATAATTAAAATATATGTGGTATTCTCTTTATACAATAAAGTAAGAAAAAAAATAAACATTCGTGTTGAAAAGTTCATTAGATTGTATATAAATATTTTTATAGGTCACTTCTTTAATACTTAAACATCTCCTATCATGTTCTGTTATTAATTACAGAATGTATCTCAATCATAAAAAATAAGGATAGAAAATTCCGTCCAGGAAGACCGGAAATGACACCATCCTTTCTTTATCGTTTTAATATTTATATCTGCTTGGTTTCCTTGTTAGGAAATTTAATCTTTTTTTCGTGACCACGCAATATTTTGTGTCATTTCCATTTATCAAATGTAAGTATTAAATACATTAAAATTATAATGAATTCTGTTGCAAGAACGTCTTGAATTAATTCTAAATACAAAACTAATGAATATGGCTTTCATAAAATATGAAATCAATAGTACATAATCTAGTCTTGTACCTACTGAATGCGGTAAAAGGATCGAACAGTTTATTCTTATGAAATATTTCTTCAGACGTGCTATTTAAATATCGTTTTCTATTTTTACAAAAAATGTTAAATACTAAATAGAAAATTATATTGCAAAATATAACAAATGTCATAAATAATTAATATTTCACTATAATATTATATTTTTAAGATTAAAATAAGTGGTAAAGATTCCATTATAAAAAAAAAATAACAAGTGGATATTATATTTAATATCTAATCGAAATTAAGTAGTTAATTACGTTATAAAAAAACTATTTTAAATTTATTAATCATATTGAAGTATGACATAGTTAAAAGTTAATTAGTACATTAATAATGAAAAGTGATAGTACTTTTTTTGATTTGAATTAATAACCCGATATTCATTTCGAGATCGATAAGTTAATAGTGTAAATTATTTAAAAAAAAATCTTTCGAAATATTAAACTAATCAAACGTTCGTCTAATAGAATGGATATAACCATCGTAAAGTTTAAAAATGGATAATGAAATCGACCTTTGAAGTATTTATTAATGAAAGGAACTCAAATAGTACCAGCACTGTTGAGTTTAAAATTGTTTATCCTATTAATTGATGTTTTTATATATTACATTGATATAATTGTATACTGAGAGATTGTCAATTACTTAGAATTGTCCAGCAACAAGTTTATAATTACAATGTGAAAAATACAATACTGAATGGCTTAAAGTATTTAAGACCAATTTAAAATAAATAAAACACTTAATTCGTTTATATTTTCTTTCATTAAGTTATAATAGGTTATTTATTATCTTTTTATTGATACTAAAAAGTCTAATTTTAATAAGAAGACATTAAAATACTATTTTTTTAAAAAAATAATGACAATATTTTCTATATATAGTGAAATAATTAAAATTCATAATGGCAAAAGACTTAAACAATAATTAACACACTAATCCGTTAAAATACAATCTTAGAATGGATAGAAAAAGTACACACAATATTAAATAAGATAATTATGTATTTACAAAATTCATTACTGTTATGAGACGCAACAAAGTCTTAAGTAGGAATATTTGTCAATAATTTGTATCCAAGTATTGAATACTGGTCTTTCATTTGTATGAAAACAGCTTGTATAGTTTGTTATATACTCATTGAATGAGAATAATTGTAATTCTAAAAATGTGTTCTGAGTATTAGAAAACAATATAATATCAGAGATTGATATAAAAGACAAAGAATATTTTAAAATTTAAAAAATCGTTACGTATGCAAGCTTCAAAATAATTTTTATCTTTTTACATAGTTTTCATGTTATGTTTATTTCAATTTAATTAACTTATATAAAAATGTTACAATTAAATTAATATTTTAAAAAAATAAAATATAAAGAAAAATATACGGCCATTAAAAAATGTACATGATTTGTTAGCATCAATCTGTTTATACAAGTTATTTACAATTAACCAATGTATTGCGGGTATGAAAATTTAGTCAATGCGGTACTCATACTTGAAATGTATCGATTATAAAAAATGTTTTATTTTTGTAAGTTAAATCCCTGCCGTACTGTAAAAAATAGAGTATTAACGCTAACCATCATGCAGTGAAAAATTCAAACGAGTAAAATTTTATGTTAATAATATTACTAATGCAAATTAGGATTAATTTTTAAATTGTATCAACTGATTAATGTTATAAACTACTTATAAATGCGTATAATTTATTTATTTATAATAATGTTACATATATTTATGAATATATAATACATGTGTTACTAAATAAATAGCAATCATTAAAATAAACGTCACTTTATATGGCGTGAGATTCGAGATACACAATCGACTAAAATAACCTTTAACTTTTTCATTGCATTACGATTGTATGACTTCTTAAGACTAAGAACGTTCACATTCGTCAATCGGTTTTACTTTCTCTTATAAACTAAATGAATATATTAATATCAACAGTATGTGCACTTTTTTAAAAATATTGTTTGATCATTTACATATTAAATATTATGATATAGAATATAAAAACAGTAATTCTACTCTAATTACAAAATAGTCAATAAATCATTACTGACGATATGCAAATTGATTTATTATCATATGAGTAAATGACATGATTAGATTATATTGTGATAATTGTAAATTGTTATTAAAAACGACATTTATACGATAACAATTTATTAAAAACCAAACGAAGTTTTAAAAATATTGTAAATGAAAACACTTTATATATATATATATATATATATATATATATATATATATATATATATATATATATATATAATTTACTTGTCTTCTTATCTAATTATGATTTTAATATTTATTGTCTAAAAATTAAATAAACAATTATTTATTTTCTAATATAAGTGTATCTTATTTGACAATAGAAAAATTTTAAAATAAACTGGATTAATAAAAATATAATGTCTAAGTATTAAAAACCAAATAGTTTAAATATCAATAGTTGACATATAAGTTTTTGATATTTTCCGAAATATTCATATAACATTTATAAATAGATTTATACTTTTAGTTTAATATATATATATATATATATATATATATATATATTAATTTTATCTCTTAAACAAATTAAATATAAATTAATATTATTTGCATGTTTTGTTGATGAAATAGAATAGTTAATATTTTATAGAATATTTTTGAACGATGTGTTAATTTTTAATTTAATATTAAATTTTTGTTAAACACCAAACATAAGTTATATATATATATATATATATATATATATATATATATATATATATATATATATATATAATTTATATTATATATATATATTTTGTTTAATAAAATTTGAACTATTATAAGAGCAATATTACTTTTTTATTGAATTTAATAAATTTGAACTATATGTATTACTTAACTTTATATGGATTGTTATTAATAAACGTTATATTCATAAAAAAATAACTATAGATACATACATATACACACACACATGCATACATACATAATTAAATATATATATATATATATACGATATATACATATATGTGACTGAATTATAAATATTTAGAATACAATGTTTAGAATTATAAATGTTTATATGATTTTAATAAAGTAAAAAAGATACTCGTATATTCAATTAAATTTCAACTAATTTTTTAGTTGTTTTACAACGCTGTAGAAGCTAAGCTCATTATGTATTCACAATAATCGATTTTTAATAAAATAGGACATATACTTTAAGTCTATATTTAAACTCATATCTCTTACTATCGACTTTGTTTGCAGAAAGTTTGTCATATTTTTTCATTTAACATTATATACAATATGGATACGTATAATACGTTTTAAAATATTCATCTTATATATGGTGAATTTAAATGTTATATAAAAAAATGTAATATATTTTGATTGAAATATTAAAATTTTAATAGCAATGATATAATAGTATTTTGAAATTATATTTCTACTTTTTTTGATACAAATAAACATACATGTTTATATATAAATATATATATATATATATATATATATATATATATATATATATATATATATATATATATAGAGAGAGAGAGAGAGAGAGAGAGAGAGAGAGTCAATTACGCACTTTTCAAAATATTCATGTAATACAATTCTAATTTACAACTGTTATTCAATTAATTGAAACTAACCAATTAAGAAAATTAAGTAGTAATAATATATTCAGATATTATTTTATTTTGGAAATAAAGTGAGAAATAATGTACGTATAAAATTACCATCGTTAAGTGCATTATAAGTTTAGAACACTTTAAGAGCTATGATCGTTTTCAATTTAAATATTGACAAAAGGTGACGTGTTTTTGCTCATTAAAAATATTTTCACATCGAGTATTTTTCCGAGTTGAATATACGAAGTTGAATAAAACATTCATTATACGTATTGAATATATATATATATATATATATTTTTTTTGAATACGTTTACTTGAAAATTAAAGAATAGCGTAGTGTCGTACGATGTTGCTATCAGAATGTTTTTTTGGTTAATACACAAAAGTAGTTGATGTGTATGTATAAAAAGGGTATTGATAAAAATGGTTATAACACTCGTTGAATTTTTATATATAACCATTTGCACCACTTTCTATGTCATAAATAAGGAAACGTTTCGATCTTTTTTTGAAAAAGCTCGAATACAAATACATAAATAAAACTGATGCTTTAAGAGTATCAGCTTTTTTCATATTAAAATCAATATAACAAATGTTTTTCTTTAATACAACTGTACATTTTGCTTACTAGAAATGAAATTGGAAGAAAAGGATATATTTATTGATAAAGTAAAATATAATAAAAATTAATTAATAACTGTAAAGTTCAATTATTTATTTTTTTATCGAATAAGAAACCAAATTTTTCTTTTAAAGTAACAACATTTTTTTTTATAATATTTACTATTTAAAAACATCTATTTTCATAGAATTTTTTTTAACAATAGAGGTTCATGTGTAAATAAAAGACAAGATAAAGAATTATTTTTTTGAATATTCTATCATAATTATTTTTATAATTTTTTTCTTACAATGCCAAATTATTTTTCATGAATAACAATTTTAGTTAGACTGTAAATTACAGATTTAAATTTAACTCAAATATTTTATTTTTGTAAAAAAAATATCAAATGATATACGAACATTTATGAAATATATATTTTTGATCATGTACATTTATTATTACGTTAATATTTATATTAATAAGTGTAATATTTATAAAATTATAATAATCGTTGTGTATAAAACAAAAAAAAAATTGAGAAATATTTATATAAAATGTATAAATATCTTAATGCTTTATTCAGTACTATAAACGAAATAAAGCTGATTCTGATGTGTGGGAGGAATTATATATATATATATATATATATATATATATATATATATATATATATATATATATATATATATATATATATATATATAATGGAAAGAGAGACATATCATTTCTTGTGCATTAATCTATTGCAGTCATTCTTGAAACTCTAAGATTGAAAAAGTCAAGGTTTTGATTATGTATGTAACAAAAAAATATTTATGTTAGTGACCAACTAAGAGGCGTGTCATTTGCATATACTGGGAAATGTCGGTGATGTATGATTCATATCAAATATTTGTATAAGAGAACACTACACAAGATAAAAGATAGATGAATTTTATTCTATATTTTTTTTTAATATGCATTAAGAGAAATACAGTTGAAATTTTATCAGACGGATAAAAACAGATCGTTTGCTGGTCGACGTAAATTAATGTCCAACTATAAAAACGTCAAAACTTGGCAGATTTTCAGCGAAAAAACGTTGTAAAAAACGTGATGTGTAAGCATTAGAACTGTGAAAACATTCCATTCATTGAAATTAAAAGATGTTCATTTTTATATATAAAATTATATTTACTTTGATAACATAGAAACAATTGTAGACATTTAAGTGTGTATATATATATATATATATATATATATATATATATATATATATATATGCATGATTAAGACACAAGAAAAAACATTAAATTATATATTTATTTTTATATTTAAAATGTTGACAATGTATTTGTTCAAAATATAACAAATTCATTGATACGTGGCTCGACTTTGTTTTTGATCCAAAACTGCAGGAGGTAGATAAAACGTAAACTATCGTTGCCAATGCTGGGAGTTTGTTGACAGCTGTTGGCACTGCTGTCAGTGTCACAGATGTCAATGGTGACATAAAAATATTAGTGTTTTTGTTTTCATTTGATTATTTATAGTTTTAAAGTGAAGGGTCTTGGTTTAATTAACGTTTATTTTTAACCGTACACATATTTTCATTTCATGTAGTAGACACTCATTTCTATTAATTTAATTACTAATGATTTGAGTTTATGCATTGAAATGTAGTTTACTTGATTTCTCTGTTTGCTATAACGACTATAAAATTGAAAATCACTTACTTATATCGAATTGTATAATAAAATTAATGAACGTATTGCAATTTATGATTTCTGCGAATATATTTTAATTAAAAAGAAATGGATTTAAACTAATATAAAACCAATGTTTTCTTGTCGTAAAAAATGGATATACTTATACTAAAGATAAAATAATAATAAATGATTTTATTGGGCGATAACAGTTGTATAAATATGATAACGTTTTTTATACGATTGTCTATGTTATATTGATTTTGGAAGAGACAATGAGTCAAGTTAATATTTTGTTAAGTATAGTTATAATATTTACAACTAGTATATATTTATAATAGAGTAAAAAAAGTATTTTCGTTTTTACTACTCCGATTAAAATTATTTTATATATTCATAATTAACCGTTTTTATTTACAAAACATATATGAATTCTATGTGACTGTAACTTTAAAATATTATCTTTGAATACATTTGAACAAATATGATCTTTTTTATTCCATATTAATAGTTATAATAAAGATGTAGTTATCAGATAAAGACAGGAAATATTTATTATAAATACGTATCTATGAAATATGTTGATTTCAATATACATATTTTATTAATACAATAAATATTAAATCAATAAAAGAGATACTATATTTAATTAATAGTGATTTATACGCCTTAAACCAATATATTTTTTTGCGTGCCAATAAGAGTTGCGTGATTTCAAAAAAAATTCAAGTTTGCACATTTTTATTATAGAATTTAAATAAAACGTCCTGATTAATTATACTAAGACTCTAAATATACAGAATGATTTTATTTAATTACTACTTTATAAATTCGATTTTTAGGTAGTACCTGTGATTATTAAAAATGGAATATTAATATGTGCGACAAACAGTATATAACTGATTTATGTGTGTGTGTATATATATATATATAGGCATTATAAATAATGTTATTATTTTGAAAAGTAATTTTTTAAAATAATACTTTTTTTATTTCACAAAACATTAAATGAAATCGTTTAGTTTATTTTGTATATTGCAATCGGATTCGGAATATAAAACAACTTGATTACAAAAAATGATTTTCTTTTAACGCTGCTAGCACTGGATCAATTTAGTAATGTGTGTTAATAAAATGAGTAACACATATAAGAAATAATCTAAAGAATGAAATAAAATGCTTTTGATAAATGAGATTTTTTATTGCTAAATTTTAAATCGTTTGCGTCATGTTTGTGTACGTGTATTTTTAATATTTGAATAGTAATAGCTTGTAAAATAAAATTATTGGTAATATTAATAAATGTTAGATTTTTTTTCTATTTATATATATTTTATAATGTTCTTATTATCAATTATTAATTTAATTCTTAATTTTACATTCCTAAAAAAATAATTGATTGTTGTTATTTCAAAATCAGTTTTGATATGATATTTGTTTCACAAAAAAAAGTTTGATTCATAAGATAAATACACTACAAACTTAGTTGCTTTAAAATATAAAATATTTTTTTGAATTTCAATTTCTACATTTAATTTTACACTTTTATTATTTTCGAGTTCAATGCTTTTAACAATTCTTTGTTCAATGTTATGTTTTGTTAGAAATGTTTAATTACACGATTAACGGTTAGAGGATAGCGTATTATTTTCTCGATAATTATGTTATCTCTCACCTCTTCGTTTCAATAACTTAAATGATCATTTCTTGTCAAGTGAAGCATTGTTCGAAACGCGATTTGTAATGAACAACTACGAATTGAGAGTATTGCATTGTGTACAGATGTGTTTGTATAAAATCAGCTTATAGTAGAATTTTACCGTTTCGTTTGTAATTTGGCTCTAACTACAGTACTGTTAGTCACTTTTATAGAATTTGTTTGTATGAATTCCACTAATATGATAAATAAATTAACTGACGGTTTTTGCAATTTAATTTTTTTCACATCGTAACAACGAAACTGATCTGTGTTTTAAAATAAATGGTTTTTTATTTTAATACACTTTTATGTATTTATTTAGACGTAATTAATAAACCATAGAAAATAATAAAAAAATTAAATAATAAACAAAATTGTAGAAAAATACACTTATAAATTGTATTTTCTTTTAATATATATTTGTATCATAAATATTAAATATATAGTGATTTTTAATGTAACAAATGTCGTGAAATTATTATATTCTAATTGAATTACTTTACGTTTCTAAAAAATATTTGTACAATAGAATAATTGTTAATTTTTAAAATTCCATGATATGCTCTGAAATTTATATAATAAATATTTTTTTACAATTTATTATTTAATATGATATTTATATGAGACGTGAAAATGGAGAGCATATTTTTTCTTTTTTTGTATTAAAATAATAGACATAAAAATAAAAAAATATGAATATTATATTTTGTTATATTTCTTTATAACATTTTCTAATTGAGTTATTATACACACACACACAAATATGTGTCTATGTGTTGTATTATACACTAGTATAGAATGAAACTCTTGGATTATTTAAATATTAATTTTTGCGAAATTTCTGATAAAGGATTTTCAAAAATTATCAACAACGATAAAATGTTTGATGTACCTTTGAACACGTCACTGAATCTATTTTTTCGGTTTTACACAAATATCGTAAAAGGTCGTTGTGTAGTAGTGATGGTGAAAAATTAGAATTCATTAAAAAACGTAGAACATGCAAAAATCTTGTTTTCAACTGACATCACTTTTATTCTTATTGACTTAGGTATTCAATTTTGTATAAAATCAAGTCAATCTTATACTAATGTGTATATATATATATACATACATAATATATGTAATAAAACCCACCTATAAAATACAAATCAACTCCATCATATTAATATCATATTTCAAAGTATTTAAATACACAAATTTGCTATTTACTGAATTAGATTCATATGTTCACCGGGTGTGGTAAGGTTGATCGATTCACAATGATTAATTTTAAGACGATATCAAAGAAACTGTATACACCCTTCTAGAACAACATGTTGCTAGCGAGCCACAGGTGAAATACTTTGGTATCACTTATATTTTTCTTCGAAGTAACTCTTAACTTTGTGTATATAACGTTATAAAATTCAAAATTAATACATACATACATATTATATATATATATATATATATATATATATATATATATATATATATATATATACTCGTATACACCTTGAAAAAACAAGTTTGTTTCAAATACCACTCATTGGTTTTTTACAACGTCTTAAAACCTTTACCATGTACTAATTAACAAAAAAATAGATATTATATTTAATGTTAATGACCGTTGTAAAAATGTGATTAGAGAATGATTATATGTATTATATATTTGAGGATTCACACAGAATACTTTATAAATAGTATTGAAATTATATATATATATATATATATATATATATATATATATATATATATTTGTGCGTGTGAATATAAAAATTATATGTAAAAAATAATCTAAAAAAAGGATAAAACTTATTAAGTGAAAGTGAGAGTTCAAATTTTATCAGGTCATATATTCAAGCCATATAGTTTTGCATCAAGTAAAAGCAGACGCATTTCAACAAGAAAAAGACAGTAATTTATTGCTTCGTAGACTGAAAATGAACTAGAGCACCAGTGACGGGATGACATCATCACTCTATAAGATGTGACCATGTCTGATGAAGTAGCATCTTGAAACAAACACGAAAAGAAAACGTACATTTCACTGACGTATGTATCGTAAAAACATGTATACTGATTCGAATTCACTCGTTTATAATTAATAGTTGTGTTATACATACGTTTCAGTTACTATCTTTCATGTCCAATTTATGAAAGTTCTGTTTCAATTTATCATTTTTTAACTCGAACAAATGACTGCAATGAATACGTGATTGATAATCGATTAATTGTTATATGTTATACTGCATTAGTTGGTTATTGACATAATCAGATATTTCCATGAAAGGAACAAGAAAACTATATATAATAATCACATATTAATATAAAAAGATAAAAGATTGGTACTGCTTTTTAAAGGTTAAATCGTGAAAGGTATTTATTTTTAAAACATGACTTTATTGTTATTAAATTGTATTATTGTTATTTCGAAGTCTAAAACACATCAATATTTTAAAAGAATTAGTTTTTTTGGCTAAATCTAATAAGTATTAAAATCTAACATTGATACTCTTCTCAAAAAAACATTTTTCGTTTATTTATTATATTTATTTTTTTACAAAAACCGAAATTTTACTAATTATTTATTAAATATTTTATATTATTTTAATGATTTTATTAATGAATACTACAACTTAACAATAAAATTAAATGTTCAAATATTGCTACAACTAATTTCGCACTATCGCTAATTAATTTTTATGTAAATGAATTATGATTTATTTAAACAAAATTCAAGTATTATTTAAATACATTTATTTTCTACTTTATTAATAAAAATGAAACAGTTATCATACTTTGGTTTTTAGTTGCTGAATTGATTTTTTTCGAAAATAAAATACCACAAATTACCGTCTTGACATTTCCAATAGTACAAATAATATACAAAAAATGTTTCTAGAAAATAAAATAAAATATTGTAGATAATAAGAAAGTATAATCATAAAAATGTTTATAAAAATTCTTCTATGCTATTTAGAAATCTAGAAAACGTGAGTATTCACAAAAACATTTAGAATAATAACAAAATATTGAATATTAAACATTATTCAGAACAAATAAAATACAACAGGTCAATAATTTAAAACGAATGGCAAGTACTATATATATATATATATATATATATATATATATATATATATATATATATATATAATACATGTGTGTATTAATAAAGCTTCTTCGAATCTATTGTTACGATTAGTAATGAAAAAAATACGTTCCATAAAAATAAATAATTACTTTTAGTGAACTTTGAAAGCAAACCGATGTTAAGTCAAGTTAATGGCTGTAGTATGTATTGTTAACTGAGATTATTTTAGGATGCAACATCTGAGGTATTCGGTTAACTTTTTGCCTGTTAAAGTTTACGATGCATACAAATAAAAATATGGTGTATGTACTTGAAACGTAATAATATGCTTTAAAGGTAAGGCATAAAATAATAATATGTTCAATAAAAAATATTCATTTATTCTTTTTCTCGTTCTGTTTATATATATAAACAGTGTGTGTGTTCTCAAAAAAGTAATTTTAAATTTACATTTGTAAAATATATATTAAATTATGCCCGTTCTTATATAATAATTGCTAGTTTTTTTAAAATAACAACTGTTTAATACGAATTAATCATTTTTACAAAGAATATTATTAATATCTTCTTTTTCAAAAAGTGTCATTATTTTGAAATCGTTTAATTTTTTTTTATAAGAAAAGAATAATATGTTAAATATTGGATTATTGCCATATTTCTTTAATTTTAATGAGTTATTAACATTCAATACTAACTTTGTAAGGAAAAAACATATCATCTTTCTTTAATAAAATAACTTTTCTAGCATTAAAATAAATATAAATGCAGAAAGGTCGATGAACGTGAAATAATGTTGATGTAATATCAACACACGCATTTTAAAAGACGATCGTATTTAGAAATATTCTTTCAAGGAGCGACAAGTTTTATACAACACTTACCTAGATTACTTGCACAGACATATTTAAATTTACGTTGATGAGATACTAAAGTATGGCGTCAATCGAATCTACGTGTACATAGATATAACTTTTTTTATAAAAATTAATGTAATCAATAAGAAAGAGCACAAGCACACAAAATCTACATTTTTCTTTTAAAATATTAGTTCATCTATGAAATTTATAGTAAATAATAATATGTTGTTTACTAGCTGTACCATTATTTCTTGCCGATGATTAATAACATGAAAAATATTTACTTTTCTTTCTCATTCTCTTTATATATATACACATACGTGTGTGTGTGTATGTATGTATGTATAAAGTTAAAAATAATATCGAAGAATATTTTCATTCTGAACAACATATACTTCGATAGATTTACTAATCGGAATATGTATAGACACTATATAAATATGATTTTTTCTTGAAAGAAAACGTAAGCTATGTATATTTGTGGAACAAATTTGTATACGTCATTCTATGAAAAATTAAAAATAAACAACACATTTCTGCATGTAATCTATCTAATAATAAATTTTAACATGCTAGTATATGTATTTGCAAGCAAAGCATTATACTGAAATTTTTGGTGTGTATCGACCAAATTTCTGTCATTTAATTAACTTTTTCTTTTAAAATATATATATATGTATAAATTTCCGCAAGGTGTTTTTTCTTACGACTACGATTCTAATTTATTTCAAAACACAACAAACTTTTAGAATTATAGTACAATAGGGCTAAACAAAATATGAAGAACAGGCATTATTGGTAATTTTGGGCTTAGATTATATCCCCTAGGCGTACATTGTACCCGTATAGTTTCAACAAGAGTTAAATTTGACAGTGTTACATATATTACAGCGGAAAGTTTAACCAAGTAGCTGTTTGCTGCAGTCTCTTAGTAATTTCAGCGTGGAAGTAGATGCTGATATTGACGTTAAAGAGGTGGCAAACTATGTTAAATTATAGGGAAGATGGCGGAAACACAAATGAATGGCAGAAGAAAACAATATAGTGACTCGGGTTCGGCTGAGTACAATACCAAACTTTCTATAGTTTCGAATCGAAACTAATATTTTATTAATTTAAACTGATTGGTTTACAATTACAAGAGGTACTTTTGAATATTACGTAATGAACATTATTTTAGATTTAATTTTCGTTTATAATTATGAAATTAATTTCTTGTTCAGTTTTGTTTTTGAATGTTATATTTATTTATTAATATAGTCAAAATTAAAACCATAATTTAACAAGTTACTTGATTAATGTAATTGCTAAAGTATTTTTTTAAAATTAACTATATTATTATATAGAAGAGAATGTTATTATTTACACTGTTATATCTAATGAAATTGATTGAATATATAAAACATTAATAACAGAATTCTAGATGTGTGCAGAAAAAATATTAGAAAATAAGGAATAATATCAATATAAAAATTAAATTATTAGATTAATTGTAATATTGAACATATAATAATATAATAAAAAAATTAAAAAAATAGATAATTGATTAACTAAATGATTAACAATCATAAAAAAGGATATAAGAACAAAAAAATAAACGATAAAAGAGATAAGCGTAAATGAACTTAAATAAATAATTGTATAATAATATTATATTTCAATTGTAAAAGGAATTCACTAAAAGCAATTTTAACAAAAATAATTAAAATTGTTAGTGAAAAATAATATTAATATAATGTAATCATCATAATATTGTTAGCTTATTTGATTTCCCTTTTTTTTTAAAAAAAATATACACGAGTAATTTTCTGCATATGTGATTTTAATCTGAAACAAAAAGTATTATACGATTTTCATTTCTATATAAATATTTAGTTATTTCAACTTTTGTGAATAATGTTATTATATATTTAATAAATAATATTAATTTAAGCAAATAATGAAAAATGTAAAAAGAATACTTTTCTATCGGTTTTATTATAAATTCTTTGATTAATTTACTTTTTATTTCTAATACGGGAGTATTACGTTGTGTATGAATCATTTTCTATGAATAAAATATCAATACATGTTCAATATTTGTACTTTAATTCCATTCCAAAAACAAAAGAAATAGATATCATTTGAAATACAGTTATTAAAAAATTCGTTATTAAGCTTTCAACAACTACGCAATGATCGTCCGTCAACTATGTTTATACACCTCATTGGAATTTCCACAATTCATCACTACTTCGGACAGAAGCGGTAGTCCGTTGTGGTGGTAGAAAAAAGGTGTGTTAACACCCAAATGCGCTTGCGTGATTTGTAAAAAAAAAAATATGTCTAAAACGGTCGTGACATTGTGTTTTATTGTTTATCATTTTAACGGATTATCAATTTTTCCTGCACAAAAATATAAATTAAGAATAAACAAAAACATCCGTACAAATATAATTATTAATTCATTTTCATTTCAAATTCATCAGTTTCACAGTTTTGGTGTAAAAGAAAGTTGTTGATTGTATACTATTTGATATACTGATACACA
>CP092088.1:43785006-43807506 GCA_029203775.1 Neoneuromus ignobilis
GCGTCTTACTGTCAATAAGGCACGTTTATATTTTATGTAGAAATGAGAATTTATTTAATATATTTCAATATATTAACGGGCACGTCAAGTTGAATCGGTTATCATTATCTTGACGCTCAAACAAACGATCTTTTCCAGTTCGAGAATACTAATTTTTAATTTGTATTCATCTTCTCACACGCTCAAATACAAAACAGATGTTTAGAACGGTCGTAACTGATTCATATCACGAAACGTTCGAGACAAAGGATGTTACTATACGCAGACGAATAGAATCAACGGATCACGACGGATAATAAAAACTCGCATTCTCCGACCATTTTTATAAACACACACGAAACGCTTTTTCGTTTAAATCATTCATATCGAAGCGGAGGAAATTTTTCTGGGAATGTATATGTACGTGCGTGCGTATGTGTATAAACGAAACGATGGAAATATGGATTATTGTCAAATCTTCTCTACGTGTTTCCATCCGCTTTATTGTGTGATGAAATCATCAAACATTCACTTTCGTTTCGAAGAATTTCTATACGGTAAAGAGGAACGAAGAATAGAGAGAAAAATGAAAAAAAAATATTTCTCATTTAAAAGTCCTTATTGTCGACTCGACTGTTACACAAATAACACAGACACGAAGTATGACGCTAAACAACGCACCCTTATAAATGACGAAACGTATATTTTCACAAAAAACCATACAGTTCATTTTTTAAATATATCTCAACTCAGGCTTACCTATGAGAAGCCATACAACAATGATGTATATTTCACCACCAAACACTCAATTTAATTTCATATCTTCGGAAGATGTGTCGATTGCTTACGCCACAATTCCACAAGATGAGGTCGTTGGATTCAAATTAAATAAAACTACACAACAACTTCACTTAAAATTGATTCATTCACTGAGAACTAATATTTCAACACTGTCTCGTTTATATTTCTTTGACTACAAACTGTTTTGATTATCATATGCATGTACCAAACAACAAACTTGTTTTCGGTTGGGCAGCTGCATCTAACTGATTAACTGACTCTCACGGAGTTTCGCGGTACAATGAGCTGCCAGAAACGCCGGCTGTATTCGACACAACCAAGCTCTAGCAAGCGACAGTTCTACGTGCAGCAGTCGCGGACGGTTCGGTGTGAGGGGTGTGCGAGCGAACGTTCACTGTTCGCAGTCTGAATCACACGTCGATGCCGTTACATCACGCTGCAGACGAGCGGTCTTAGCGAATTGCTGAAACGACATCTCTTCGGATCACTTTTGATATCGGTGAATGTGCATCGCAACTACTTGATGCAACATTTTAACGTTCGACGCGTGTCGAAAAAAATTATCGCTAATAAATATGTACAGTCAATCAATTTTATAATGAAATTTGCTGATTGAGATAATATGAAAGTCATAACATACATGAATAGCAGTGCAATTAATTTGTAAAGAATATTAAATATAATATATATATATATATATATATATATACCTGTGATCTCATTTATAACTTCTTTCAGTTTTTTATTTTCATTTCATAACGCAATCAAAACTGAAATTCATTATACACTTCTATTTGTGTAGGTACTAGAATTCTTTAATGAAAAATGAAACCAACCACTAAGCCGGTTCCGAACTTCTGTTATATTAATCAACAACCTCATTTGTTAACTACTAGATAACGAGTGATTGGTTTTTCCTTGACTTTTCTTCTGAAAGACCTTGAAGTTTCACTTAATAGTAGATTTATATGATTCATTGTTATTTTTGACTTTTAATTCTTTTTTTATTACAACTGTTAAAAGTACTATAGGATTTATATATGTTTATATCTTAATTTTTTCAGTATAATTTTGTCATTGAGAATAGATTCAATGTTGATAGTTATTAGTTCTTATGTAGTTTAATATGTACATTTTTTTCAAGGATATATTTTCTCTTACACACTGACGAATTTCAAAATTTGATATTCGTAAAAATCGTTTTTAGTAAATAATATTATAAAAAATTATCAGCATTAAATTTTATAACAAAAAGGTAGATTTAAATAACTTAGAATAGCAATGAATTTATTATTATTGTTTTTGTCAATGAACAAATCGTATTATTTATTTTCTTTTATCGCCAGAATCTAAAGACCTTTTTTTGAATTTTAATGCAATTTTTTAAACTGTATTTATGTTAATTCTAGAGCTAGGTATGCAAACACAACTATCAAAAATTAATTTTTTTTTTCATTAAATAATTTACAATATACAAAAATAACAAAATAAATTGTAATAACAAAATTTACCTGATGAAAGTTATTGAACTAAAGGTACGAAAATAAACAATATAACGTTTTTAAGAAAAATAAATTCAGAATTATATTCATAATTAGAACTAGAAATTATATTCATATTTTTCATTATTTTCTAAATAATAAATATCATTTTGTTAAGAAAATAAATATTTATGCCAAATTAAAGTTTTATCTGCATTAAAGCTTATTTTCGTTAAGAATTTTTTACTCATTAAATGTAATTTTCTAATAGAATATGTTAATAGTTAAAGAATTGTAAATACTTGTATGAAATGAAGTGTAGACTTTAAAAGTTGCTGTTAAAAATAGTTAACAAACTTAAAAATGGTAGTATAGAAATTTAATTCTTTTAAAATATCAATAATGAAAAAAATACACAACTACAAATAATTTAAAAATTGTATTTCAACTGTAATATATTGTAATAATCATTTTTTAAATATATATATATATATATATATATATATATATATATATATATATGTCTCTCTGTGTATGAGTGTGTATAATTATATTTATTTGTAAATATCGCCACTTTGAAAAATAAGTGATACATTAAAAAAATACTTATTCAAAATAGTGATTTAAAATTATATAAATAAAATCATGCTGTTAAAATAGCCAAAATCATAATAGTTTCTAAAATAAAATTGTCAACTTGCTATTAAATTTTTATTTTTTGATACAATCTTGTATTACTTGTAGATTTAAAATAATTATTTTTTAACTTCTCTTGGACTTAATTTGTTTACTATGAATTATTTTAATATTAATACAAGTTCTTGAAAAATTGTTTATTTAATTTAACCTAAAAAATCGCTCAACAATATAATGCAGTAGTTATTTAATTAAAAATTAAAAAATGCTACACATAAGTTAAAATTATTTGTTTTGTATCCTTAAATTAATTGTTGTAATGTTTCTTTTATTGTCCATCACAGGGTTATTGTCTTTGATTGTTTTTTCATGGCCGATTATTATTCTAAATCTATTGTCAGGTGGATAAATATTTTATCATCTACTAAGAGATAACTTTAGAGCTGAACTGATTGAAAAGAAACACAAAAATAGTAATTAAGCAATAGATAATAACATATTACTGTATATATAATTTCATTTTTTTTTTGAACTATTAATATGTACTTATATATATATATATATATATATATATATATATATATATATTTTCTCTATATATTAATACTCTAGAAGATAACAGATAATTCATTTGATATAAAAAACACAATTGTAATTATACTACTTTCTGTAAAAAATGAAATTTAAAAAATAAAAAATTGTGTATAATTTATATGTCAAGTTCATAAATTTATAAAAGGTTAAAACTTGAAAGAATCAATTCAAATACATTAAAACAATTAAATCATAATTACTAATTTAGTAGAAAAGAACGGAAGTATGAAATTTAAAAATATATTTATTTTTTGATATTTACCTTGGATATTAATGTGTATTTTATTAATATTATTATTATTAACAATAATTTATTATATGTGCATATATGTATAAGAATAACTTTCATTTCCTATTTTTTTAAAAAAATCGTCTTAACATAGCTATCAATAATAAATGTGTTTTATATAATTTATATACATATATATATATATATATATATATATATATATATATATATATATATATATATATATAAGATAGATATAAATAGATAATGTATATATGTAAATAGGACAAAGATGACGTTTCAACAAATATTTGTGACGCTTGTTGCATCCACGACGCGCAAAATGCCGTCGACGTCGAATACATAGAGCGAGGGGACCACGTGCGGTGGCGCATGCGTACGCCTGCGGGGTTGAGAACGACCCCGACGGCCGGTGGCGGAGGGTGCCTACTGCCTGCGCTTGATTATACTTGTATGCGGACGAGGGAAAAAATGTTGCCGGTATTAATTTATTGGTTGATGCTGGATAAAAACCGTACGATTTTTTGAGGTGTGCTGTAACGGTCTTTTGGATTTACTTGTTCTACCTTTGTATATCAGGGGGTTTCGAATATTTAAGTGTAGCTTTTTAAACACTGTTTAATCTAGAGTTTTTTGAAGGTTGCATTATAATTCATCAACATAATTTTTTTTCGTTAATATGTTTATTTAAACTGTACAGAGCATTTTTATATATAGCACACGAATACAAATTCATTCAGTACACATGCTATGTCCTTATACACACAGGCATATACATATATGTTTGTGTGTTGTGTCTATAGTAAAAAGTCTACATATACAATAGTAGGAATATATAAATAGATGTTAAAATATTATTTAAATAGATATTTTTAAACATTCCTTTGATAATGAAAATATTTTATGAAATTTTTTCCTTAAATTATAATTGAAAAATTAATTCGAATAAAATAATTTTCTTGGCATAAAAATTATTAGTAATTTAATTGTTCGTAATTCCTTTTTTATTAATACAATCAAATATATAAAATATAGTTTGTTATATTTAAAAAATAAAAATAGTGATAAATAAAAAAGGTTATTTAAAATATAGTTGTGTAAAATATAGTTTTTTTTTTGCTGAAAACAGTTTTTGAAATAAAATTATTCTCATTTAGTTTAATAAAAATTAGTTAAATTAATTCAAAAAGTTTTTTTTATATTTTACTATTGCAATTAATTTTAGAAAATTTGATTTTTAAATTAAATTTCCTAAAATAAATTGATTCATTATCTGGGTGATATATAATAATAAAAAGTATTTCAAAGAATACAAAATTTGTTGTGTTTAATATAAAATAAAATTGTATTCAAAATGGCACTTTTCATTTGAAATAGTTCATGTAGTTGTTAATATAATAACTGTAAATTATTATGTGTAAAATATTGAAAATTAATTTTACAATAATATAAATATTTTAAATTAATTGCTTATATATATATATATATATATATATATATATATGTATATATATAAATATATATATATACATAATTCTAAAATTTATGGGTAAATTTAATTATTGAAATTATATAATTTTTACTAGTTTCTAAGTTATTAAAATAAAATAGTATAGAATAAATTGAATTTTAATAGATATTCGTTAAAAAGATGTAGGCAAACCCTAAGTATGATAGAACTGAAAATTAGAATCACAAAGGAGAACAAGTTTCAGTAAGTAAAACTACCTCAAGAAAGGTGTTGAAATACTAATCATATCTAGATATTTTTGTAATAGTTGGTGTGTGTTAAATTTTGTATTTGAACAAAGTTTTTATTTTTGAAATTTTTAAATATTTTATTTTGATTTAATGACTTTTTTACCAAATTTGAGTACAAAAAAGTTGTAGATTATTTTCGTTTCATTTTTAATGCGAAGAATTGAACGCTGTCATTGATATTATAAATAATTTAATTTGCTTTAAGTGTGCACATGTTTTTCAAATAAATATCTCTTTTATATGGTAAAAAAATAAGATATGGAGTTTTATAAAAAGTAATAAGTAATTTTCAAATTTCTTGAAAACATTCCAGTATTATGTCATAGACAATAAATGAAATGATTTGATATGAACATTTTATAGTTTTAATTGTTTAATATAAAAATACAAAATAGAAGATAAATACTGATAAGTTAATACAATATTATCACAATATATAAACTAAATTTATATGATACATTGTTAGATACATCGTTACATTATTATGATACATTATTGATAAATAATAAGACAAAATATTAATTGTAGAAAATTTATATATTTAAAAAATTGGATCAAAAAATATTTTCATATCTTTACGTAATAAGAATAAAAGTTTTTAAAATATAAGCCTAATTTTAAAATGAATTATATAATGATATATATATATATATATATATATATATATATATATATATATATATATATATATTGAGGACAAATGTCTTTAAACATTTTAAAAAAAAATCGTCAATTATATTTATTAATATTTTAAATATGGTGATAGGTATTTAATTTTTTTATTCATTCATATTTTTGTATTTTTTAAATTGTTTTAAAATATTATCAAGTCTTAAAATATATTAATTCATTATAAAATTAAGTTGCTCTCGAATTATTTATTAAATATATAACAAATTATAAAATGTAAATTCATATATGGTGTGTTGATATACATATGTATGTATGTGTGTATATATATATATATATATATATATATATATATATATATATATATATATATATATATATGTGTGTGTGTGTGTGTGTGTGTGTGTGTGTGTAAGAGAGAGAGAGTTTTTATTTAGAGATAATGCTTTTATAATCTAGTGTTTTAATAGTAAAAATATAAACTTACGTGTTTACAAACGCTCCCATATTCTTCTTCAAAATTAGTTGGTAATTTTCCTTGTCACAGTCTATTACCAGAACAATTTCAAAATTAATTCATCTAAGCGGTATAACACGCGATGTAGCATCAGAGAAAACATCCTTCTAGCCATATATTTTTATACATGCCATATGTTGTATGAATACTGTTTCACATTCAGAATTCGATCTTTCCGAAGTAGAAATATATGTTAGTTGTATTCAATCATTCATAACAAAAATAACCCCTTAAAATATTTAATTTTCGACACTAATTGCTTGCAAACATATTTTAGTATTAACGGTTCTGTTTACAATAATGAAACATGCTTATTATGTTGATAAACGAGGTATGAGACAACAATTCAAAATAAAACCGTTATACGAAATTTATATCTACAATTATATGACATATATATATATATATATATATATATATATATATATATATATATATATATATATATTAATATAAATATCAAATGATTATATTTACTTTTATGCGAATAATATATTTAGAAAGAGAAATGTGGTCAATATAATCTATTGTGGTTTCGTTTATTATAAAAAATCTTGGTAAATTACATAAAAACAAATACTAAGAATAGCGAGAACCTCAAAAAAGGATATTCCATTTTACAAAAATCTAAAACAGTGTTATGTATAAAAAAATAATTAATGTTTTTTTTTTACTTGCTTTTAATAGAAACATTTAATAAACATAGACACGATATGTGCGAATTATAATTATTATTTATTTACAAAATAACAATAATGAAAAAGTATAATACAATAGTTCTATTCATGTAATAGATTTTCATATATTTTAAATCTATAAACTATTTTTTTTTTTTTGTTCTGAGATTTAAACAATTTGAATATTTGAATGATAGAGAATCTCAAGAACGACATGAGTTTTTGAATGGCATATTAAAAACTATACTTGTTACTACTACATTGTTATTAAAAATTAGATCTTTAGTATTAAAGAATACTGATTTTAAGATAATACTTGTGTAAAATTATATACAACTATTATTAAAAAGTGCATGTTTTTTAATTCGTATTTAAATTTGGTTGCATTATTTAATAAATGCATCTCTCAGATAGATCAGTAGATATTCTTAATTAAATACACATTCATACAAACAAACTATTTATATATATATATATATATATATATATATATATATATATATAACAATTTTTATATCTGATTTATATATATACATTTATTATTATAAATGAAATAGTAGTACAAAAATAAAAGGATGGATTGTTTTCAAAATAATTGATCGTAATTGTACATACATTAGAGAGTATATACAGATATATACATTTTTATAATTATATATAAAATTGCAATAACTGTTGAATAAACGACATATAATTAAATTATTGCCATACACAATAAATAAATAAAAAATACTATAAATGTCAGTAGTTGTTGTTTTTGTTGGTATAAAATTATTGTATCATAATAATTTATATCTATGTATTTATATATATATATATATATATATATATATATATACATATATATATATATATATATATATATATATATATATGTATATAAATACAATCATTCAAGTTTAATTCTCGTAGTCAAGCTTTTCGCTGTACTTCAAAATATCTTAGAATGAAGTGTCATTTGCTTTTCGTCAAGAATCTTAGAAGTTGTTTAGTTAAGTAGATAGTCGAAAATTCAGCAACTTACATAACTAAGTTTAACTCATTTGAAAGATATTTACGAACTGGAAATAGTGTCAAAAAAGATTAATTTTTTTATTTTATCTTCTCATATACATGCATATATTCATGTAATTACATTTTTGAGTTTGAAAACAAATTTAATGATCAATAATACAAACTTATAAAAACATTGAACATTTTGAAAGCATGGATTTATAATTTTTAAGTGAGACAATTTTTGAAATAAATATCATTTTTTTTTTTAAAAATAAAATAGTACATGTCATATAATAAATTAATTTATATTAATAGTATTACAAATGAAAATAGATAAATATTTTTTTTTGGAAAAATAATAAACTAAATAAAAAACATTACTATAAAAACTGCGCTTATTTAATATAAAAATGTTTAAAAATACAATGTACAATATACTCTATTCAAACACAATAAATTTTTCGGTTGGGTAAGAAATATTCTTCGAATAAAAATTATCGTTTCCGTCACAGTAAATTCTGTTATATTTACATTATTTTAAAACAAGTGTTCCGTTTTACAAGCTTGATAAGCGCGAATTCAAACTCACGACCAGTTGGTTATCCAGCTCGTCATACTAATCCTCACGTTACAGTATTCCTTTTGGTACAATAAAAAATGCAAGTTACAATATTGTCACTTTTTAAAAAAGTAATTTGCATTACAAACTGTGAAAATCCTGATGACGTATTTCATTAAAATAAATATTCGCAGTGTAAATAATTTAGCACGTTTCTGGCTTTTGTGATTTGCTCAATTTAAATAATAATTGCTCGGAAAATCTGTTAATGTTTTAATTAGAGGTTTTCATTTCATAACAAAATAACTGATATAAAATTAATGGTGTTTTTACATTAGATTGCGATTAGTGTTTTGCAATCTTTAGGAAATATTTATTTGAAAATATGGTATCATTATGAAATATATTTATATTTATAAAAAACGTTCAGTTAAGTATTATGAAATGAAAAATAGTTTTCCTTTTCAGTGAAGTACATTTTTAACTATTGAATAAGTGTGATAATTATTAAAAAAATATTTATTATGATCTTCCAGTGTTTTATACTAAATAATTACTTTATTAAGTAATTATTTTTAAAGTCGAGGCTTTTAATAACGCATACACAAAAAAGTTATTAATAATTGTTTTATAACTTTGAAGTTTTAAACATTTTAATTAAATAAATATTATGTAAATATAAAATATTTTGAAATTTAACAATTATAAAATATTTATTTGGTGGCATGAAGACAGTGATTTCTTAAATTTATATTAGCCATTGAAATAGACTAAGAAGATACAAAAATTGGTTTTATGAATATAGAAATATTTGTACAATACTGACATTTTTCATATTCTATATTTACTTTTTAGAGATATCTACTATTTTCTAGCTACTTTATAGTATGTACTTACTTCTTGGTATATATTACGAATGTTTGTATTTTTTATTGTACATTTCTGATCATTTTATGTTTATTATAGCATAAAATTAAATGAATTCAGATTTAGTTGATAATATGTTTAAACATTTCATTATATGGTTCTTTCTATTAAATGGTCTATCAGCACGATTTAAAAGACAACTAATAAAGATACCATATTTTTTTAAAAAATTGTAATCATTGTATGTGTTTCTATATTGAATACAGCATACTTAATGTTATTTTCAGTTATGATTAAAATATTTTACATCATAATTTGTTAGCTTAAAACATGTTTTTCTTTGGAATTATTTTGATTAAGATTAATTTATTTTGTTTTCATTTTTTGATTTTATTGCACATTTTAAGGATTTTCAATGTTAGAAGATAGAGGAAATATAGATTTTTTATATTTTTTTAATATATTTTTTACAATGAAATTAAATAAAATCATGTTAGTATTTAATTTTTATATTTTAAATATGTACTGATTTTTTTAATTTTTTTTAACACAAATGAATTTTTACCTCCAACACCACAATATTTTTTCTTTTTATTTAATCATTTTTTATATATTTTGATATATATTTTAAATTGAATGATTTGAGTATTTAAGTATTTTATAACTAATTTATCGTAATTAAAATTTTAATATTGTCTTTTTTTCTTTTTAATAATTTTGATTGATAATTCTGTAAAATTTCGTATTTTGTATAAGCATGTAAATGTAATTTTTAAAAATATTACTTTTTTATTTAATGTTTATTTGTATAATACTGAACATTTTCTGCCTGTTATACTTTTATTTTTATTATCTATGAAAAATAAAATATTTTTTTAGTCGTGTTTATAATATTTATTTTGAAATTACAATTCTTATCTCTCTAATGTATTATATTTCCAATATGTTTACATTAAACTTTTCCTCAATCTCTGTTCAATATTATTATTTATGTAGGTTGTTTTGTATAAAACAGATCGTTTTATGAAACTACTTTTTGTAAATTATTTTTTTTATAAAATTATTGTTTTAAAATGAATTTAAAAATATCAGAGTTCAATAAACTCTTGAAAGCTTGAAAGCGTTTTTATATACATTTTCATACACGCACATATACAGATATATAAAAAATATTCATATGATATAATCCTCTAGCAAAAAAATACTATTCTACTTGAATACACATGAGAAGTGATGGACATATACAATTAGGTCATTGACCTGCCTTAGACTATATAGCCCTTCGAGTATTTTATTACTAAAATTTGTTTAACAGTTTTCATATAAAAAAACAATATGTATAATTAATTTATTTCGTAGTTGCGGTCAATGTACTCAAACATAAACACATATGGTATATTATGATGTGATTTTACTGTCAACATGTACATACATTCAACGTTATGCAGTCAGCATTAATTTTAACGTTTACATTAAAATGCAGAAAAATTAAGATTCAATTGAAGTACATATTTTTGTTTGTAAGTTTAGTTGAAAATGAATGATAAAGATGTATTTCGTAGAATCTTCGTATTGTTTTAAAAAAGTTGTTTTTACCGTGGATTTTATTTTACATTTGATCTGAGTCATAATATGCATTAAAATCAAGAATAAAATTACACTATATAAATCGTAATAAAATTACACTATATCTATACGTAGTAACTTGTCCTTATGGTTTTAAAGTCAAATATATGTCAACTTGATGTGAGACTATGAAATAGATAAATTGATTGTTATTATTGATCTATTCAGTTTCATGAAGAAAACAATTACCTCTAACTCATGATGATATCAGTTTTATAATATTTGTATATCATTTCAGTAATAGTGTTAAAGGTAGTATTTAAAAATGGATCTATTTATGAGTTATTTCTATTTTAAATATATATTAAATATTTTTTTTTAATTATTGGTTGATAATTAATATTTACTTTCATAACTCTAGTTCCATACTATGGTTAAATTTACTTTCAAAAATAATTAACATCATTCACTAATTATTTTAAAGAACTATCTAATTTCATTATTTTCTAAATGTAACAAAATATATAAGAATTTTTTATTAGATTTTTTGTAATATTTACATAAAGGTATAAGAATTTATTGAATTTAAGCACAAAATTAAAATTAATAGTATAGAATATTTTCATAGTTGCATATAATATATTTATGAATGAAATATTCGAAAACATACTTTTTCTAATAATCTTTTAAATTTGAAACAATAACGCTTATTAAATATTATATACATTCTTAGAAATACGAACAGTTGAAAATAATTTATAGTTGTTATTTTTATATTTGTTTATTTATATCTAATCGTAGTAATTGGATTTAAATGTGTACTGAATCAAATAAATGTTATTTCAAATAACAACCAATAACTAAATAAAATATTGTGTTGTTGTAGACAATTTAATTACTTAAATTGTTATTTCATCATACTACATAGTCTAGTTTATTGGTTATTAAAAACTGTAATAATACAAACGCTAAAATAGACGGTATTTGACATTTCAATATTGAATGTCGTGATAGATGACTCAATAATAAGTATCTATAATTTGAAATAACACGAATTAAAGAGTAAAAAAAATATCAACAAAGTGAAAACGATAAATGATATCTTGACAAAGCAGACAATCAATATGGATAGTTTATAATTATTGTACGCTATAAGACATGTTCTGTTTGGGATACATACCACTTTTATTCATAACTATGAGAATTTATCTACAATAGTATGTCATTGAAATATGAAATAATGATTTTGACAATTATAGTTTATATTTTGGGTATGCCTAGTTTTTTTTTTTTTTGTAATATATTAATTTTAATTTTAGAAAGCTGTATTTGTCTTATACATATGTATATATATATATATATATATATATATATATATATATATATATAGACAGATATCTGATAATTAGGCTAGATAAAGATAACAATTAATTTATGAAAAAAATATTCTTATCCTAAACTGAATAATAGCTACATTTGAGAAGAGATAAAAAAGAAAAATATTGTATTTACTTACATTTATTTATTATAAATAATATTAATTTATAAAACATTCTTACTTAACATTGAATAGTTAAAATTTAAAGATTAATATGGTGAAAATGCGATATATCAGAAAAGATAATATTTTTCAAAAAAAATGGTTAATTATATAATTAGAATTAAATTTCAATACAAAAAAGTGCATTATTTGTTGAACAAGTACAATATATTTTTTAAAAAAATGTAAAAAGTAAACATTTCTTTCATTTAATCATATTGATATATTTTACTACATATTACAATAATAATTGTTCAATAAAAAATCGAAAATTTAATATACATACATACATACATACATACACATATATATATATATATATATATATATATATATATATATATATATATATATATATATGTATGCATTTAAGTGTGCGTGTTTTAGATTGGTAACATTTTTTTATAATGGTCTTGTGCAAAATATTAAAATTATTGGAAAACTTTTCAAGTTGCGGTCCACACGTTTGCTTTATTTTGACACGTCTATTGTACGTGTGTTTTAAATAACAATGTCCAAAATATTTTATTTTTATTTTATATATTTAACAAATGTAATGACCTAATGTTGAATAAAATATATTATGGTAGAATGTAGCCTATGTGAGCCCATATTTATATAGAAATATTTTCTTTTAGATAAGTAATATGAATATTTGGAAATTAAATATTAGTTATATTTTTAATTAATTGATTATTTATACATATACACACGTATATATTTTCAGGTATATATTTGTATAAATTGTCAGGTGTTATATAAAAACACACATTATATATATATATATATATATATATATATATATATATATATATAAATATAATTTAATTAAAAGAAACGAATAGAATTAAAAACATGAAAATAAATATAATAAGTTAAAGACATTGAAAAGTAAATATATGAGTCATATTTTAGAAAAAGAATTAATTGACAATTAAGAAAACAGAAGACAAGATTTAAAAATAGACTAATAAACAAGAAAAGTGTATTAAAGATGAAATATAAATGTATGGGAAAGATAAACGTAATTAATATTTTGTTAGTGATACCTTTAAATGTTATTATTATATTCTCGATTCATTATTTTAGTTATTAATAATATATGAAATATAAAATCACTATTTTTTTAGGAACTGCGGATATAAAGTTATATACATAAACTACAGATTATATTCAAACTATGGATATAAATTCTTTAAGTATTTTATATATCGGAAAATCAATATTTTTTGAACATTATTTACATTAATAAAGTGAAATAATTAAAAAAATGTTAGCCTTCTTTCTATTATATTATTGATTAAATACTATGACTAAAAAATTATTTTACTTATTTTAATATCTATTACTAATTTTAAGTTATTTTCATCGTCTTTAATACTAAAGGAAAAGAAACAAAAATATATATATGTATATTTTTAACGCCCTGATTTCATATATGAATTATAGATACACAGATCAGAGTAATAAACAACTTTTATTTATTACTCGATGAGTATGTTTATTTTTCCATTAGATATTAGCTGAACAAAAACTGTGTATACATTTTGGCAAATTATTTTTTTTTACCACGTACTGTGAAATGAATAGAAACGATTGATCCAGTGAAAATTACAACGCAATCCGTGTATATCTAATTAATCGGCGCATTTTATCTGCTCGTGTTTTCAAATTTAGTTTATAATAGACTATTATCAACTGTGCAGTGAATACTAGTAGTATACGTCTGTATGATGTTTTAAATCATTAATCTGATCAGGTGTATTGAAATGAAGGTAAGAATTATTAATATAAAATTAGATAAATATTTTAGTAATGAATAGTAGTGTATTTATATTACAGATATAGGGTTTTCCAATAACAATGTCAGAACTTTTACAGCTGATGGTAACCGTGTTTGAATTTTTTTAAGCTCATTTTGACATTTCAACTCAGTATAGTTTGGAAAATTACCATGGAACGTTTAACACTTCAACAACGTTTAGAAATTGTAAAAATTTCAATAGACTTATTGAAACATAAGTTTAATGAGTCCATTATTTCATGAAATAGACCCATTAATTGGTCACCAAGATCATATGATCTAACTCAATTGGATTATTTTATGTGAAATCATTGGTTTATGCTGATAAACCACAAATAACAGAAGCATTAAAAATAAACATTGAACATGTAATTCGTGAAATTGGACTACAATTATGTGAAAGAGTGACTAAAAATTGGACTAAACGAATACATTATATCAAGCGAAGTTGTGGTGGTCATATGAGTGAAATTGTGTTCCATCATTAATGCTATAGAATACGCTTAAAAATAAAAAATAACAAATTAATTCTTTTTGTTTTATTTCGATTTAAACTTTTGAAGCGTTTATTGGAAAACCCTATATATCATTATCATTATCATTTGTCTCTTTATATTTCGACTGATCTAATGTCTTTCTCTTTTAGACTATTTCGACGAATTTTCTTATGTCTCTGTCACATCTAGCCTTGGGTGTGTGTATATATATATATGAATATTAACATAAATACATATGATTTAAAATAAATAAATAAACTGAGAGATATATAATCCCTCAAACAGGAATGTCTATAATTTTTTAGTAGTTACTAATTCTTTATGTTAAATATATATATATAAAGAAATAAGGTATTAAATTAAGAATGAAAGAAATATGGAATAGAACTACTAAGCAGAAATAAATAATGTACTCATTTTATAACAAGAAAATATTAGATTTCTATAATGATATGAAAAGTTGAGATATGAACATTAAATACTCTGGAATGCATCTTGTCTGTGATTCAATTTAAGAATATCTTTCTATATAAATTGACTTTCTTAAGTAAAAAAAAGGAATTATTGTTGTATAAATATATATATATATATATATATATATATATATATATATTCATATGTGTATGTATAATTGACCCGATAACTGCGATTAATTGAGACAATAATGTTTCAATTGTAATTGATTAAAACAAACAAAATGCAGGATTTATTAACTGAATGAAATTGATTAGTTACAAATAAGGATACGTTTTTTAGTCTTGAAAACAATGTATTCTTACAATTTCAGAAACTTTGTTATAAAGGAATATTATACTTATTTATTATATACGGTTATCCAAATATCACACCTAGATTTGTGTTTTATTAAAAAGAAACATGTGTATAGGAAAATGTGCATAGTTTGTTTTGTTTCTTTTAATAGAACACAAATCTAGGCGTCACATTTGGATGACCCTAAAATTTAAAAAGAATTATACATTTTAGTGCAATAATTGCAGCAATTGTCTATTTTTAAAGCCATTTATTCTATAAAATAATCATTTTTTTCAATTGTCTATTATTTTCAGTAAATAAAAGTGTTGCGATGACTCGATATATGTATCCAACCATTATTTTTTTGGACAAAGATTGATATTTTTTGAATAGTGGTATAAATAATCGGATGACATTTGAGAAGCTTTTATATTTAAAAAGATTTGTGTGCAAAGTACAATTTAATAAATAAAAAAATAGAGTTAACTTTCTTAAAAAAATAACCACAAAAACGAATAGAAAGTGGTAGGATATTACAGAATAATTTATTGCAATATGTAGTATAAATAAAAATCTCGATTCCAACAGGATCGTATAAATGAATATATTATGATTTTCATAATATTTATTTTATGATTTTTTTAATAGTATATCATTCTATACTACTTAATTTTTTTCAAAAACAGGAAAAAAATACCAAATGACATTCGTATAATTAATACAATTCCAGTCACACTAATAAATTTTATTTATTGTAATAAAATAAGTAAAAGTATGTGTAAAATAATATTCCTCGAATTTTCAGTGGAGTTTGCATTTAAATTAAGTTTTTTTTTATTTACCTTATATTATTATCATAGATATTATTGTAATATAAATATAAAAAAATGTTTGGCAAATAATGTGAAAACATTTTATATAAAAAACTCAGATACACATAAATGAATATATTCAACATAAAAACAGTTAAAAATATCAAAATTAAAATTGTATAAACGTTCATGATAAAAGCGAACTTCAATATACGTGATAGAATATTCAGCAGCTAATTTTGGATGGAATATATTGAAATCTGAATTTTTTCCTAAAATGAGTTTTTATTCATCTCTCTATCTTTCTATTTATACGTTTTTTTTTTACAAAGACCAAGTTTTTTTGATTTTTTTGTAAATTAATTATATTATTTATAAATAATTTTAGATTCATTTAAAAAGTACGCATTGAAATGAGAATACATTTAACAGATTAATATGTTATATAAACTCGAATATATATTCATATTTTATTTAATAATTTTAATATCAGGTAATATTAAAGATTTTTAATTATATATATATATATATATATATATATATATATATATATATATATATATATATATATATATAAGTATAATGAAGATTATATGCACATAAATTAAGCCACAAATATTTGTATATTTGAATTTACATATTTCTCATTATTTAAATTGCGATAATTATAATTAAATTCAAAAATACGTAAATCTAAAACATAATTATACTTAATTTTCAAATGTATAATGATTTTTTAATACGTTTTAATAGATTATAACAAATTTCGCGTAAACTTCGTGTTTTTTAAGTATATAATGTTATATATTATATATTTATTTTAGTATTGATATTTGAATTTTTTTAATAACGTTTTTTATTTGAAATAATTATGTGAATATAATATATATTTTAATAAACTGCACATATAAATAGATATAAGTGAAATCTACATTTGATAAAATAATATAATATTTCCATAAAAGTGCGACAGAATTAGCTGAATTGAATTTTCTTAGAGAAATAATCTAATGTAATAAAAGAATTTTTGTTACTGTGTTGTCATCAAATATTTACGACTTACGACTGCAATAATGTATTGATTTCATATGTAAACATTTATTTTTTATCTACTGAATATAATTTAAATAATTTTTAAATCTATTTGTAGTCAAGACAGGGCACTACACTTGTTTAATACAAGGTTCTATAGAAAAATATATCATTTTATTATATATTTTAAATCAAATGTCTTTCATTTATTATACATATATGGAATACATGTTAAAGTTTTAAAAAAATACTGCTATTATTAGTCATTTTAATTTAGAATATAAATATATATATATATATATATATATATATATATATAAATGTCAAAATCGACCAGTGGTGTAGTGGTTAGTATCACCGCCTGTCAAGCAGAAGAAGTGTATTCGATCCCTGAACGGAAATGTAGAGCAGGCGGAATTCTCTTAAGCTAAAGTGAAGACAACCTACCTAAGGGAGTAAACCTTGAATAAAAAATCCTCGCTAACCCGTTTGGTGAGTGTGGTAAGTATTACCAAGTATCAGTAAATGGTAACATTCAATGAGGCTTTCGTCTGCCAGTGGGTGAGAACCTCATTATAATAATTAATATTAATGATATGTTAAAATAAATTTATAATAATGTTGATAATATGTTAAAATTAATTTAAAACGTATTTCTAAAATCATTCAAACCATTAATTATTATGATAGAGTATTACTTATTATATACATTTCATGTTTAATAGGTAAATCTAAAAGTGTGAATAAATGTCAAATGTTAGAAATCGTTGAAAAATTCCGGGTATTTCTAATTCGAGAACAATGTTGCATAGTTGCTACAAGCATTATATTTGTAACTGTTTTTACACTTTCCTATACATATATTTTTTAACTTATTTAAGTGTAGCTGATCACGAACGAAACAGAATGCAATAAAATAAATATCACAGACTAGAATCACGTACAAAGTATTAATCCTGCCTCTACATAGCATTGTTACATTGCACAATCTCAATACATAGTGAATGACAGTTAGTGGAAGCCTATGCTCGATGTTTATTGATACACAGACAGGTTGGAGACGTCTGCTTGTACTAAAAAATGTTCGTCGACAATTCCGGGCAGCCGAGAGGATAAGGGGAAAGCGAAGGTGTTCGGGAACAAAGGCTCATTACCTGAGTCTCAGCAAACCACACAATAGAATACAACTAAGCAACTTGTTTGTGATAAAAAGTGACAGTGCTGGTATTCTCAACTGTAGAACTGGTAGACAATATATTGTTCAGATTGGAATTTAAATTAGCTGAAAATGCTATTAATACTATCGCTAAAATTAACAAATTCTATACAAACCCCATTAAATATTTTAAAAAGTTTGATATTCAATAGGCGAAAAATCAGACTAAAGTATATAAAAAGAATAATATTTAGATACGAAATGATTAAATTTTATTATAAAATGTAAATTTTTTATTAAAAAAAACATTTATAAACAATTGAGATAATTATGAGATAAGTAGAATTTTACATACAGGTGGGTTTTAATAAAATTTGGTTATTTAAATTCTGTGACTATTTTCAAATTTATTACATATTTTTTATAATGTGAAATTATCCAATTGTCCCATATTAAACTGAAATAATATAATGAAAACAAGTTGATTTCCAAATGATAAATTTTACTTTTTCATAAATATTAATTTTTGTGCAATTAACTCGAAAACACTTATCAATTAGGTTTTAAAAAAATGTAGTTGATTATTTTTCAAGTTATCATTGTTTTTAGTAGATAATACATTATGTGTACTTTTTTGATATTTATTTGGAACTAAAAATATCTTTTGGTTAAAATATAGTTTTAGAATATTCAAAGCGTATTAATGAGAAGATAACAACAAAATTTTAGATTTAATTATTGACTTTCATAGTTATTTTTTTAAAAATATATGTAACTATACTATTAAATTAAACTAATCTTTCTTAATTAAAAAATAATTGTGATTAGAGTTAAATTTACTTTATCCCATTAGAAAGAATAAATTTATAACTCGTTACTCTGAATATAATTAATTATTTAAATACAAGTAAATTTTGATATCTGTGAGCTATTAATTATTTAGAAAAAAATATTTTGGAATAAAGAAAAAGTATTTTAAAATAATTTATCTTAAATAATCAGAAAAGTTTATAAAAAAAGAAAAAATCATTCAATTCAGTGAATAATGGAATAAATGGAAATTTTTAATTTTTTTTAATTTTCAAATCGTTCCTAGGAAAAAAATATAAATTTCTGTATAAATAAAATTTGTGCAATTTATTTTTGATTTCAATTAACTTATGTAAGGGTAAAATTTAACAGTAGTGAAAATTTCAATGAAAACGAGAATTGTTTGTATTTTAGATAATTTAATTATTTTATTGCTTTTAGAATAAAGTAAAATTTTATATAAAGTAAATATTATGTGTATATTTAAATATATATATATATATATATATATATATATATATATATGTGTGTGTGTGTGTGTGTGTGTGTGTGTGTATTAAAAAAGTTTGAAATTGAATTTATAACGCAATACTGCTATACTGGTATCTGTATAAAACATAAATAAATAAAACAGAATAAATTGAAATCAATAAATATTTGAATTAAAGACTATTTTTGTACAATAAATATAAAATGTCCAGTTTTCCTTTGAACTTTTTTAATATCATTCGTGTTTCCAAATCAAGTTTTGAAAGTTAAATAGTTAAAGAAGATGGATATTTTTTGGAATAAAAATATATACATGTATATATATATATATAAGTTTGTATTATTGAAACTTTTATTGATTTCTGAACCTTTTAAAAGACGCTTTTTTAATACTTGCTTTCTACATTCTATTAAAAAAATCTACACGTTGTTTTGATTTAATACGATTTTGAAGTAATTTATGTCTTTCGCGATAATAAAATGAATCCATTAACATTTTGATTACGGTGCGTCAGTAGCGTAATTCGGAATTTGATTTAAATTACATTGAATTTATAAAATATTAATAATGTTTCTATTTCTAGCAAGGAAAAATATTAAACATATTCAGAATTTTTTTTATATTTTTTAAATTGTATTAAATTGTAAATGAAGTTTGAAATAAATGTTTGTAAATGAACATTAAATTGTAAATGAAGAAAAACAATACGGTTTAGATTGATATAGTAAAGTGATTATAATTATTGTATATGTTAAATCTTTTTTAAAATCATATTGATTTCATATTTAGTAATTAGAGTTCTTTAATTAATTTTTATTTTTTTTTGTAGATTATAAATATATACATATATATATATATATATATATTTATATTTATATTTATATATGTGTGTGAGTATTAGTATATCTTATATCTACGAATTTTAATAAAAATCCATATCCATTCTAAGCTCTTACAACATATTTTATTTGTGAAGCCCTTTCTTCGGCGAGTCGACAAGAAATCAGACAAAGATAGGTGATCATGATTTTGTGTTTGCAGTAAATGGTTTTTAGTTTCTCCCTGATCTCAATTCAATGTAATAGCGTTCTACGAGTTCTATTAAATCTTGTTGGTCGGGTATATGATTAATAGTAAGGCAAGTTGTTGGATTGTGGATTCGATCAACAAAAGATGACCGTCAATAGTACAGTGTAGTGAGAGAGAGAAAGAACGAGTTTCAACCACACACAGCGATATTATTGTTAAGGTGAAATCAAGAGGTTGCTGTGAGCATTGACATGGAAAACTTTGGCTGTGATGATAATTTTCGATTTAAGAAAAATATAAATCGACAAACTAGATTTATACACACACTTATAAATATATATATATATATATATATATATATATATATATAGATATAGATATGTATACATGTATGTACATACACACAAATATACTTGTGTGTTGAATATATGAATAATATTTTTATTTTCTTCTAGAATTTGATTTGCATGAAGATTGAATTTTCTAATAATTATTTTTTAAAATTTTAATATTTCAATGCAATGGTCTATGTATACATCTAATTATTTTCACAAATTTAAATTGAATTAGGTAATTTTTGTAAGATTTACAGTTTTTTTATTAGTTAGTTTATATATTTACATATATATATATATATATATATATATATATATATATATATATATATATTTAAAAATGTTTTTAAATCCATAAAAGTATTGAAGTCGAGTTATAAAATAAAATATACATATATAAATTATGTGTTTTTTCATTTAAAAATACATTTTAATAAAAACATCAAGGAATTGATATGTATCATTTATTTACTTACGCTTTTTTCTTTTGTGTTTCGATATTATTGAATATAGAAACTTCAATCGGCCGAGACCTGGAGGCGACCTAATGACCTTAAAAAAAGAAAGTGATCGTTTAATTCATCAAACTATATATATATAACATTATTTATTTTTGTTGAATATTACATCATTATTTTATGTAATACAGAACCTACTTTTTAATATTAACTTCTGATCTCGAAAAGGAATTCTTGTGTAATATATTTATTTTGTTATATTTAAATATTAGCTAACGGAATCTCATTTTACGCAGTTGTTAAATAACTAATTTATGTATTAACATAAACACATATATACATATAGGCACATATATATATATATATATATATATATATATATATATATATATATATATATATATATATATACGTACATGACAATTAAAATTATAAATATAACAGTATATGTATAAATCGAAACTATGATT
>CP092088.1:43812506-43860006 GCA_029203775.1 Neoneuromus ignobilis
ACTAAGACCAATCAAAAACTATACACATATTACACCTACCTAAAATATCATTATTAAATAATAAAAAAGTGAATAACATAAGATATAAGAGCAATCACCTGAGTATTAACGTCTGGTTTTATAGAATTTTTAATAAACAGGTTTGATATTTGGTAATTTATTTTTTTTATAAAACATTCTTTCACACGTTTATGTTAACAGACTTTTAAAAGTGTACATTGCTTCTGTGATAAAATCTTTTTGTGTTCAGCTGCCATGTGATATATACATACATACACGTTAGTTTGAAAATACATAATTATTTATACGCACTAAATATGTATATACAGAATTATATGTATATTTGCATATATATATATATATATATATATATATATATATATATATATATATAATTTATATAATTTACAAAAAAACTTAACTGCCAAATTTAATTTAAACAAATGCTTAGTTTTGATCTATTATAGTTAGTTTTATATGACATTTCACAACTTTAAGAAAATAATTTTTTAATCTAAGTATAGAAATAATTAAAAATATTCAACTGAAATCTTTTATATATACATACATACATACATACATACATACATACATACATACATACATACATACATACATACATACATACATACATATATATATATATATATATATATATATATATATATTTATTTCTTAAAAATAATGTTTCGTATTTTTAATTTTTCGTTACCTTTAAAAAATTATACTTCTAAATAAAGATCTACGTTTTATTTACTTATGAAGATTAGCGCAATTCAGAATTATTTTAAAAAATAAATATAATTTTATCTAAATAATTTTTTAAAATGTTGAACAATTAAAATTAGAAAATTATTTAATTTATAAGGAGATACAAAATGAAATATTATATTTATACTTTAATCGTTTATATACAAACAAACGTACATGTGCATATTTATTTTAAATACCATGTTACTGAATAACTATTAACATTAATTATTTATCTATGTAAGTAAAACATCTGAGAACATAAAATTTTATAATGTAGATTAATGAAATGATTCTTTATTCGACTACATATGCCTTCAAGTATATTTTTTATAGATTAAAACAGCTTTTCATTAATCTGTATGGACAGACAACTGTTTGTATAAAAAGTAATAAATGTGACTGCATTTGTAAAAGTTAAGGAACTATATATATATACATATATATATATATATATATATATATATATATATATATATATATATATATATATATATATATATATATATATAATACAGATTTTCGTTACCAAAAATTACTATTATATAATCAATTTATATCCAGACTATATTTTTATCATAGTTATGTTTTTTGTGCAGATGATTTATTTTAAATTTTTGAAAATCAGTAGTGAAATATTTAATAATTTTTTTATTATATCAATTAGTGATTTTAAAACAGATAAAATACCTTTTTCATTAAACGTTTTTAACTTTTAGAATGTTCAAATTATGAGTATTTATGTTTGACAAAGATGTAAATTAATTGTTTTTTAATAGATATGTCGATAAAAAAATCATATACATGTGTTATAAGTAATCAAAAAAAGATATTTTTATTGAATATACAACTAAGAATTAAAAAAAAATGTATTGAAATTTCTTCGTTGCTGTTTATTTTTATAATTTATAATGTAACATTCTGACCATGACGACATGCTTATTGAAATGCTTATCAACAAATAAACTGAATAATAAGTGATTATTGAATACTTTCATAAAATTTTTTGATGTTGAAATAAGAGAAAAATGTGTTCAAATTGTACAGTCTAAATTGTTTGATATTTAAGAAAAAAACGTTGCTCTATTCATTTACACATATTCACACACACACACACACACACACATATATATATATATATATATATATATATATATATATATATATATATATATATATATATATATATATATAGTGCAAATAAGTAACAGTGATATATAAACTTCAGATTTTTCAAATTGGAAAGTGATCGGTATTTTCTAACTTCTATACATTGATCACATGTTTTGTTATAAACGACAATCTTGAACAGTACCATTATTTTATTTGTTTTAAGACAACAGTGACCAAGAGAGATATGGAACGTGATCGATGTGCCATCGTGTACGTGCCATTTCACTCAGTTTTCGTTCCATGTTTGTCCTATTATTGTGAGCAATCAAGTTTATATGGTGCGATAAGGTCGATTCGAACACGTAATTTCGCTGCTATTGCTTGCACTTAACGCCCGATATCGCAGTACTCGAAAACGAAGTCGATGTACTCGAACAATATTCTTCTATTCTATGTTTAATGGTGTGTATGTTTGTAACAAGGTTATCTTGCAATGTATCGCGCTATTTTTTTTAGTTTGTTATGATTGCAGTAGGAACTGTATACATTTACTGGAACTCAAACAATTGAAATTATTTATTTTTCAACTTATCTTAAGTTTTATAGCAGGTGAAATATTTAACGCTGATTAAATATAAGATAAGCTCAGATAGGTTATATCCGCATGTAAACATTTAGTTAAAGTAAAAACAACAGTACATAAACAGACTATGTATAAGAATTAAAAAAAATGCAATAAATAAGCTATAAAATCTTCTTAAAAATTTAATTTTTAAAAGTAAAATTTAGATGAAACTTCGTATCTACTAGTATTAATATATATGTATATATAATTAATATCGGATACTGATATGTATATAAATTAAAATGAATTATATATTTTTAAAAAGTTAAATATATGTAGTAAATATTTTTATATGAATATCAACTTTTATTTAACTTTAAAATGATTCCATTTTATCTCAAATTTATATTTTATTTTACAATTTATAGCATTTAAAATTTAGTCAAGTACATCATTAAACGTGAGAGCTATTTACGCGAGAGAATTGGTGGCTTGTTGATTTTCATTGTACTTGAGGTTTAAAATAACTTAAGTGGTAACAGAGCAGTCATATAACTAGAATTAGCAATCTTTAGGATTATTTTTTTATGTGACTCAAGATGTAGAAAACATGGAGTGTACATAAAAATATTATTTTGCAGTATTTTTAGAAACATTCAAGTACAAACTTAAAATTATTTATAAAATATGTTCAGTCATATTTTAGTGAAATAACATGTTTTTATTGATTGGATTTTTAAGAATATTTCTCATATTAACAAATTGAATATATATATATATATATATATATATATATATATATATATATATTAAAGGTATTGTTTAAATGTATTAAATTTTATAGTCTTAGTAAATTCTTAAAAGTACTCAAGTGAATAACTTGAAAATAGAGAAATATTTTGCAACGTTACTTTCTTTATATGAAATCAATGAATGACTCATTAAAACTAAATCGTTTTTATCATAGTTTGATTTTCTTTCATTAATAGAAATGACTGTGAATATAAAATTAAAACAAAGAATTATAAAAAGCTAATTGATATTCGTTTAAGTTGTGATGATAAAATGTTAAAAGAGTCACAATTTTTCACCTTGAATTTTTTTCCAATAAGAATTTTAAAAAGTATTAAATTTAAATTGTGTAGAAATGAAAAGTATTATTTTTAAAGTAAATCCATTAATTTATATTTTATAAAAAATAGTAATGTTTATTTATTTTTTATTTGAAAATGTAAATTTATTTTTGTATTTGTATAATTTAATGTAATTAGAATATATATATATATATATATATATATATATATATATATATATATAAAAAAAATATTTTAAACTGATAACTTGAAATATTTATTTTTAATTAAATAAAAGCGATTATTAAAAGAATGATAATTTTATTTATTATCATTTATTGTAGAGATTTAGTGCTGAATATGTACTGTAACGACAAAATAAATAAACGCACCGTATTAACAGTAAATACACTCATTAAATAAACTATAAAATTATAAATATAAACATATTTTCTAAAGAAAATGAAAAGCATAGTGATTTTCCTTTAACTTGAATGTATGTATATGTTTATGACACTGAAACATGTCTTCAATCATAAATATTTCCTCGAATATATTAAAACGATTTATAAATGGAAAATATTGAATGTACATATAAATATATTATATATATATATATATATATATATATATATATATATATATATATATATATTAAAATTGATTTACTCTGTTTTATATCGTTACATTAAACAAATTTAATGATATGTACTGGCATCGAAGGGAAATTCACTAAAATCTAATATACACCTATTTCATGGTACAATTTCTCGGCATTGTTTTCCTGGAATTGGAAAATGTGGAGAGACCTTGGATTTAACTGAGGTCGTCTGAGTGGGATGTAAATATTTATGCCTTGACACAAACCATTGTACACATTGATCTAGCCGGTGTTCGAGGGTTTGAGTTATTAGTGGTGAATATTGTAGCATGTCACTCGACTGAAATGCTACATAAGGTAAAATGTGTCACATCAGATAATTACAATTTTGTAACCGGGTGTAAATAAACAACTAAAAGTAATACAGATTGTAAAACCGGTGACCTTAGATTTAAAATTAAAGATACAGATATGTTACAGACTACACTTTTAGAACACTTAATGAGCAATTCTTAGACAGATCATTATTTTTTATAACAATTTTTGTCTAATAAATTTAAACTGTTTATATTGTAATGAAACGTAAATAGATTCATAAAAGTATGTAAATTTCATTTAATTAGTCAGAATATGAAATTTTGTACACCTGTACTGTGATAAAATTTTATTTTGTCTGAGATGAATTCATTATAAATGATTTTTAAATATATGAGTATTTTTATTCGATATATTTCTGACCTATTAATACTTTTCGTAAAAAAATATTTTTTTCTTATGAGAACATTTTTTTTTTAATTTACACGGGAGAAAAAATGATTATTATTTTAAATTTACAATGTATAATATTATAAACCATTCGAAATGCATTTCATCATGCGTCATATTCTGAGTATGAAATTATTTAATTTAGCAGACATTTAATAACTAAATGTGTTTAATTATTTTAAAACATATACAAATGTAAATGTGACGCAAATTCGTAGCCAAACCAAGTTTGGTGTTATGATTATTCACATTCACATTAACAGACTCCTTATATCATGAAGTAATCTGACGACTTAGCAGCTACTTTTGCAAGGAACCTGATATGATCAGAGTTTATTGCAGGATCCATAAACACGCCGGAAGTGGAAAGTCGTGCGAGTTTATTACGTGCACGATGCGGTAGACATAATGCAGGCGCTCTCATATACGACGTTCTTAAACTTAACTACTAGGAATGATGACGCTTTGTCTTGCAATATATACACGTAAAACCCTTTGCTTAATGGTTTGGACCGATTTCGTCGTACTGCATACGCTGAACTTAAAATAAAGGTATTGTCCGAAACTAGATAAATCTTATTTAGTCGTGACCCTCGAGTTAAAGACTCGTACGGTTTATTGCCCGTAAGAAAATTATCTTTGATTCAATATCATGATAATTGTTTCCTTTGTGCGTATATCCATGTTATTAGCTATTATACGAAGTGAAAAATGCAAGCAGCCATAAAATGACTTAAGGAGATTTACAAAAGTAACTAGTAATTATATAGAAAATGTATTGTAAATATTTGTATTATATATATATATATATATATATATATATATATATATATATATAAATAGAATTTTAGTAAAAATAAAATTTAATACTTAAAATGATTAATAGCCTTAGAAAATAAATAAGTATATTTAACAGAACACGTCAAATACTTTGTTCTCAATATTTTTAACAATATGTATGTATATTCAATAAAGAAAATATTAAATTTAATTCCTTATACGTTTATATTCTGTTTAATGTAATTATAAGTAGGTATGCGTGTGTATTATACATATATAATGATGTAAATATTTTTTAACAATTATACGGTTTTTTTATGTAAATATATATATATATATATATATATATATATATATATATATATATATGTATATAATGTATAGCCACTAAATGATTTTAGTAAAAGTAAAAATATGTATAATATTTAACAAACAAAAATATTTAATGCAAATTTAAATTATTTTCTCATATATTTTCGTCGGAGTTCTTTGTTCTTGGAAATATATAAAAAAGATATATGTAAGAAAAAATACTTAATATCTATTATATTCTATTTAATGGTTTTCAGAACTGTAAAATTATTTTTCTTAATGATTATTTAAAATTGTTGATTGACTATTATTATCAATGTTTCTGGGTGCGATTAAAATTTTAAAAATAAGTATTAAATAAAATAAATACAAACTTAAATTTATTATTAAATAATTAAAGCTATTTTTGTACTATTAACTATATCAGTAGTGACATAAAGTAAGAAGTTTATCATCGTGTATTATATATATATATATATATATATATATATATATATATATATATATATATATACATATTATATATAAAGTTCATACATAATTATAGTTAATTTCGCAGCATTTTAGTTATTAATTTACTAAATTTATAAATTATTACTCTTCCTGATGATAAATTGTTATATAGCGTAATTTCGGATCTAAAGTTTGATATATTCGTCATTTTTGATTAAGATGCACAACAGCGAATTATTTTAGTGCTCGCAGTTCTATAATGTTGTTAGGATGGTGATGAAGCATAGTACAAAGTCTAATACTTTGAGGTAGTTAAGTTTAACGTTTACCTGTGAGGCAATATCAGTAATGCAAGTGTCAAAAAGCCAATTATATTAAATCATTTTATATGTACATATACATGCATTTATATGAAATTATATATATATATATATATATATATATATATATATATATATATATATATGCATGTTGTTAATAGCAATTGGTAACAACTATTTACAGTTTTCATTGTTTTTATTTTCCTTATCGTTTCATTAAAATGCGTGTTCGTATCCATTTATATGCATAGTTCCTCGTCCATTGTTGTAATTATGTACAAGTGATTGTCCGTTGAATGTTTTATTACTGTATTATTTATAAATTTTTTTCTTTTTTCAAATCTGAAATTTATCTACATACGGTATTTATTATCAAGATACGATTATTTTTATTCACTCGAGTATCATATTTAAAAATAGTTATATATAACATGATTTCGTGTTTCAATACATCAGTTATATGTTGAATGAAAAGTATAATCTTATATTTAATATATTCAAATAAAACAAGATATTCGATATTATTCAATTTTTATAGTCCATTCCAACGAGACGATTGTCTATATAGTAATAAAGAATAAACGTATAAGAGTAAAGATAATTTTAGTGTTTTATGTAAAATCAATACTTCATTTAATAATCAATTCATCGTGAAATTAATGCTGCTTGAAAATGTTATATTTTGTCATCAATTTCATTTAAATAGGTGGCACAAATAAGACTAAAGGGTTTAAACATACATTTACTTGATTATTATCATTACTATTCTTTATAATTTTTCAATTTCATTTGGGGCATCCTATATAAATATAAATATATATATATATTTACGATTGAAATTTTATTAAAATGTAAACCAATTGAAACATTACAAATAAATTAAGCATATTTTTTAATAATAATTGCATTTAAAATAATGATTCGTTTTAACTGATATACAATAATTAAGTATAGAATATGGTTCATTTGAATAAATATTAAATATATATTAATTGTTGATTATGATTAAAAACACTATGAAGGTATGATGTAAGAACAGTTTCAAATTTGATAAATAAAATGAAAGTATGTAGTTGGAAAAGTGTATTGTTATGTTGAAAAATCGAAAAAGATGGATTATTGTCATAGTTATACAATATATCTCATTCTTTAGGTCATTTCAACAACGCCGTGAGTTTCAAATAAATTACAAAGTAAAATTTAGAAAGTGATAAGACTCCGTCAATTTAAACCATTTATATTGACGCTCATCTTTATGAATACCTTCATAAATATTTCATTGGCAACATGTGCGTTTGCAACATTTGACTTTTTTATATTTAGCTCGGGGTGTAGAGTGTAATTCGTCAAATTGATTCGGTTCAATCCATTGAACAAAAGGTTGCATCCGCCTTTAGGCGGCGAGTGGTAACGACATTGTCTTTACGGAGAACAATAAACCGAATTAGAGGTCGTTCATCTTCGGACAATATCGCATGTCAGAGAGACGGAGCGTATTTAACAGGACAACAATAAGTTGTATGGGACAACTGAGTGTCTTGTACAACAGGGTGGTGGGTGGATGGTCCCGTTATGCTGGTAGTTGCGGAAGACATTGAATATGTCACTTCATTTGTTGAGTTATTGTTGGCGATTATCTACTGATGGACTATTTATATTGAAGATATGAACATAATGTTCGATTCTGTTAAAAAATAACAGTTTGACGAAATTCTCCGAAATCTGTTTACCATTGTGTTTTGTTGAAATGATGATGAAATACATTTGTAGTAAAGCTTTTGTCAGTTTATATAATTTATCAAATGATGTGTACACTAGAATTTCTATACATATATCTTTGATAACAATAGTATTGTTTTCTTATAATGTAAAAAGTAATTTTAAAATAATAACTATTTCACAAATTTAATGTTTTAGTACACTTTAATATTCAGATATTTATTAAGAACGATTGACATGACTTGCCAATTATATTTAATTGGCTATGTAAACAAAAGTTAAAAGTTTTTCATGTTAAATCTTTGAAATTTTTGTTATATTTATGTTTCTAATAAAAATATAAATTATCGATAAATACAAACATTATTAACGTATATTTATCTATCGATATTAATGTACAAGTATATATATATATATATATATATATATATATATATATATATATATATATATATATACATACATATTAGGAAAGTGTTCAACAAAGGAAAATATTTTATTTTGTTTAGTATTGAAATTCATTTATAGTTTATTTTGGCATTTATTTAATTACATTTCGTCTCTGTGCAAAAGTTATAACATTAATATGAAATAAAATTAATCATATTGCATAATCTTTGTTTATTGAAAGTAATATAAATTTTTATACCTACTTTACTGACTACGAAATATTGATTTCACATTCAAAATTGAAACAATACTTTTGAAACTCGATACTTTATGCTTATCGTTTTATTACATTATTTAATAATTATTTTGTATACAAGTTTTTATATAATTTATTATTTAAAAAGAAAATATGAAAATGTCAAGTTTTATTTTTATCATTTTTACATGCTTTTTAACAATAATAAAAAATAAAATATTCGAAGGTACGTTAAAATACCGTAATGGAGGACAACATTCTCTATGAATACAAAGCGTTAATTTTTTCAAAACACTTTTACGTTCCTTTTTCTCAATCATAATTTGTACAAAAAAGCTTTTAAGAACACTTATTTTTCTACTCATATTCAACGAGTTTACATAAAACGTTTTATTAATAATAACCTAATGTCTAAATGTAATACAACGGGACCGTACGTAACATACTTTGAGGCAACCCATTTAAAGTTTTAGTAATTGGTTCCCTCGAGGCTGTTCAACATTGAAAATAAGGGTGCGAAGACAATACCGGCTTGTCGAATTTAATTTGTCCCATCGGAAAGAAATAATGTTTATGCAAAATGGACTTACAGATTCTCGTCAACTTTATTGAAAATATGAATATAACAATATGTATATAACAATAGCAACGTTATTAATTATATACAGATAAATTAGACAGATATATGTAGTCATTACTAAGCATTTAATATTATTTATAATATTTTTTAACAATAATTTCTATATGTATCATATTTTTAAACAAATTGAAAAGTACATTTCATTAATTCTGTAGAATATTTCTGGATATATTTATGATATCCACAAACTATGTGTTGATTTTTATATCTAAAAAGAATATAATTTTATATATATATATATATATATATATATATATATATATATATTGGCAAGTACGTATATATAAAATAGTATTATATATTATTGAATTGAATATCTTGGAATCCTAATATATTTTTAATAAAAGTTTAGTTACAATATGTAATGCGAAATAGATATCTATTTATAATAAATCATTATATATTTAATCAGTAATCCTTTTCATGCCAGGCAAAATTTATGTTAATTTGTGATTTGTGGATTATACTATACGTATGAATTATTATTTTACATAGGGTTTTTAAAAAACTATTTACATATTTATATTAAATATAGAACGTTTATTTTAGTTCAGAAAAAAGTGTTATTTTGATATTATTGATTTTTATTTTATGGGCAAAATAAAACATTTTTATTACAAAATATATGACAAAAAATAAATAACATTTAAATATATGTAAATTACAAATTTAAATGATTTAAAATTAAAAAAAAATAGTTTTACATAAGGAACTATGTGTTTTTTATATTATATTTTTAGTTTTAGATTTTTAGTTCTATATAGATAGAATACCATAATATTTCAAGTATTTTTGTATAATTATAGATTTATTAGCTTATAACTTGTCATACGACGAAAATTTTCGATAATATATGTCGACCCGTCAACAGTCAAAGTTAAAATTACGCTTGATTTCGTTTAAAATTTATACAATGACAAATGATATAATGGAAAGAGAAAATATAAAATTATTACTGCCAATAATATGATGACATATTTAAATTTGGAATATATTCATTTTTAGTAAAAAATCTGGTTATTTAAAAATAAAAGATATGTGATGTGGTCATTAAATTATTTTTTATTTTAAAAAATAATTTAAAGATTACAAGTATAAAATAATTTATGCGAATGGAGTAAAAAATGATATTATTTTTGTAAAATAGAAATCAATTTCTTATATTTGAGGTTATTGTAAAAAAATTGTATGGAAAATATTTCTTTTCATTTTTTTATTTACACTTATATATACACACACTTATATATATATATATATATATATATATATATATATATATATATATATATAGGGTGGCCGAAATGAGACTGAAAAATAGTCAAGAATAGCAATTGATAGTAAGTAAGTAAATGTATGTTTAAACCTTTCAGCTTTATTTGTGCCACCTTATGTATATATATATATATATATATATATATAGTGTGGCACAAATAAGGCTGAAGGGTATATATATATATATATATATATATATATATATATAGATAGATAGATAGATAGATAGATAGATAGATAGATAGATAGATAGATAGTGTCAAATTATTTTTAAATGAACATTAAAAATGAATATTAGTAACAGCTATAGAACATGTAATATATGGTTTTATCAAATTCAAAAAAATGTTATTTAAAAAAACGTTGTTCTAGAAAATAATCTAATATTTGTAGTTATTAATATTGAAGAGTGATATAGCCTGTTAATGAAATTAAATAAGAGATATTTTAAACTAATAGACAAATTAAAAATTATATAAAATTCTATTATTCTTTTCAAAAATAAATATACAAATATAAAAAAAGAATATTAATAGGTAGAAAATGGTTTTTTGGAAAGTTATTACGTTTGACATAAAAAAAGGTTTTCATCGATAATAGTAAATGGAAAATCGTTCTAGATGAGTGGTTACTATGACAAGCAGATAGCCAATGGGTCAAGAATTCCAATTTAGGTTTATGAGCTACTTTGGTATAAGAAACTATTCGTAAATTGTCTTTCTATAATATAAAGTTTTACATTTTGGCAAAAACTATAATATATTATTATACATGTAAAATTAATCATAACGATTTTATATTTCGTATATTAAAAATTTCATATTTTTAAGTCAAATGTACGTCTATTTTTTGATATCGTTTTTTTTATGATTTTGTAATAATTAATTTATGCGACTACTTTATGTGTAAAAAGTACATATATGTATATTAACTATAAATGAATACACTATAACCTTTCACAAGTAATTGTCTATCATAAATAGTTTAATTTAGTTACAAATTAAAGTTATTTTTGGATATGACTTTTGTTAATTTTTTTAAATATATTTTTATAAGATTTTTTAACAAATTCTCTTAACTTTATTTTTTAATATTTCTAAATTAGTACTTAAAAAAAATAATATATAAAACGTAAACTTGCCTTTCTTTTTAAAGATACACAATTTTATATTTTTAAATATTTAGTTTAATTAGATTAATTATTTAAATTGCCAATTTTTTTAACTAAATAGATAGTTTAATAATAAATAATATATTTTGATATTAATGTTGTTTTAAAATGAACAAATAAAAAGTATAAATTTATAAAGAGATTTTCATATCAATATACTGGTTTATTTAATGGAAACATGTATACTATGTTCAGACTATAAAATAAATTTTAAAATATAATTTAATAAAATATTAAATACGATCGCTTGGGATATCATTTAATAACAAAATATTTTCATATAAAAAAACCAATATAAATTTCTTAGAATTTTTTTCTAGTATTGTTGATAAAAGTACTTCAATATACTTAAATATTTTTATCAGAAGGAAGTATAACAGTGTATATAGTATATTTATTTATTTATTTATATATATATATATATATATATATATATATATATATATATATATATATATAATTTGTTATCTGTATGTAATAACTATTGAGTATAAATTTATTGATGAAAATATGACGCACTGTACTTTACCCTAAAATTGAATCTATTCATCCAGTATGATTCATTTTGCAAATACTGTTTAAAGAACAGCATGAACAAGTTAAAAATAAACATATAACTATATTTTTTTGTTCGTCAAGTGAGTATATAATGCTTCTGATCGATATCGTTATTTAGTTAAGTCTAAAAATATCAATTATTTTGAAATGCAGATTTGAAGCTGTTGGCCGGCCACTACAACTTGCCTGTCGCACATCGACCCCACGTGCAATGTAGGGACAACCTATATAATAACATCCATCCATCCATCCATCCATCTAGTTGATCACGAGAATATCTCACACTACCGGATTCACGGGGACTCTATGAGCACACGACCAAATGGCATAATCATTGATCGGTGTCGGGCCCAACGGCCTGTTAGCATGCCTCACCCTGCTGCGCGTTGCCACCCTCGACCGTCTGTCGCCGTCTACCGACCCCTTCGTCCTCATATCCGGCAGGCAGCACCAACACCGTTCCAGTCAACTCGATGGGTGTAAATTCAAATCATGTTTTACTCGCTTCCGTTTTTTATTTTGTTTCAGTGTATATTTTCGAATCATATTTTATGTGTTAATAATTAACACAAGCGTATGACTTTTTTAAATTACAAATTGATGTTGATTTACTCTTGTGTAGAATAATCGGGGCGTCCATTCTACCGATTAAAATTTAATCGCGATTTAAACATATTCTATATTTATTCATTTTGACGATAAATAATTCAATTTGTTTATGTGATTTATATAAACATATTACACTTAATATTATATATATATATATATATATATATATATATATATATATATATGTATATTGAAATTACATAATATTATATAGTAAATTAATTAAATTTAAAGTCACATTTAAAAGCACAGACAAATGTAAATTTAATATATTTTTTTTGAAATTTGATTGCATATTCCTTATTTATGTTTAAGTATTGATTAACGAAGAATAAATACTTTTATTTGAAATAAATTAGGAAATTTCAGTATAAAAAAATTAACGGTAACCATGATCAATTAATTTTATTTTTGAAGTAATATCTAAATTTGTTCATATTCTTATTTTTTTAAAAAAAATTTAAATTATTTTAAATTTAAAAGTATCAAAAACGTATATATTTTCTACAAGTAAAACTTCTTTCCGTTTTTTTCTTTTTATCTTTCTCTCTTTATATATGTATATAATTAAATAGTGCTTATTAAATTGTTGGAATAATTTGTATACGATTTTTATAGATAATGCTATTAAATACAAGAATGTACACGAAACTGTATACATTAAATATTCAATTTATGGTGAAAAACATTCGCAGCAATCAAAATAAACTGAGTAATGAATAATTAATCGACTTGTCGATTGAAACGGCTTCAAATTCAAGAATAAAGTATCGATGGTTTTGTTTTTTTCGCGTATTATACTTTTATCAGTGTATGGATATTGGTTTATGAAATGAAATTTGCTGCTAATATGGATTTTCGGCCAGCGGAACTTCAACACGCATTAGTAAATCCTGAATATTTTAACAGATTTCGTACGTTTAAACTTGATCGTACAGCTCATTGACATAGTAAAAAACGTTAGTATATTTTGTTCTATAATCACGGATAATTTTTGAAAATATGAAAAATATCGAAAAAATCTCGTTTTATTAAATTAAAAATATATTTCAATTCTTTTTATGAAATTATGTTTAATACATATCAATGTTTATTAAATACGGATTATTTTATTATTGTTTAAAAATCACTTATTTTTCAAAACGTAAATGATAACTGTTTTTCATTTGAAAAGAAATCCAATTATATAATATTATTTAAGATACTGTAATTTGAATGTTTTCGATATGATAAATTATTATTTTTATTTATCAATTAATCAAAAGTGATTTATTTAATTGATAAATGAAAATAATAATAATTTATCGGTAAAGGTATTTGAAAATTTTCCCAAATGAATTAACACCTAACACATTGTAATATTTTTTATACAAATATTTAATAAATGATTATTATAAATTTTGATAAGCCAGTTCGTAATTTGAGAGAATGACATCAATTTTGGTAGATAGGGAAACAGAATTGATTTATAATTTTATTGAATTACTGTCATAAATTAAAAAAATATTTAAACTAACGATTAAATATCACACATGTACACATACATACACACACACATCTATATATATATATATATATATATATATATATATATATATATATATATATTTTGGTAAATACAACTGTCTTATTTTCTAAATGAAATTTAAAATTTGTTTCTTTATAGTATTTATTCGGAATATTATTATTCATTTGTGTTAATGAAATCTTTCTATTCTTGCTTCAAACTATAAATTCTGTACTTAGAGTCTACATTTGTGGTTTTTATATTTTAAAAGAAAAAACTGGAAGAAATCATTACCATTTTTAATTCTATTTCTATCTTATTTTTATATACGATATATATATATATATATATATATATATATATATATATATATATATATATAAATAACGTAAGGAAAAAGAGAAAGAAAATTATCTAATGGTTATAATTCGAAACAAAAATAAGCTGTAAATAATTGTACAAGAAATGAGCAAGCCATTTAGATGTTAAAGAGTTAAACACATGCAAACAAACGCGTAAATGAATCGAATAATCAATTTTATTTGCATTTTTCCACGAAAACACGCACACTGCTAAAAAATACGAAGTAAATTTTGCAAGCGATCTTAATGTCTCTTCCATTTACGTAGTCGAGTGGAGACTTGAAACTACGAAAACAGAACCATTATTTAAAATATCTAATTCTAGGCCGGGGAGAATTATTTCTTATTACATTCTTTCCTTCCTATTCAGAAATGTTTATATGTACGTGTGTTTGTGTGTAAATAATCGCATATAAAAGAATAATATCTAATTATAAATCATAAAGTTGTGAGTTTTACTAAATCTAATATTGTAAATACCGGGCACAATACATTAGTGCTATTTGTAGACTTATTAATGTATGTTGTGTATTGTTATGATATATTAAGATATAGTTGAGTACATAAATCATTTTGTCAACAAAATAAAATAAACACGTACAGTAGATTGCGTTAAAAAATATGATTGGATCAGTAGCTAGTGAAATAGTTGTGCCAGGAAATAAACAATAGATCGTGTTCGCAACCACCTGTGTGGATATCATTAAAAATTCATCAGTTTATGGTTGCTTGTGTTGTACAAGTTTTGACTTATTAGAAGCATTCATAATGTATAAGTATATTTTCCAAGTTGATAAAATATGAATGTTCTAAACTTACAAAGTTGGCCGGAAAATAAATATTATTTACAGTAGTTAAAAATGTATAAAATGAGCATTAGAGACAGTCTGTAGTACTTAGAGATGTATTAAATCCAAAAAAAGCTATACAAGTAGAAATAATGACATGCACAGCTTGAATCAAAAATTGTTTTAAATGAAAAAATAGTGCATATTTAATTATGTAAGTTTTTAATTAAGGATTTAAATTTTAGGAATCAATAGTGTTTTGGTAGATCTTCGTCTATTAAATTGAAATATTTATGAAGAAAATTTTTGTTTAATGACAGGTAAATAAGAAAAGATGCTGAAAATGTCAAAAATCATTGTTTACTATTATTTAACGAAGCCTGTTTACATAAATTGTTATGATGTATGCGTTTTATATAATTTGACCGAAAATAATTGGATTTGTTATACAAACGCAATACCGCATAATATTTTGGAAAAGATTAATATCAAAAAATGAAAAATTGATAGTCTGATACTACATCGAGCGAAAAAGGTATTAGAATAAGCAAGATAAACGATCGCTTATTACTCTTAAAGTCGGTATTCATTTAAAGAATGTTATATTTTGTAACATAAAAGGAATTTTGCATTATGAGTTTTTTCTGAACATCATTTAATATATTCAACTGTTCGTTATTGATCAAGATCAAAATTCTTAGAACTAGTTAATAGGAAATATATTTTATTTTATAAAAATAATTTTAACCATTATAAATCGTTGAGGTTTGAATAGGATTAATTATTTTGTTCAGGGTTATTCATTTGATTATTTTGCCTTTTATTTCGTTTTTTGTACAGTTTTCCTAACAACAAGAAGATTAACTTTTTCGAAGATAATCTTGACTTGTCTTTTTATGTAATAAGAGTTGTATTTTAAGTAATAGAAAAAAAGCAATGATTGAAAAGGGTGTTTATGTAATTGAATAAAAATTTATCTATGGATTATATAAACATTTTGCATTCGAATTTTCTTTATAAATCTGCATCAACTTTTTGTAAATCACAATATACTTTTAATCCTATAAAATCACAAGCAATTTTGTGTTAAAGTGTTTATTGGTTGTTTTGGAACTGTGGTTGATTCTGATTATTGTGGTATTGAGGTTGAAATTCATTTGTGTTAAAGTGTTTATTATAGGAAATGATTTTTTTATATTTTAAGTAGTAAGAAGGAAATTCATTATAGATTAATATTTTCTATGTAGTTAATCACAATGTAGATTTTATTAGATTTTTACAATATTATAAATTATAAAGAAGCGACTGTGTGTCTAATAAAATGTAATAAGTAGCTATATTTATGTAATAATCAGTTTTGTAAAAGCATTGAATATGTAAGTGTTTTAATATATGTCCGATTACTTTTAGTATTTCTAATCATATACATTTTACTTTCTAAATGTAATTTTAAGTAGGCTCGATTTAGTAAATCATCGAGGAAATTTCGTAAAATATACGATTGGTACGCTCTACTAAACACTAACCTAAAACAGAGGACATAGCAGTAATGTTTCCACATTAATATAATTGAGAAAGATGTTGATGTAAACTCACGACTCGTCAGAGACGTGTTAAATGGCGTGAATCAATTCTGTGAGAGGCGGGAGGATCGCGTCTCTTCCAAGGAGATGATGACGAGCATTAATCTACGGCAGTTGACCCGCGTCTCGTCCGGAAGTTGAATTTGGATTTCAATGAGCGACGACGCGTTGTATAATTGTACACACCCGTCTTGACTGACACACTACTGAGTGTTGACATATTAGCCTGTTATTGATGTGAATGTTGACGCGCTCGTTTGGTAGCCGTGTCTCTGTTTTCTGACATGTCGATTAGTGTTGTAAGCGATGATTGAATACAATGTAAAATTAGCTATTTTCTCGTTAAAACGTGACATATTTTTATACATTTAAACATATCGGCCAATTTTATTAAATTAATTTAACGTTGCTTATAGCGTGACATTTTCGATGCTTCCTCTTTGACCAATTGATTTCATAACAAAAGAACTAAAAATAGCGCTATTATAAAGGTAATTTTCGAACAATTAAAAATAAACACAAATACATACATACGATTATTGTTACGAGAAATTCTTTTCAAAAGTTATCATTTTGTAGTAGATAATTTTTTTTCCAAAAAAAAGTATATATACATGTATAAACATATACATATATACATATATATATATATATATATATATATATATATATATATATATATATATATATAACATTTAACATTTATTGGACATTGTATAAAAAAAGACATTAGATCAATTAAACTGGATGAATTTCAAAGAAGCTTTTATCCCTTATTGAATTTTTAAATGTTAAAGATAGTGATTATAAATCTCTCTTTCTTTTTTTCGTTCTCTTTCGTTACATACACTTGCACACATACACATACACCCACACTTATATATATATATATATATATATATATATATATATATATATATATATACACTTATACAAGAGAGAATAAAAATAAATAATACAATTGTGTTAATTAGATTTAAAACGAGTATAATGCGAATATTCAAAGAGCAATTATTCCATGAAAATTAAAAGTATTTATTTAAATAGCTATCAAGTATTATTGGTCATTATTTATAATTAATAACTATTTTTAGTTCTTAAATAAATTAATGATTCCATATTTACAAATGTTTTTATTAAGAATGAACATTTTTTTATTATAATTTATATGACTGTTATTATGGTTTTTGTCGTTAATATTTGATTAACTATGAAATATTTTTAAATGGATAATTAATAATTTATATATATATATATATATATATATATATGTACATGTATATATAATACAACTAAATAAACAAATTTTAGTATATTTATAAATTTTAAATAAAGTAAATTTATGAAAATGGTTTTGTTAAATGTAAGGAATTTAAATAAAAAAGTTCTTTATAAATAATAATGAATTCTGTATTTTTACTCGATGAGTTTTTTAAACTACTACTTGATGTATTTCAAGAATTCTTTCATATTTTATTGATAGATTAATATTTTTAACTAGAATTTCAGTTTGATCAATTTTGTCTTATAATAATTATTTGTTATAAATAAGTGGTTTATTTATAGAAAAAATATGAACTATTTTCTTACTAAATAAATTAAAATTATATTTTATATATATATATATATATATATATATGTGTGTGTGTGTGTGTGTGTGTGTGTGTATGAGAAAGAGAGAGTTTGCGTTTGAGTGTATATGTAAAAAAAAGAGAAAAAGAGGATGGGAGGAAAATGTATTTATATATATATATATTGATATATTTTTTCTTTTAGCAAATATAAGGACAGATAAAAATAAATAAATATTATTACAGAGGACGTAACAGAACATATACATATATACAATTTTATATTGTTTTCGTTCGTAGTTCATTACTTTTTTGTGACGTGTCGTTGATTAATATTTGTGGCTCTGTCGGAAAGAAAGAAAAAATCCAGAGGATGTTAAGATCACTTTGAGTGTGATGTAATTAATCTCTGGACATCCGACAGCAGACACCCCGCTGCCACGTAACACCCTCTCGTCAGTCAAGTTGTATCATTCATTATTGTTCGCATAAAAACGTACATTAAATGTATTTTTGTGAATGTTTGTCTTTAAGCTTTCACTTTATTCAATTCTTTTGTATCGTATTATAAAAAAAGTGTATTTCCTTTCGATAACACCGTATTTCATTATTCATATTTGCACGATGTAAGTAATTAATTATGGAATGAGATTTATTCGTTACGAAATATTAAACAGTACACTTTACATCAATTCAAATCTTGATTTTAAAAACAAGTTTTTATTAAGCGTCGTTTGAACTTTTTTTTATTTAAGTTGAAGTTAATTTTAACCTTTAGTGATTTATAGGTGGTAAGCGATTGTATATTTTAAAATAGATCAGTTTTTTAATAATTATTTTTTATTTCAGTTTAGTAATCAATACTATTAACATTTTTTTTGTGCTAGGAAAAAGAATTTAAATAATTATTAAAAAATAAGTAATTTAATGAAAGAATGAAAGATTCTATTTAATTAAATCGTATTTGTTCAAAACAAATTTAAAAGTAAGTTAAATAAAATGTTGCAATACGCTATGCAAATTATGAATTCGTGGTAATAAGACAAACTGTAAGAATAAGGATGCAATATTCAGGAACTGATAAGAGCGCAGGATGGTAACAAGAAACAGGATCAAATTACCAATAAAGCCACAAATTCTGATACATCCGGCACTGTAACCGGATCTCTTAGTGTCTGGACATAACTTCCTTTTCGAAACGATATATATCTATATAGAGTAGACGTACGGTTTCCAATATGTACCATGAAACATTCATACGAACGTAGTTGTTCAAACATCACTATACTTAGAGATATAGATAAACCATATTTATGAACATAAAACCAAAATAAAGTACCGAGCGTATAACAAAAGATAGCGGTTTCTTTACTTCACAATATTTTTTTCGGGTTTTTGAGTTATTGATACGTATACAGTAAAGAAAAACAACAAAACTTGCCAAAATATCATGAATAAAGGATATTTTATAGGGCTTTATGAAAAAATTAAATCATAGATTTACATATAGAATTTTATCATTTATATATATATATATATATATATATATATATATATATATATATATATATATATATATATATATATTCTAACTGTATTGTAAAAGTTTGAATAGGTCATAAAACGTCAAAATTGAATTATTGTTGATATCATATTGAAAAATATCCTGAATGATTCATCCGGTTCTTTTTTTAAAAGTGACAATTTGATGTTTTAAAAATATCAACCTTTATAATTTTGTGTATTCATGTTACAGGTATTTTATAAAAATATTTGACTGTAATTTATTTTATGTACATAAATAAAATTTACTTCGATATTCTTATATGATGTTTAATATACATATAAGAAACAATATGTGGGTATTAGTTTGTTAATAGTTAGATTATTAAATAATTACTTCGTCACATTTTATATTCAGTATTTTTTTTTGAAAAAAAGTTAATAATTATAATGAAATATTTTTAAATTTACATTGAAAAATCTCACACGCTTAAAATTATGGTTTGATAATTAAGGTATTAAAACAAATTAAATCAAAATAATAGGTAATTGGAAGTGATTAGGAGGTATTTTTTTATAAAGAAATTAAAATTTTATATTATATTGTTGAAAAAAGTGTATATATTTTTTAATTAAATAAAAAATATATTTGACACCAAAATTTAAAAAACGTTTCATATAAAATAATAAAATATGCTGTATTTTTTATAGAATTAATTTAATAGAAATATATTTAATATTTCTGAAAATAAAATAATAATTTGTAATTTTTTAAATTTTTTTCTACGTTTTTCCATGAAACTGCGGTAAATGCAGTTATAATAAAAATACAATTGCACATAACTGTTGTGATATTGATTATTTGATAGGAATTGAGATATAATAATATTTAAACTACCTTGCCTTACTATATATGGTTAATAAAAACGATATGTTTTTGCTTTATTGTGACGTGAATGTATTGAAATTTTATTTTCTATGACGTAAACTTGTCAGTTTAAAATTTTGTTCCCATATTGAATTAGATATAATTTATAATAAATTACTAAATTTATAAAAAAATATTATCAAATAATAACTGAATAATAATTTTTAAGAAATACTAACATTATGAATATAAATATTCGATATTTAAAGGAAAAAAAATTGACGAAACTATCCTATGTGATTTCACTTATGATAGTAAAAAATGCTTTTCAAATACTAAAATAATTTACCAATTCCAAAAAAACATAAAAACATAGAAATATGTATATTAGGAATACCACGCAGATATATGAAGAGAAACGAGTGAACTCAAAAGAAAATCAAAGTTACGAACGTGGCAACAAGAGTGAAAATTTGAGAAAATAACTGATGGACAATAAAAATTATTGATTAGGAATCTATAGTCATAAAAAGACCCAAAATTTAAATCATTGACAGATGAGATAGTCATATGAGAATATTCATTGATGTGGAATGGAAAAAATGCATTAAATTGTTGGAAGGAAGTGGATAGTTTTGGCAGAGGTCTTCATAAGAGAGAAAGATGTTGATAATGATATCTATTCTATCTGTGAATAGATATTAAAAGATCGATATTAAAATTGACATTCTTTTTCTCAATTCTTTTTTTTTTGAAAATAAATTATATAATATTAATATTTTATATTGCATTTTTTTATTTTGGGGTTTAATGATCGAATTTATTTATTTTGACGCATAAAGTTGTACTTTTCTGATTTTCATTAAAAAATTATAAAGAAATATTATATTATCTAATTTTGTTAAAGTATTTTTAAAACATCTAATTTTTTATCACATTTGAAGATTTATCATATATATTATGTTTAAAGTTTTAAAGCTATTCAAGAATCGAGAATTAAGAATTAAATTAAAAAAATTCTTTGAAATAATGGCACAATTCTAAAAAATAATTTTACTATTATAGTTTTGTAAATATAAAAGTTGTAAAATATAAATGTTAAATTGAAAATACACCATATGATTTATATTGTTTTCGATCCAACTTTCCATTATCTTTTATTAATAGAAGTATATTTACAAATTTTGTCAAAAAATTTTGCTAAAAAATTTTTATTTTTGTAACATCGTCGAAGATACGATTTATTTATTTTAATTTTTAATTCCAAGATATAGACTTTCAAAAAATATTTCAGTCATCAAATAATAATATTCGAAAAATATTTTTTTGGTATTATTAATAAATTTATAATTTTGTTGAAATTATTTATTAACAATAATAAAATTTAATGTTGTAAATTAATAAAAAATTTAAATTTATGACATGAATATATTTTTAACATGTTCTTTGTATTATTATTTTTCGAATGACCTAAATTTCAAGAAAAGATTTTGTAAAAAATAATGTTGTTCCGAGCATATATATATATATATATAATATATATATATATATATATATATATATATATATATATATATATATATATAATGATATCTACTTAACCTTACCGTAAATGCAGTTGAAGTGAAAGTAAATAAATAGTATTACGTGTAAATGTCAAGAATCCAATATATTGCAAATTCATTTGTTTTACTTTTATACTTTTATTTCGAAAGTCATTATTGTTGATATGTTAATTCATTTCCTGCTTTTATGAAATATTTGATACTATATTACATTAAATTGTCTCAAATGTAAAATACTGTACATTGTACGTAAAAACTGTGTCTAAATGTTATCGTGCAGATTAAATGTAAACGGTGCATAAAGAAAGTTAATGTAAGTGCATGCAATAATTCATTTTTTAATTGTGTTATTTAACAGAATATATAGTAACACATTATTAAATCAGTTTCTCATGATTTAATGCTCTATGATAATCTTTAATCGTTATTGTTGCATATATATATATATATATATATATATATATATATATATATATATATATATACACTTTTATTTATTTCATTAATTATAAGTACAAGTAAGATATTAATTAGAATATATGTTATACTTATTTTTATACAACTATTTATTTCCGAGTAGTTGTGTGAAATTATAAAATGAGAATTTCAAAATTGTTGTATGGAATTGTGTCGTTTTTGTTAAAAATAAGTAGAATTTACTTCACATTTATTCCCTCCTACTAAATACGGATTGTCTTTTTTTGCCAATGTAAGGAATTTCAAAAATAATGAAGGTTTGAAGTGTCAGGCAAATCTTTGTTCTGCTAACGAATGCGTGAGCTAACAAGAGGAACGTTCTCATTTGTTTGTAATATGAATATTACATATCTGTTTTTGTGAATTTTGGAAAGAGATCTCTAAATATTTTGTCTGAAGTTTATGAGAAGAATAACAATGAATTTTTAGATATATTTATAAATTAGACTTTTTTATTAATATTTTATGAATTGTTGTTAAGTGATTCATAATTTTTTATTGTTATATGGTTTGAAATATGTTAATATTTTTAATTTATTGTTCAATTTATTTTTTTAAAAATCGTTGTTAATTAATTAAATATTTTTTTAATAAAAGTGATTATTAATTTATCGAAAGGTGATAGTAGCAACTTAAAATAATTATGTACTTAACTTTCAATCTTAACATTTTAGTAAAATGTGAAATATAAGAAATACGGATATGTTATACTGATTCATTTTTTACATTTTTTTTTTATTCTCCACATTATTATTTTATGACTTTTACGACTATATTGAACATAAATGTTGTTTTTAAATAGTATATTATTGTTTAACTCATTTTTAAATTAGTTTAATCGATAAGTTAAAATTAGTAAAATATATGTTTGTTTTCGAGTTCGTTGTAAGAATAATAAAAAAGAGAAAATAAAAAACAGGAATTATTTATTTCCAAATAATTTATTTTAATTTTAGATTTCAAATTCTATTAATGTTTACTAATAGATGCTATATAATATTCTAAATTTTTTTTTTTCACTAACGATTATCAATTTGTTAATCTTTCTTATTGTGGTTTGTTATCTTTATTTTTTAATTTTATAAATCTGCGGTGATATAATAAAACCAAATATGCATTTTTTTAAATTTTACAGGAAATAAAAAAAGTGTATTTATCATTTGTATATATACTTATTTTGTAATTATTAATATGGTTATTTTTTACAAAAAGAATAACAAGATTAAATAATTTTATCAGATTTTACATATTTTAAATTTGTATATACTGATTTTATGCAATTGCTATTTAGAGAGGTGACAACATTTTTCTAGATAATCGTAGAAAAATAACTTTATGCATTATTATAATTATAACTAAGAATAATATGTTCAAGGATGAATCATAATCGCTTTTTATATGATATTAATTGGAATAAAGTTTATGGACTTTTGCTTTATTTATCTATATTTAAAATTATAATTTTGTAATAAGAATCTAAATGAATACATTACAGTTAACTATTTTAAAATATTATATGAAATTATTAAAGAAACTAAAATAAAATTTGAATAAAAATTGGAACGTTTATTCTCTGTTCCATTGAAGCACGTTCATATATATATATATATATATATATATATATATATATATATATATATATATATTTACTAAAACATTACAAGAAGTACGTTCAAAAATGTAAAATGACGAATATTGACCTTGCATTAATAACATAATCAATCAAAATATGTTAAAAATCGTTTTTATAATTTGATAAAAAGTAGACAAACGTTTGTATTATTTTTTATAAGTAATTTTAAAACGTGTTTATGTTTATACATTCATTGTTGACTAGACCATGAAAAATATTTGTGCTAATGTTAAGAAAATATTTTTATTTTGCATGTTATTACTTAGCATTATTTATTTTATAATATTTCAACGATTCTTATGGTAAACTATGTATAATGGAAGAAAATTATGAATACTAAATAAAAGTAATAAGTTGAGTTTTATTTTGATGTCTAAAAATGAAAAAATAAAAATATTTTGATTATAACAAAATATAATTAAACTATTTGTATACATAGTGATAAAACGTAATAAAAAGAAGATTTATTTTTTAAATTTAATATCTGAATTATACTTTTGAAAAAATTATTAAGTAAAACGAATTATATTTTTATGGATCACTGAAACAATTCTGTTAATTTTTGTTGAATTATAAACTACTTTTACTTTTTAACTATTATAATGAGAAGTTTATTAGTTTGAATTATTATATTTTTAAAGAAATATTAAAAAAAACTAATTATATTTCTTCGATTAAAGTTGTTATTTTAACATTATTTTAATAATAAAAGTTAGCTGTGAAGTCACTTTTATTCAGAATATTTTTGGTGGTATCATTTTATTGTTTTAAATAAAAATAAACTAAGAATGATTTTACTAGTAAAAAGATTTGTTAAAACATTGGTCATTTAAAATCTTTAAAATACACAACTAATGTTCCGTGCCTATTTGTATGTATAAATATAAACCGGTATATTGGACAGGGTATTTGGTTTAGGAGTAAAAAAATAAACGATTGAAATGATTTTCCAACAAAAAATAAATTTAAAAGACATTGTTCTAGAAAATAGAATATAAATATGAATTAAATCCTAAAACTTATACAAATAAATATCTACAAATTAAATTAATTTTTGGAATGTTTTCTTTTTATTTTATTTATCTAATGATTTATTTTGAAACTTATTTTGATTATATTAATCTCTCTCACTCTCTCTCTCTCTCTCTCTCTATATATATATATATATATATATATATATATATATATAAAACATATGAGGATCGTTTGATAAGTATGGTAAAAAAGTAAGAAAAATTAAATTAAATTAATTAATTAATTTAATTAAACAATAACTAAATTTACCATACTTATCAAACGACCCTCGTACATTGAAAAGCTGTAATAATAACTAGTATTTAAATCAATTTTATATAATTATAATATTAATTCATATGAATATTTATCGTTGTAATAGAATAATGATAACGATTGGAGTATTTTTTTAAAAAAAACATGTGTTTATTAATTCTGACGTGTCATATAATTAAATAGATAAATTATATTTTGGTTGTCACGTATGGCATGCATAACAAATAATGATTTAAATATAATTCAAACATACATATATCCTAATCGATAAGGTTCAGTGAAGTTTTATCTTTTAGTATCAAGTAAAGATTTTGATTAAATATGTTATACGATATTACAGTTTGTATGCAAACAATAATTTTATAATTGTTTATTATTTCAGTTAAAATGAAATATTTAACGATAAGGAAAATAGAAACTGATAAGAGTCAAGGAAATTAACATGAAGTTAATTAGGTTATCGATAGTAACACTTGAGAGTAATGTGAAAAATCATATTAATAATGATTTGTGTAAGATAAGTATTATTGTACTTGAACAAAAATTATTTTCTGTTGTTGCATATTGATGAATATATCGCGTGTTCGTTGTAAGGAAACGTAGGAAATTAGGCACTTGGTTCAGTAATTTTCATTAGAATAATTACTTAACTAAAAAGTATATCAAAAGTGAAATAGACTTTTTCAACACATATATTAAAATATAATATACTGTTGGTATACAATAATCGATATATTATGAAGAATCCTTTTAATTTATGAAACATATGTATTTCGATAAATTGTTTTACTAGTAACTTAATTTCGAGTTTGTTCTTTATTCATACATAAATAATTTTATTAACAGAACCTTATATATTGTATATATATATATATATATATATATATATATATATATATATATATATATATATATATATGAAGGGAAGTCATAAAATAACAAGTTTCTTAATTGCCAATTTTGAATATAAACAAGTTACAGTAAAATATATATAGGATTGATATTGTAATATAATCAATCTATGTTTAATGTCATTTCTTTGTCTATTGAAACATTTACAGTGAAAGATTAAAGAGTCAATGTTTTGGCGATTAAAAATCTTTTTAGATACAGTTTTCATTTAATTTACTCTTGAATATTTTCGTAACTTTGGAATTATAAATAGAAGTAGCGTATATGTTTTAAATTGATGAAAAATCTTAGTATTAAATCAAAATTATTTGTAAAATTTTTAAATATTACGTGATGAAAGAAATATGCGTAAAACATCGTAATCCTTTTCGAAGTAGGAAGCTTTCTTGATTAGATAACTAAATTTGTTCATTGTATTTAAGAAATATCTATTGCTAATTTGATTTAAGCATCAAATTTTTATTATTGTCACTTTTAATATTTTAAAAATTATTTTTTTATTTATATTTTTATGTCGAGAAAATAGATTTTATTTATGTTTATATTTTTTTATTTAGTTTCTATTGTGAACTTTTATGATTCAAATCAGTTATATGGAAATACTCATCAATTTTCACTTTTTTGAATTTATTATATATTTAGACTGATTAAGTAAATAAATTGTAATTTATTTTTATTTTAGAATCAAATTATTTGTATTCTATTTATTTTCTTAAAAATAGTGTTAGTTTAACTTATATAACATATTAAATAATATATAAATATAAAATATTAAATTAGAATACTGTTTAATGTATGTGCAATAAACATATATTTATTGAAATTATTAAAAAAAATTGTTTCTAAATTTAAAAAAGTACAATAAAACAAAGAATTAAATGGATCAAATTAAATTTATACGAATTTAATAAATTGATAATGGAGATAAATTTATATATGTAGACGTGTTTCAATATAAATTTCCAGCTAAATTTTTAAAGTTATATAAAATAATGTACTGATTAAACTTTTTTTCTTAGAATAAATTACTGTAATAAATGTAAAATTTAAAAAGTACATTTTTAAATATATTATAATAAATGTAAATATTTGTTAGTTCTCTTTGTACGTAACTGGTGATATAAAAAAAATGTTTGTTTATTTTTAAAGCTGCAGAATAAAACGATGGGAAGACTAAATATTTCACGAAAAATATATTCTCTGTATTCGTCTAGACTCCCTTGAGTCTCTTCGTGTTTCTAGCTATAGAAGAGATGTAGGTTCCAAATAAACATATTTCAATGTCAAAGTTTTCTTTCAGGGAAACAAATTGGTAAGTCTAATAATATATTCAATTATAGTGTGTTTTTGTCATATAAATAAAGAATAATACGTTAATATTTGAAAAATTATTATTTGAATTCATAGTTATATGTGAAATATTAAAATTATTGTTTTAATTATCTTATTTAATATATATATATATACAAACTCGTATATGATTTTAAAAAAATATTTAAGTTATATTCAATGACGGCTCTGTGCGATAATAAAATGTTGCAGTTAAATTTTAATTTGTGTACTTAAGAAAAATATTTGTATTATATATTTGTGTTTGTATCATCAAATATACAGTTTTAATGTAAAAGAACGAATATTTAAATATACAGTTAACACTGTTATTACAGATGAAGTTGATTTATTGTATTTTTAAATATTTACTGTACATAAAGTATACTGTCAAATTTTAACAGTTTTATGTTAATAGCGTTATATGCAATTAAAATTTACATGAAAAAACTACAAAACAGAAGAGATGTAATAATGAAGAAATAAACATATTAAGTATTGTTTTTCAATTTTAATACGAATGTTATCAAAATAACTTATCTAAAATACAGCGAATATTTTGCGTGTCAAAACAAATACCATTTAATACTTTAAAAACCAGCTACTACCATACCGCCGAATATTCAGTTGTAGAAAAAAATACATTCAGTCGAAGCTTAGGGTGGCTGAATAAAAGGGAATGAGGTGAGCAATAAGCCGAAGCAGCAGCAATGGCTGTACTGCCGAACAGAGTTTCTCGTCATCTATATCTCCCCCTATAAACGTAAAGTTGCCTTGTTCCCCCGGCAACGGAGGATGCACGCCGAGGCTCGAACTTGGAATAACAGTTGAGTTACTCGACAGGGTGGTTGTAGCTGTACAGTGGGTCGACGCCTGAAGCGACGTCCGCGATATCGTATTTCTTTTTTTTAATAACTTGCAGGAAATTGCATTTTAACTAAATGATGTTTTTAACTACATGCTTAGTTACTGGTTGATCTTATTCACTTTAATAATTCGTGTGCAAGATTTTTCCAAGAATAAGGTATAGTCAAAATGATTAAATGTTAACTTCAGATATGATGGCATCATCTAAAAATATTACATTTCATAAAAGACACACATACATACATACACACACACATACATATATATATATATATATAAGTTTAAAAAAAATAAAAAATGATAACAAAAATCCTATTATTATTATAATGAACTTCTGTCTTTTATTTTGAATAATCAGAAAGTTTCAATTCTGAATCTATCGAAAAAAATATAATGCTTTTAATTAAACAAGATCTAGCTAATCAAAATTTAATTTCGAAACCAAACGATCTGTTAAAACTGTATTGCGCTTATAAAGTGTTTTGTAGAACATTCTCGTTCTTGTATTATACCCATTTATTTATTAGTTGTTTAAACTCAAGTCCTTATTTTATTTAACTATTGTACTAAGTATACACAACTGATTTATCATCTGTAATTTTTGTATATTTTTTTGAACACGCTAATGTTTCATTTTATATATGATATTATGAATAATATTGTTTTTTTACGTTAATTGTTTTATAATCTTATTTTTAATAGAATTTATTAATTAAAGTAATACATTTTTATTATAATTATTGAAGTGAAACTTCTTTAGCGGCGTTGGGGTAAAATTTTTACTTGACGCGGAAACTACGTATATTTATATTACGGAACTTGCTCACATTTTTTAGCGCTTCATTTGAATTTGCGTAAATGCTTAGACGATAGAGTGAGAAAAAGTAGTAGATAGAGAGAGAGAAAAATCCCATCACGCATGCGCACTCTTTTGACATTTGATTAGATAGGAACAGCTATTCTAATGCAGGTAGCACGTCTTTTTACTATTTGAATGATTTCATTATTCTGTTTAGTAATTTTTATATACAATTAGTTATTGTTAATTGTGCTTAAATAAGAGTGTTATTCAGTGCGATAAAATTGATATTTTTAGTAAGTATATTAATTCGAATGAAACACAGATTCAATTAAATCACTTAAAACGATAACTCAGGCATATTTTATAATAACCCCGAGAGTCCTAATAATAAAAATAGACACCAAAAATGTTTTTAACAAAAAGGCCACATATTCTAGCTACTTCATTTTTCCAGTCACAGGAATTTCCTCGATTAGAATCTATAAGAATTTGTCTTTTACCACTACTGCCTAAAACACTTAATAAATTGAATAGAATAGCAAAAAATCTATAAAATACCGTCTGATATTCGTCAAAAATTGATTTATATAGAGCAACTAATATAATTAATATAGTGTTTAATATATTCATATATGAGGATCGTTTGATAAGTATGGTAAACAAGAAAAACTAAATTGAAAAATTTAATTAAATTAATTAATTAAATTGAACAATAAATAAATTTACCATACTTATGAAACAACCCTCATATATACATTAAAAAAATTTGAACTTCTCTTTGATAATGCAAATTATGTGTTTGTAAATCCTTTACTTTTTTAATCATTTAATTTTTGATAATCACCTAAATGTAAACTCATAACTCTATATTAGATAATCTCAAATAGATTTCCTATTAAAATGAGAATATGAAATTTTTTCTCAGTTTATAACATTTATGATCTTAAATATAAGATTACGATAGAATTAAACAAATTAATATTAATTATTGAAAAAATCGTATTTAAATACAAAAATGTAAATTTCATTTCTATATTAAAAAGAAACTATACACATATTTCTTTCTACGCGACCCTATACACATATTTCTTTTTAATAAAATTCAAATTTTTGCATGACATTTGGATGACTATATATTTCAAATGCAGTGTTATAAGATTTAAAATATCTACAGATATTTGTTACTCTAATAGTATATACATTCGAATTTAATCGTGAAAACATCATACAAACATATTTACTGCGCATACAAATAAAATATTATGTAAGTTAGTTACGTTAACAATTTATCATTTCTTAAAATGTATCGACAAATCAACATAAAGGTCATCATTTTATGTAGTGATTTTAAAGCAAGTGCACAATAAATGTGAATATTTTTCGTGCTATGTTTTCTTTTATTTATTTATTTCATATATGCATATATATATATATATATATATATATATATATATATATATATATATATATATATATATGTATTTTTATTCTATGTTTATGTGTGTGTATGTATTCATGTGAACATATATAGATGTATATTAAATGTGTTTGTATATGAAATAAAACACTTTTAAAATATTAGTATATTAAAATATATTTATATATGTAATTTTATAACTAAAGTTTTTAATTCGTATTAATTGTAAATTAAATTTAAAATTATATGGTTATTGCACTATTTTTAAACATCTCAAAAATTCATCGGTGTTCACAATATGTTTCATTAATGTTCGTGTTTTATTGTTTTAGTAATCAAGAGATTTAATAATATCTTTATTTAAAATATGATTTCAAAAAAACATTTCTATGAATTGATTGAAATTCATTTATTGTAAACTGTAAAGTGTTGGAAATAATATAGATATGACAATATTAATAATTTGATGTCTTAATTCAATTAGAACTATTGTACTCTAGATTAAAATGTTTTTTTTATATAAAAGATTTTATTTATAACAAACTGATCGATGTTAATAGGTTATATCTAAGGATTTTTCTCTACAAGCTCATACAACATACATACGTACATATGCATACAAATTATATGCATATGTATGTGTGTGCACGTATACGTATACTCTAATTATTAATATCAATTTCATATAATAACATTTAAATTAATTCGAAGACAAAAACAAGTACACTAACTTTAGCTTGAATTCAAATAATTCATAACCAAAAATTGTCTTTTCTGAATAGTACATTGAATGTAGAAATGAATTATGATTGCACATAGACACATACAATTAGTTGAAAATATAATTACGTATTTTTTAATACAAACGAATTTATCACGAAAACACCTATAAATTGAACTGATAATTATTTTCAATTGTGCATATTATCTACTTGTTTTACTTAAATATGTTACAATGAAATAAAAAATCGAAAACATATTTGAAATTATTGAATATACAGATGAAAACTTCTTGTCTTTTGCAAGTTAAAATATGGATTTTGTAAATTAATTTTATATTATATAAAAGAAGCAATAAAATAAATTCGAACATACATTTTTAATAACAAGTTTTTTCATTTTACTACCAGTTTTCGAAAATGAAATGTGAGGTTATACTAATTGTCAATTTTAAGAACCCCACTAAGTATTTTTGTCACTTAAATATGAAAGTTTTCTTTTATGTTTAGAAATAAATACGTAATATATAACAACAAAACTATCAAAAAAATATACAAATTAAAAAAAAACCTACCGAAGCTGCAATCCTTCCTATTATCCCACCATCAGTTGAAATCACAAACACAATTACATTGCACTACACTACACTCTAAGACTGACGAACTCAAACTGAATTCAAATTTGGAACCTCTCAACGATTTTGGGTAATACCAACCCAAGAAAAATAAATTTGAAATCTATGTTCACAATCTCTGTTGACAAGTTCTTAAACGACCCAAAACTCGTTGAGTGGTTTTTCAAGTGGTTTCTTTCGGTTGGTATTACCCAAAATCGTTGAGATGTTCCAAATTTGAATTCAGTTTGAGTTCGTCAGTCTTAGAGTGTAGTGTAGTGTTTTGTGATTTTGTGACTGTGTTTTGTGATTTCAACTGATGGTGGGATAATAGGAAGGATTGCAGCTTCGGTAGGTTTTTTTTTAATTTGTATATTTTTTTGATAGTTTTGTTGTTATATATTACGTATTTATTTCTAAACATAAAAGAAAACTTTCATATTTAAGTGACAAAAATACTTAGTGGAGTTCTTAAAATTGACAATTAGTATAACCTTACAATTTATTTTCGAAAACTGGTAGTAAAATGAAAAAAAACTTGTTACTAAAAATGTATATTCGAATTTATTTTATTGCTTCTTTTATATAATATAAAATTAATTTACAAAATCCATATTTTAACTCGCAAGAGACAGGAAATTTTCATTTGGATATTCAATAATTTCAAATATATTTTCAATATTTTATTTCATTGTAACATAGTCAAGTCAAACAAGTAGATAATATACACAAATGAAAATAATTATCAGTTCAATTTATAGCTGTTTTCGTGATAAATCCTTATGTATTAAAAAAATACGTAGTTATATTTTCAACTAATTGTATGTGTCCTATGTGGCAATCATAATTCATTTCTACATTCAGTTTACTATTTAGAAAATACATTTTTTGGTTATGAATTATTTGAATTTAAGATAAAGTTAGTGTACTTGTTTTTGTCTTCGAATTAATTTAAATGTTATTAAATGAAATTCGTATTAATAATTAGAGTATACGTGTGCGTGCACACACATACATATGCATATAATTGTATATACATATATTTTTTTGTAGATTTAATTTCTTTTGAAAATTATATTTTTTTATCGATTCTATTTTCGATTTCTTTGTCTTTTCTGCTATTCTATTTCCAAGAACAATTATGATTATTTTTAATTTTTTCACTTTTACTTCTGATTTTTCTTTCAGTTGATTTATAAATTTGTATTTTTTAACACTTCTTTAATTTTCTATCTCATTCTAATTTTTTTTTCGTTTTTTAAATAAACTAACTTACTTTTTTCTTCAAATTTCAATAATTTTCTTATTATCTACATTCTTCTCTAGTAGTTTCATTTAATTTTTATTTACACCATCCTCATTTGATATTAATAATTAGTGTAAGTGCGCGCATACGTACACACACACATATTATATATATATATATATATATATATATATATATAATATATAATATATGTACATATTTTTTGTATACTTTTTTTGTATATTTAATTTCGTTTAAAAATAATGTTTATTTTCTTTACAGATTTCCTGCTCGTTTCCAAATCCAATCGAGGGATAATCTATCAAACGACGAAGGAAATAAGGCCAGATTATTTTATTTATTACAGTTAAAACTGTACACGCATCGCAAGTTCTTGTCCTCCCAAATATTTAGAATAAGTTTCATCAGATATCGTTTTATTTTTTCTTTATTAACTCATTTTTTTTTATTAAAACGACGTCATGATGTATATGTTTATGTATATATATTTTATATATTTTTGTACACATTACGTTGATTCTCAATTAACGGTCTTCAATATATAAGATGTTATATTGAATGATTGTTGATTTTGTTATTAACGCACGGAGATTTCGGGGTGGATGAAGTGCTGTAAAGCAAAGCTGAAGCCCCGACTCCACCATTTTTCTACACATGATTTCCCAGCGTTAGAACAGGCTGCATTCTAGCAGTGTTAGATAGGGACGCATATATTAATCCGCTTCACGGGTTTTATATGTATGTTTCACCTTGTAGCAGGTGTAGATAGGCAGGATCTCTTCGGAGAGCGAAAGATCTAGCTCTCCGAAGAAATTCTATAGCATATTTGTTTACTAATCAATTTTTTTTATTTCATGATTTTCAGTTTTACTTCTACATATTTCGTCTTCGTCAACTTGGAAGAAACGTACTGCAGTTTCATCAGGGGCAATGGAACAAATAGTACCATTGTCCATAAAATCAAAACTATTCTATAATTGAGATTGCATATTGAAGGTGCCAATACAAGTGATAACGAGTTTTGGAATCTTGTATGTAATGTTCGTTGTAATAATAATTTTGATTTTAAAGTGTCTCTTTTTGAACTTGCGCTTGCATTGTGTACAGTTTTTTAATCGCGCGCTGTTAGTGAATAAAAGAAAAAACTCGAAGATTAGTGTGAAGAAAAATGAATTATTTATACCCTTTCTTATGGAATTTTTTAATTTTATTGAATGTTTCAGATACCATGGTTGATTCAATAAGAAAGATTTACTGAATTTGCGAATTCCAATTAATCAAAATAAAACATTTTTAATTTTATTAATTTTTATTAAATTTCAAATATTTTCAAAATTATTCATTTTTTTCAAAAACATAAAGGACTTAGTATATTTTAAAAAGCACTGTTTTTAATAATCATACGAGAGTTATTAAAAGAGAAATAATTGATGCAATCTTGTGTTCAAAAAATTTACATCGCAGAGTGAAAGGAAGAACTTATAAAGGAGATTAGTTACAAGAAAAATGAATTATTTTAATTTTTCCAATGGAATTTTTTTAATTTTATTGTATGTTTCAGATACCATAGATGGTGGATAATCAAAGTAGGTGGTCCTGGATTGTATAATTTTGGAATTTATTATTAAATTTCGGATTAAATTCAATTTTTCTTTTGTAATTTATTATATTTTAATTTTTCAAATTTTTTTTAAATTTTAAAAATTATTTTTTTAATTAATTCAATTAATCTTTCGTCTACATACCTTTCTTATATTTCTTAGTATGATCATCTTGGATAAAATATGTAAGAGTGGTAATGGGAATTAAAATGTATAATAGGGTATTTTCCAAATTCATTTAAATTTAATATTTTTTAATAATGTATAGATCTAAATTTTTCACTATATTAATTTTATTTTGATAAATGCAAAATTATCTTATATTATTTTTTGAATTGGATAAAATTCCAATTCAAATACTACACACATACTTACAACACACATACATACAACACACATTAAACTTACACATGCACATACTAGTATAACTAGTAAAACTATTGAAGAAAATGGTAGATATCGAAAAATAAAACGAAATTTTATAATCTCCTATTTAAAAAGAATTATTTTCTGATGAGATGTAAAAATTTCGTTTCCGTAGTTTTCCGAGAATTAGCGAAGTACAAATTTTAACGAAGAGAGTAGGGGGAAGAGAGCCCCCTGATGAAAAAACGAATCGTTCTAAAATTAGAGTACAGAAGCAAAACATATAATAGATCCACAATAATCAAGAGAATAGAAGAATTAATAGAGAAACATATCTAGAACAAAAAAAGGCAGACAGTACCAACCGTTCCATAAGTTCTAATAAACCGTTTCAAATGCAATCATAAATCTGAAAAAAGATTGAACTGAGTAAGAAATTTAAGAATTACAGAAGAAAACATGAAAAAATTGGCTGACATCTTCACTCGATATTTTAGAAAAAAGAAAAATACTAATTGAATGGAATGAAACTACATTAGTTCTTTTTTACAAAAAAGGGACAAGCAAAACTTGAAAAACCATCGATCGATTAATTTACTTCCGACGATATAAAATTTTAAATTATGGAAGGGATGGAACAAGAAAATGATGCAATATTATCAAAATAAATTATATCTGCATTAGAAGAATTATTTAAGAGTCTAAACTGAGAAACTGAAAAAAGAAAAGATTCTTAATCACTTAAGATTTGTTAATGACATTATTTTCTCAATAATTCCAGATAAACTTGAAGAAAAAATAGAATAATTGGATAAAGAGTTAAAAAATATATCTTATGGCAAACCTCAACAAAATAATTTATTATGATCATACTTTTATTAATTTTCGATGTTTTTTTTTGTTACAGATATACGAAGACATTCCAATTTTTCTTTGCTATTCGATCAATAAAAAAATCGTCAAACGAATCATTGTATGAAAATATTATCACAGCGTGATTAAAGCTCATTTTTAAAATAATTAGAAGATGCAAATTTCAATAAGAAATCATTGGAAAAATTCATAATGTTTTAATAATTAATTCTATTAATATAAATTTTGACTGTTTCAGGAAACATGGATATTCTCCCAATAAATTACAAAAACTCAAAAATAATTGTCAAAAGTTAACACATGAGAACAAGTAAAACAACTTTTGATTTCAAATAATATTTAATGGCTTAAAATGAAATAATAAAAATTATTTCTACAGATATACCTAATTAAGAAAAATCAGTTTACGAAAGAAGATAATTAGAATTTTGATGAAATAACTTTTTAATAATAAATATATATTAAAAGAAAAACATAAAGGAAAAGAACAACTTTGAATGGCTGACAAAGGAAATTAAGTACTTTGTGGGTAATATTTTTTGATTTTCAGCTTAATGTATTTATTTTATTTCAGCTCTTAATATTTTCTTAATTTCAGAATAATAAAAATAAGAAGTAAGATAATTCACCTAATATTTTTTGAGTAATTATTAATTTTTTATTTTTTAAATCTTACTTGTTGCCTCATTTATTTCTTTGTCTGTTTTTTGATTTTTTTAATTTATTTTGATTTTTAGCTTAACTTATTTCATTTTCTTTTGATTTTTAGCACATTACTTTATTTGATTTACATGATATTGTTTTACTCTATTTTCTGCATATTATTTTATTTAAACTGTAATATATTATTTGATTTGATTTTTAGCATAATTTCTGATTTATGTTTTAATTTTGATTTCTATTTTAATTTTTTTTTATCTTATTTTATTTTATTTTCAGCCTAATTAATTTTATTTTGATTTTTAGCTCATTGATTTATATGATATTATTTTACTTTATTTTCTGCATATTATTTTATTTAAACTGTAAGATTATATTTGATTTGATTTTTAGGAAAATTTCTGATTTGTTTTAATTTTTTCTTATTTTATTTTGAGCCCAATTTATTTTATTTTAATTTTTAGCTCATTGATTTATATAATATTATTTGATTTTCTGCATATTATTTTCTTTCAATTGTATATTACTTGATTTGATTTTCAGCATTATTTATTGTAATTTTCTATACATTGTTTTATTTTATTTTTAACATTATTTGCGATTTATATTTTCATGTTTTTTGTAATCTTTGATTTTCTTTTTTGATATTGTTTTTTAATGTTCTGTTTTATATATTTTGTCTTTCTTATATTCATATTCTCGTTTTTTAATATTTTTTTCAATGTAATAATCTGTTTATATTCTATTTATATCTGTTTATATTTTATTTATTTGTTTATATTCTGTTTATTTCTGTTTATATTTCATTTTTGTATGCCATTTACAGATTTTGTTAAATTTATGAATATGTGTATATAATTAAATATGAATAAAATTAAATGTCAAAGGATGTGAAGTAAAAAGAAACAACAAAATTAAACTGATGAGATAAGATTTTCAAAATATAATTGAATAATGATGGACCAAATGAAAGCAAATTTTTACTATGGATAAAAAGTAACGAAAGGATTATATGAAATACAAAACTTTCTCTCTCTCTTTCATATATATATATATATATATATATATATATGTATATGTTTTTATTATTTATAAATTGTTTGTTTCAGATTTTTTTAAATATTAACACCATTAAGTATTTTTTAAAACTCTACTTGAATTTGGTTTATAGAAATACTAAGATAATATATAAATGAATATATGATTTATAATCAGATGAATATAAATTTATCAAGCAATATTCAGAATAAGTTTACTTCAAGGAATAAATATTAACATTTGGACAAATAAGATAATTTTGGACTAAATACTTCTCAATGGAATAAATAATATATAAATTAAAAAATCCAGGTGATTGTAACTGGAATATTGGATTAAAATTATTGGGTGATAAGGGATATATTTTTTTTACTTAGCTAACTTAGGATTTAGCTTTTTGTTTATTGCATTTACATACTTTTAGAATTAGTTTTGTTTTTAATTCAGTAATATTACTTATTTTTTTAGGGCCTTCTACATATCTGCAACCTCAACGTGGTGTAGAAGTGGCAACGTACATGAAATATTTATAAAAACAATGAAGGAAATAAAACTAATCAGTAATTATAAATTGAACAATTTAATAAAATCTCGTCATTTGAAAGTACATTTCCTTTAAAAGAAATTACATATTTATTTATTACTTTTTAAATTCAAGATTCTATCCTTAACATTTAATATAAACATTTTATGTACGGCGAATGCAGACTTATTTACATATTTCTAGGTATATTATAAAGTTTGTTACACTAATATGCGTATTGAATTTATATTTTTGAGGTGTCAAAGCCAAGCTGCAAAAGAAAATAACTGTCAAAAATACTGAACTCGAATTCCACAAAAAATAAGAATCTAAGGTTTTTGTAATGTACATTTTTTAATTTGTATGAATATAAAATAATAAAAAAATAATTGAAATTAGCTGTATACTTAAATTTTTATCCCGTGTATTTGCCGCTTCTCTGCCTACTACATTTCTTCATTTTGTTACTTGCTTTATTCTGAAGAATTTGGTCATCTACGAGTTTTAGGCATACGCTTGTCCGTGTACCTTTTGATTACTTTATTGAAAAGAAGTTTCACTTCTGGCATGTGTATATGAATACACATACCTTTTTTTATAATATATATATATATATATATATATATATATATATATATATATATATATATATATATATATGATTTTATGTATTATATATTCAAACGAGAAAATGTAATTGTTTTTAATGATTAAATAATATTTAATTAATAAATAAACCTTGTTTGAAAGTTTTACCATTGTATGAACAAATGAAAATCCTCTAATATTTACTCTGTAAATTACAAAGTGAATACAGTAATGAGCTTATCATATTTATTTCAGTAAATATTTAAGTAACGACAATTGTTAATGCAGTATTTATAATCATTTTGAATAAAATATTATTATCTGATTTTTGTGAGAGTTTTAATTTAGGTTACATTTTGTAAAATATATATTAATGGTTATATTTATTTTTTAAAACAAATTATATTTGGTTTTTGCCCATTTAAATTCATTGAACGTTGCATTTTTTCTTTTTATTGTATTTAAATTTTTTGTTTAAAAATTAGATTTCAATCAGAATTAAAATTAATTTAAATAATTTGATTATATTTTATCGTGTATAAAAATATGTTTTTAATAAAAAAGTTACTAATAATTATTAACAAATGTACGCATTGTAAGTGTATATTTTGTAATAATATGTTTTGATGAAGGTGTAGTGGATATCAAAACGTGCTTTAATTAAAAACTGAACTATAAATGAATTTTAAACACATAAAATTGTGTGGTGCAGAGGAGTAATATTTTTATTAAAAAATGAAGTAAAACATCAAAGTAATTGTGATATTAATAATATTTATGCTGTTGTAATAATCAAAACAATATTTGTAATAATAACGAAAAATCAAGTGTTGTTGTAATTACTTTCATTATGTATATAAAAATATATGAATGAAATATTTGCTACAGAATGTTAATTTAGTAATAGAGTGGATAATTGTAACACAAAAATTCATTTTTGTAATATGTTACAAGTTGGTTTGGTACTACGATTTTTACAGAATTGAATTTTTTTTTAACAACATAAGATTTTATATGTTAAATAATCATTTATTATTTTTTTACTTATATTTTTTTCAATTATCATCAGAATGTGCAATTATAAAAGAAATTTTTATAAATTATTTATCTACTGAGGATGAAAGTCATCGAAATATGTATTAGTGAAAAAATAAATAAGTAATTACTGAATATTTTTATTAAATCTTATAATATCGTACTCAGTGATTAATTTGTATAATTAATAATTATAAATATATAATTGGAACAAAATAATCAAATATTAATTGAAACTGAAATCATTATGAAATGTCAAAATACATTTATATATTATAATTATAAAAATAAATATAGATTGAAGTATAAAAAATGTTTAAAGAAGGTAAATGTAGTTGGTAGATTTATAGTTTAAGATACATATTTGGTATGTAACTGTAAAACACGATTCATTATAAAGAATTGCGTAAAGATTTATCCGAAAAAATGTTTTATGTTGAACAAATTGGTGCAAATAGTAGGTAAATGAAAACATATTACTTTTAAAAGATATACGTACATACATGACGCATATAAGCCCTTACACGTTTTCAAAGTAAAGCATTGAGTAAAGCACACTTCAAACTGGTTTTCATGTGATATATGAATAACATCACGGATATAATGTATATGTATGAAGTAATATATGCATATATATATATATATATATATATATATATATATATATATATATATATATATATATATATATATAAAGGCACGAATAACATAATGTATTGAAATCGATATCGAGTTGTTACTAGAGCAGGTTAGTAATCAATATTTAGTTTAAATCTGAGTAAAGAGCATATGTAAATGAACTTAATGTAAATTATGTGCTATATATTAATTTTCTTTTATAGTAATTTAAAATAAATGATGAAGTAATACTAGTCAGCTGTTAAATAAATGATTGATTGTAAATTGGTCTTGTTGGTAAATGTAAACCATATTTATTAAAGATTAATTAAAAATAAATAAAATTAAATCTTGTACAAATGTGTATTTTCTTTGTTCTTTGGTTGCTTTTTTTTTAAAAAAAAACAATTTTATGATTTTTCTTATAAAAATTAATTACATATTTATTTTCAATATTGACATTTCTAATTAATATTTTTATATATAAAGGTACATATCTTGTCGAAAGACATGTAAATTTATAAGTTATTTAAAATATAAAATAACAATTAGTTTTTAGAATAGTTAAACTATTAAGAATAGTTTGAAGATTAAAAAAATATTTATTTAGTTGTATAGAAGCAGTAAAACTAATATGTTTATATATATATATATATATATATATATATATATATATATATATATATATATATATAAACATTAAGGAGAATGAAATACATCTATTATAAAATTCAGATTTTATCGTTAAAAAAGAGACGATGATAAAAATGTGTAATATTTTATAGTTATAAATTTATATATAATAGTATATAAATGTTTATAATCAGAGTAAAATTTTCATATAATATTATATATCTATTAATGTAAATTTTATTATATATTACTTGATTTAATATATAACGAATAAAAAATAACATTTGTTTTAAATAAAAATAAATTTTTATCTTTTATTTTTGTATATTTATAAGCTATGATTTGGACAATTTAATTTTGGATAGCATTTTAGCTAACCTTATTTTTCATGTGAAGTAAAGATTCATCTCTTTAAATTTATCAGATGTATCCATCTCTTTACTGCTAACAAATTAGAGTTATTTATCGTTTCTACTGTCTTGAGCAGCAAATTAATGATTTTCTGTTCAAGACTCAATTTAGATACATATTTTTTTGAATAAAATTGTTTCAAATAATTCATTAATTTCGTTATTAATAGTATTACATTAATCTTCAAAGTTTAAAGACTTTTTGTGATATATTTTTTGATAAATAACATTATATTAGTTTTTAATGGTTAACAAATTAAAGAGTAGAAAATTATGCACAAAAATTATAAATAGTTTGAGAAAACAGATTAATTAAAATAGTTTAATAGTCTGAGGAAATATAATTTATTTATTTTATTTGATTTTGTAGTTTAATAAAAAATCAGTAAGAAAAATAGTAAGTAAACTTTAATAAAATTTTAAATTTTCTTTATAATATTTTATTTAAGAGAAATCGTCCGTTTTTTCAAGATTATATATTTTAGTTTAAATGCGAATATGAGAAATACCATGTATTTTTTATATTGTATATATTAAATTTTATGTTATGAAATTTATATGTTTTTTTTTAATACAAAATAAATTTTAATATAACAAATATTTTTTTAAATGTAAAAATCATCTTTCAAATAAAATATCTATTAAATAAAAATTCAATAAATAAATATAGCCAGTTGAACAGTATTGGATTTTCGTGTAAAAAGTTTATATTACATTGATTGTGTCGTCAGTTCGCACCCAACAATGTGAATTAACGATTTTTACTATGGATGTGTCATAGGTCCAGCCGGTTTGAGTTGAGCCTTGACGAAATTTCACCCTCCTGCGGTACTATTAGACGCGGCATAGCGACAGCGTTTTAGGGTGCTCAGCGTGCTAGTCGGCCACCCTTTCTCTACTACTTACAATCTTCACTCCCCCAGTGATAGCAGCGTGTTCGCGATTCAATGTTATCGACCGCTTATACACCCTCTGTTGTTGCTTCTGCACATGGCCCGAGGTCGATTTTCTGCGCCCCGTCGCGTGTTGGGAAAGGCCATGGAAGCGGCATATCCAATTGTCCAGACTGTTTATTCACGAAAGGCTGATGTATACAGCGTATGAGTAATATCACTTTTTTGTATTCTATTACGAACAATGGCTATGCTATACATATATATATATATATATATATATATATATATATACATGTATGTATGTGTGTATGTATATATAAATGTATAAAACACTTTGATGATAATATCTTAATTTTAATAAATAACAAATAATTAATCAATTTGATATTTCGAGACATAAAATAGAAAAAGGATGAGAAATTTAGGTCACGTTAGATTTGTTTCTAACTCGAGTGTTCTTTATTAAAGAAAGATTAATTAAGAGATTAAACTGTTTTAATGAAAAATATACTTTTATATATTATCAATTAATAATTTAATTATAAATTGACGTTGTCATTTATGAATTTTAATAATATATAGATTTTTCTTTTTAAGTATTAGTCTTATTCGTATAGACAGAGAAAATAATTTTGTTAGATAAAAAATTAAATTATAAATTATTAAATTTGCTTGCTATAAAAAATTAAAACTCGATTTATTTTAATTAAATATGAAACTAATTTAAAATGTCAAGTTTCATTTAAAATTAAAAGATAGAAAAACGGAAAAAAGTGGTGTTTTAATTCGAAGATATTTCAATATTATGAAAAAAGTAATTAAAAGTTATAACTATTTTAATTACAATATATTTTATATATATTAATATATATATATATATATATATATATATATAAAATGTGTGTTTTTATTATTTATAAATTGTTTGTTTTATATTTTCAAAAAAATGGATATTAGGACCATTAAAAAATGTTTTAAAATTATACTTAACTTTGATTTATAGATATACTAAGATAATATAAATGAATATATGATTTACAATTAGATGAATATAAATTTATCAAGCAATATTCAAAATAAGTATTTACTTTAAGGAACGAATATTAAAATTTGGACAATAAATATATGAATTTAATGCTCTTAATGATATAAATAATATATAGATTAAAAGATCCAAATGTTTAATCACTAGAATATCGAATTTTTTTTTACTTAGCTATTTTAAGATTTAGTATTTTGTTTAACTTATATACTTTTGGAATTAGTTTTTTTTTTAATTGAGTATCGTTAGATCATTTTTTTCTAAATCTTTTTCAAAATTATTAAAATAATGGAAAGTTAACGTTGATTTTTATTAGAATCAACATGTTAGGTCTTCCACATGTCAATAACCTTAACGTGGTGTAGAAGTGGCAACGGAAATAAAATATTGTTTATAAAAACATTAAAGAAAATACAACTAAATCAGTAATTATAAATTGAAAACTTCGATAAAATCTTGTCGTTTGAGAGTATCATTCCTTTGAAAGGAATGATATATTTATTTATTACTTTTTAAATTCAAAACCCTATCCGGAAATTTTAATATAAACATTTTATGTACGGCGAATGTAGACTTCAACATATTTACATATTTCTTGGTATTTTATAAAGTTTGTTACACTAATATGCATATTGAATTTTTATTCCTGAGGTATTGAAGCCATTCTGTAAAAGAAAATAACTGCCGTAAATACTGAACTGTGATTTCAAAGAAAATAGCAATCCATTGTTTTTGAAATGTATTTTTTTAAATTTTTATGAATATTAAATAACAAAAAAAATAAAATTACATAAATAATTGAAATTAGTTGTAAAATATTATTTGATACGTAAGTTATTCAATGTGTTATAAAATTATTTAATTAATTATGCAAAAGCTTTTAATTTTATATTGAATTGATTTTTTAAAAATGAATTTTATAATTTACTATTTATTAACCTATAATTGACTGAAGTCTATTTCATATGCCTAATTATTGTTATACGTAGTGATACAAAAATCAACAATATGTGTAAAAACAAGATAGTAATAAAAAAGAATCGAAAATGTTTAACTAAATATTTAAAAAATTGTTATTAAGTACCTATATAAATTATCAATACTAAGTAATGTTTATTATATAAATATATAGAGATTTAAAGTGATTTTTAAATTGTTAAAAATCCATTTATTGAATATGTATATGTATATATATATATCAAATTCTCGTTGCATATATCGAATAGTTTTATATAATTTTTAATATCTACAAATATATATGTTACAGAAACAATATATACATTTTATTGTAATTTTTATAATATTATGCAATTATTAAAAATATTAATAATTATTATTAAAATTTTTAAAAGAAAATTAAAATAGTTGTTAAAGTACATATGAAATAGAATAGTAAAATGAATTTATTTGCTATTAAAAATATAAATAAAAGTAAAGTAAAATCACATTTTTATATAGTAGATTATTACAGTTTATTTATTAGTTTATACATTCTCATAACAGTAATATTAAATTATTTAATTTTTATAAAATATTCTTGAAAAACAATTATTAGAACACTGAATAAATGCTTTAAATGCATTTCATCCTGATTAATAAAAGTACGACCATACTAAAGTAAAACAACTCTAAAATCTCATAGTCCCCCTATTTTTTACGAAGTCTTTCAGAGTCGTTGATGTATTATCAAAACTTTTAGCTACTAATACTACTCGTAGTTCACAGAATAATTGATTAGAACGTAATAGTTATTGATTTTTTGCAGGTTAGAAATTTGTTGTATAATTAAATTGGTATCTAATAATTTGAATAGTTTATATATATATATATATATATATATATATATATATATATATAATTTGTATAATGAAATTGTATTTTAATTGAAATATTTTTTAAAATTACTTTATAAAAAATTAAAAACTTAATTAATTCTCTCTATGAAGTATGTTTCAAAGTTTGTTGAAAACTGACATAAAGAAATCGTTTTTTTACATTACATTATACTTAAGACTATAATAATGAAATAACGTTTATGATAAGAATCGCACTTCTTATCGTTTCCTAGAAATAAAAATCGTCTACTGATAGTTTACTTGGGTACGTTGATTCTTTGACCTCTATTTGATATTTTCTTCAAAGATATTTCTTTTTGAACTGTCAACAATTTTCACAGATCAGACGTTTGATCAAAAGTGTAAATGTAATGTTCAATTAGTTTTATTATTTGACTTGTACATAGTTCGTTTGTACACTTTTTTAACCGTTTAATTTCATTTGAAAAGTCGATAATGTTGAAATTATCTTTCTATTAAAATTATTTTAAAACATTTTCAACCTTGACAAATTATAATTGCTAAAGTTAATTACATTTTTTTTTGTATTTTACAGAAAAAACTTTTTATAGACTTGTGATCAAGTTTCAACAAATTTATTAACATAAATAATTAAAGATTAATATGAAATTAAATGAACATAGTTGTATATAATGTGGAGTTTCAAAATAATAGTATAGAATTTATAGTTCATATATATATATATATATATATATATATATATATATATTCTTATAAATATCTGTAAAGAATTATGTAATTTGAAGCGTAAAAAACGTATTATAAAAATTTAAATGTGTTCATTACAACAACACAATTAAAGCAATGTAATGAGAAATAGATATGTTTTTGAACGCGTTGAAAAATTATTGAATTAAAACCTATCGAAAGCTTTAGTAAAACTAAAAAAAACTTAGAATTAATTTGTTGCTTTTTACAAAATATTTATAGGGGTTGTGAA
>CP092088.1:43865006-43867506 GCA_029203775.1 Neoneuromus ignobilis
ATTATATAATAGTAGTGGACAAATCTGAAAGAAGTCTACGGAACAAAGATTCTAGAATTTCTTTGTTAAGAATATAAGTGTACGTATCTAAAGAAAAAATCCTCGTCTGTTATGAAACTAGGAAGATGAAATATTATGTCAATATAGTACTTTTGTACTCTTACATACATACGTGTATATATATATATATATATATATATATATATATATATATATATATATATATATATATATATATATAATTAAATAAATTTATATTTTCTTAATTTAAACATTAGAAATTAATAATATATCGATTTATTTATTTTAGAAACGAATGATATTTTTTGGATTTTATTCATGAATTTGTTTCAAATATGCATTTTAATGAATTTTTAATCACTTGAAATAATGTAAAAAAGAATATCAATTTTTAAATAATTTCTACTATAATTCGATAGAGTCTATAATAAATTTTTTTTGCAAAATAATCATTAACCAGATAATAAAAAAAACATTCATGTATTTAATAGACATTTATGATCATTTATTATTGCTTATATAGATTTTAATGACGATATGATCATTTTATTAATAAAAAAATCCTTAATCTTTATTAATTTTGTCGAGTAATAACAGTTACTTTATTTGGAAGCAATTAATATCAAGTAATTTTTAAAATATTTTTATTAAATAAATGAAAATTTATAGATAAAAATTAGTGTTTTTTAAAAAAATATATATTTTTTTGGATAAATGTTAATATTGAATATTAATTCATGTTGAACCTTTCTAACTTAAATCTGAGAGAAATAGGAAAAGAGATGACACGTGACGAGATGACAAAATGCGTTGAAAAATATCGTTTGTCTTTAGTAGTTTTGTCTTATGTACCGTAACACTAAACAGACAAGGGGTAGCTATATTCCTAGTCTACCACATTTTTTATTCAAAACGTTTATATATATATATATATATATATATATATATATATATATATATATATAGCATTTCGTACTAAGTGACATAAACTTTCGTTTCTCTCAAACAACTTTAAAAATGGGATGGATTTAAAAGGGTCTGAAAGAGGGTGCGACTGATTACTGAACCGTGAAGCTTTTGTAATCTACTTTTTGATGCTATATTCAATAAAATGCACACAACTAAAATATTTCATATTTATTCTTGTATTCATTTTTATTATCATATTTTTTTATTATAAGCAAAGAACGTTTAAAATATTTTAATAAATTCCATATCGGTTGTCGTTTTAATATCAAATATTTTTTCTATCAAAATAACAGTTAATAATTTAAATTATATTAATAATTAAAATTACATTAATAATTAATAATTTAAATTTATTATATTAATTATACTTTTTAATTTCGTTACAAATATAATTGATTTTGATTTGTTAAATGAATAATTTCTTTAATTTGAAAAAGTATATATATATATATATATATATATATATATATATATATATATATATATATTAAATAGGAGTCAGGGTAGTATAGGCAGCATTTAGAAGGATGAAAATCATGAAGAACGAAATACCACTAAGTCTTGAATGCAAAGCATATAATCAATGTATGCTACCTGCTTGTACTTACAGGCCAGAAATTAACACTGAACACAAAAATGAAATCAAAACTTTCGGCGATTCAATAAAACATGGAAAAGATAATGCTAGTAATTTATAAATGTGATTGAAAACTCTATATGTGTATGAGAACAGAAAAAAGTAGTTAATACATATAATAAAATAAATAAACTTACTAAAATGGACATAGTTAGGGTATATATTAAGAAGGGAAGATAATAGATGGACAAAGATTATTATAGAATGGTCACTAAAAGATAAAAGGAGATTAAGAAGAAGACCTTATCAAAGATAATAAAGCCGATGGTTGAATGAGATTAGCGGTGAACAGGAAAAAGTGTAAAAGTCTCGGGAAAACATTTGAAAATAACCAATAACACTTTATAAGGCTTTTACTCAGAATTGAGCTGATAAAAAATTTAATTATGATCTTTTATATATATATATATATATATATATATATATATATATATATATATATATATATATGTATATATATGTTTGTGTGTATTATGTAAATTAATAATGAAATTTGATAAATATTATACGATTAAAATGTCAACGACGAATCGAAAATTTTAAATCAATGACATAATCGACCAATTCCGGATATCTATAAAAATGTCAAAAATATAAGATGTTTAATACAATTGTATACGAGTACTATACAATACTATAACAATGTAAGCAACTATTATGTATTAAATACATAACCTAATTATTTTTTTATTTATCCATTTAAATTTGTTAACGCGTTTCTTAATAGAACAATTTGATTTAGAAACAAAAAAGGGAAATTAATTTCAAGGTCGCTGACCTGTATTTCTGTTTCTTTGTAATAATTCACGCTTTCATTGTCTGGTGACCGTAACGACAATGAGTTTAGATGTCTATGATAATATTTGTAGTATC
>CP092088.1:43870006-44030006 GCA_029203775.1 Neoneuromus ignobilis
TGCGAATTTAAATGAATTTTTCATAGGTTATTGTTATTTAAATTATTAATTATTAATAAAAATGTTATATATTTTTATGCATTTTTTGTTGAAAATGAATAAATTTGTTTCGTATATATAATATTATAAAAAAATATATTTTCAATAAAGTTTAATAATTTGTAAAACTTTTATAAAAGAATTTTTATCTATAAAAAGGCTTTGGAATTATATATATATATATATATATATATATATAAAGTAATTGCATTTTTATTCAAGTACGTTTCTAATATTTTGTAATATTCCAAAATTCATATTTAAATATTAAAAGCATGTTTATGCCAAATATGTGAGCACATGAATGTTTTTGAGATAAAAGAGAAAAAATATTATGAAGACTGAACAAGTTTTATTTTCATGAATATACTTTGCATATATACAAAATAGTTAAGTATTTATTGAAAGCTTTTGATGTACGGTTTCTATCGTATATTTTTATCGAAAAAAAAATGTATCGGAAAGTATTTAAAGTCTGCTCACAATCGATAATTTATTGTTGAAAATATAAAATAACTTTATGGAGTGGCACTAAACAGGTGTAACATAAAAATAAATATAGTAACATATTTGAAATTGTCGATTGAGGTCAAAGTGTATCATTACAAACGAATTTTCTTTTTTATAAAAAATATATATAATATCATTTAATGAGATTTCCATTTCTTTTCGTAGCATGTTATTCTAGAATACTAACTTGTTTTAATACATACATTTATATATATATATATATATATATATATATATATATATATATATATATATATTCAAATTTTTCACTAAGAATTACACATTGTAAAATTTTGTTATATATTTTCTTACTAAAAAGTTTACGTTTTATATAAATCATCAACAATTGTACGAGATAGCTTGAAAATATACCAAGTAATGACAATTGTCGGACATTTCTAGCATAATAATTAATTACGTGTACTAAATGACATCATAGTGAAAAGAACGGTGTGTATTATACTCGGTAATTCGCAAACAAAGTAAAACATTTATTCAATGTTTTTAAGAAACCATTTAAGTGAACTACGTGTGGGTAGTGGGCTAAATAAACGACAGCATTGCTGCTATAATTATAATTATAAATTAATTTTAAGAATGAAGTAAAATATTATGGATTTTATATGAAGAATGAAGTAATGTAGACTTGAAGTTACTGAATTTATTAAAGTATTTAATAAAAAATATAATATTGATTTTTAAATTGTGTTATTTAATTGTTCTCATTACTTTTCTCTCTCTTTATATATATATATATATATATATATATATATATATATATATATATATTTATATAAATTCGTTTTGTCAGTAATTTGAAGATGTATTATTTTGATTATCTTTTTTATTGTATGCTCTTTTTATTGTAATTTTTTGTTTCTTTGAAAGTAAAACTCAATAAATGTAATTATTCCATTCTCTGAAGATACATCGTATCACGCACAGTTTTGACGTTTTGTAAATAGAAATTATTGTTATTGATATTAGATTGTATTATAAAAAAAATATCCAATTTTTTATATGAGAACAAAAATGATATATTTTCAACAAGAGAGAATATATCCAAACAAAATATGCTTCATTAATTTTGTTTCTTCGTGTAAGATTACAAAAAAAACATATTTTATTTATAAACATTATAATTATATTTTAAAATTGATATTTTTTTAAAAAAGAGTCGACTAGAATTATATATTTTCAGATTTAATTATTTTAAAAAAAGCTTCAATGAGATAAAAAGTGATAATCTGTTGGTGAAATGTCTGATGAATAAGTTAAATGCGGCGAAAGTACATAGCCTAATACTGTTAATTATGCTATGGTGATTTGTAATGTATGAGGTCGAGCGATATAGTGCAACAGATCAGACCGCGTCTGTTTACCAATAATGGTTATTTGGTGGTATATTTTCGATGTAAAAAATTGGATTTATTCACAATATGTTTTTGTTGTAATTGTTTCACTTTTTTTAAAAAAAACTATAATGGGGATGATTATTTTTGCTAGTTTTTATATATTTACTATAAATACTTAACTGACTTTGGAAGTATGGGCACTTTACTTGTTTAACAAAAGAGTCATTCCTCAACACTATTAGATCCTATTTAAATATTTTTATAAGCATTTATTATTCGCTTTTTTGATTGATGTTCATTTCAATGGCCATGTTATTAAAATCATGGAATCAATGTAATGATGTTGTAATTCCTCGTTTTAAAGTTCTGTCATAGATTCAGTACATATTTCAGAATTGTTATTTAATCTTTGTCTAGGTAATTTCTAGTTACCGTAAATCATCCATTATTCGACACAGGGAAAGTTCGCTTATAGATTTTTTAAATATTTTTATTTATCAAAAAAACAAACTTCGAGAAACCTTAGTTTATGGTTATCTTTTAATGTCTTATTACACATATTGCATTTCGCAAAGCCTTTACAAATAGATTAAAATGTTATTATTTTATACTGCATTTTATAATTCTTCATCCGTTTTTTTGAGAACACTTTATTATCACTCAATGTAGTACCATTGCTTGTCTCATTTCTGATTTATTTATGATTGCTATAATATTTGTTTACTAAATAATAAAATTAAATTTATAGTACAATTTTATTTTGTTAATGAAATATAAATATAGATAAGTCAAGATATAAAATGTGAATAAATTAATTCATACGACATTTACTTCATTTTTTAGATATTTTCGGGAAAAAATATATTAGAAAACAATCATAATATAACGTTTTAATATAATAACATAAATGAATTATCATCCCAATACTAAAAGATGTTATAAAAGTGTGAAATAATCACTTATTGTTCATTTTATTTGTTTTTAAGCTGAAGCGTTTTTCGGTGTGTATGTTATAATCGTTAGTATGGTGTATTCTTACTTACGAGTATATATTTTCTTATCTTTATTTAATGAATTTTCAACTAGTGGTAGTCTCTTTCTTAATGATTTTTAATTGCATATCATGCATATGTTTATTCATTCATCTTCGGTCAAGAGCATTTGGAATTTCTAACGATTTATGAAGTCGGTTAATGATGGGTTGAATATCTACATACATGTGTTATGTTTTTAGTGTGTTTTTTATTTATGTTAGAAATAATGGTAATAAAATATTTTAAGTATATTGCAAGATAGTCAAATGATATTTGTATATTAGTTTTCGTTACCACTCATAATTATTCTTTATTTATCCATTATAACTATGAAAAAATATTTACTAGACTGATTTAATTCCATTTTTGAAATAACAAGATTAATTATGAGATTAAAATATTTTTATATATTTTGTTACTTTTTTTTGTCAAGAAACTATATAGATATGTTAAAATAATTTTATATTTAATGTATATATTAATCAAGTTTTTATATCAAAATTAAATATATTTGGAACTGAGTTAAAATATTAATATTTCATTTATACATACATACATATACATATATATATATTTCTGAGAATAAATGTTTCACTAATTTAATTTAAAAAGATTATAATTATTTACATTTAATTTAATTTGATCTTACGAAGTATTTAATAGCAGTAAAATTTCAAACAAGATTGTTAGGTTTGTTTTAAACAGTAAAAATTAAATTTCGGCAAAAAAATATAAAAAAACGTATAAAAAAGTAATTAATTCTATGAACTGTTTAAGGCTTTATTTTTAGAAATAATTCGTATTTTTTAATCTATATTGAATCATTTTTGAAAAAAATCATTTGAAATTGCTTTATAAAGTATAAATTATTCGATATTATATATATATATATATATATATATATATATATATATATATATATATATATGTATATATGAATATATAAAGTATGTTCATAATTTATAATATTGTTCTTAAATACTAACAATCAAAATTATTGGAATTATATTAATAGTTAAATAGGAATTTTTTTAACTATTTTTTTTCTTATACATGTGTTCATAAATAATGGACAGAATAGAAAGTTTCAAAATATTTTAAAAAAAAATATTTTTAAAATTCATAGAATGTACTGATATTATTATTTTTATATAAATCAACTAAAGTTTTTGTAACTAAACTTTATGTTAATATTTCAAAATAATAATCTCGAATGAATTCATGCCGATGAAAAAAGAACAATGATAATAAGTGAATAAATATATTCTGAAAATTTACAACAAAACAAAAGTTTGAACAATTAATTTTTATAAAATTGGTACTTGTATTTAAATTTAATTATTTTATAACTATTAAATGTTCATTTTTAAAAACTGAAAATGGAATCGATGTTTTTTCCAAGATAAATAAAGTTACATCAGTCAGAATGAAAGTAATTGAAAAACTATAAACTATTTACTATATTTTCTAAGATGTACGATAAAAAAGAAGTAGCTAGAGTCTTGAAGAATATTAAACACACACACACACACACACACACACACACACACATATATATATATATATATATATATATATATAATGTATAATAGCATATACATTTTGATACTGAGAATAATGAAATTGAATTTTGACGTTCGACTAACCATCGTGATTGAAAAGTTTTTCGTTATCTGGAAATATATAAATGTTCATATATATATATATATATATATATATATATATATATATATATATATATAAATATATATATATATATATATATATATATATATATATATATATATATATATATATATATATATATATATATATATATATATATATATATATATATATATATATATATATCTTTTATATATTTTATGAAAATGTAAATAATGAGATAAATTTACTTTTCTGTTAATAATTAGAAATGTACCATCATTTTTTACTAAAAGAATTTTTTTGATAGAAACAAAATATCCTTCTTTACAAACATTTATTTTGTTGAAATAATAAAGAGAAATTATTTATTTCAAACACAAAGTGTGGAAAAATGAAATTTAATATTGAAATAACTATGAATAATATTAAAATACTATGAATTTCAAACTGAATATAACTTGAAAAGAAAGGAAACAGTATCATATATTTTAGAATAAAGAGTATATGCATTTATTATCAGTTCGTCTAAAATCTCATTTATTCACACTAAAGAAATAGGACGAATGAAAAATTCATAAGTAGATTTCAACATTGTATTTTTTATGAATTACTTGGAAATGTTATTTTAAATGACAACTAATTAGAATTTTACGAATGAATAAACACTTGATTCTTTTTAAAGTAAATTCTGTATTTATTTTTAACTGAGCTGCCAATTGAAATGTTAATTAGTTTACTAAAATAGATAAATGTTTATTATTGGATGTTTCCATAAAATAAAATATTGTTGTTTGTAGGTGTTAATTTATTTATAGAATTATAATAAATAACTGTTGTAAGATGTGATTGTACTTGATATAAAAAAATGTTTTATATATATATATATATATATATATATATATATATGTGTGTGTGTGTGTGTGTGTGTATGTGTAAATCTGTTCAGAGAGAGAGAATTATGAACTAATGATAGTACAAATGTTTAGAAAAGGTAGAGAGTCCATTAATTATAATAGTTAGAAAGAAACAAATTTAGAAAAGGTGCGTGAATTAATTGAAAATGATTGTCGTGTGTTTGTAAAATTAATAAGACTATCAGTCGTATTAGTAAATCATAAAATTATCTCATTTTGACAAAAGGTTTGCAACGAAAAATAGACTGCGTACGATTTATTCTGCTCAGATTCATCATTGTATGGAAATTTTTAGCATCAAAAGATGCCGTAGTGCTTAGTGATCCACCTTATTCGGTTCATTTGACATCCTGTGATTATTTGTTGTTTTCGTAATGCTTAACGTGAAGCTAAACAGAATAAATTTCAACAGCATTTCAGAGACTTAAAGAAATTCGACTGATGCCATTGCAGTCATTCCGAAAGAAAAATAACAGATTGTTTTCAATAGTTGTATAGTCATTCGAAGAATGATTTTTTTATAAAGGAATGTATTTTGGACAGACAATAATAAAATTGTTAAAAACAAATAAAATATATTTTTTAATCAAAGTTCGAATACTTTTGTGATAATCTTATATATATATATATATATATATATATATATATATATATATATATATATATATATATATATATATATAGCTTTTATTAATTTTTTGATTTAAAAATTGTGATTTAAAGTGTTTATAAATATAGCCAAAATATATAAATGGCGAAATGAATATATAAATATATTTTTGAAGAGAAACTCAATATGTATTTTTTTGATTTAGGTAAGAATTTCTAAAGAATAAATTATTGTAGTTAGCATAAATGGTAACAAATTATGATAAAAAGACCAAAAAACCAAATTAAGTAGTTAAAAATTCATTAAAAATATAAGATATCATTTTGATCTTTTTTTAAAAAATATTGATAAAATAAACAGTTAATCAATTTAAAATATATTCAAGTGACATACGAGTTGTGTATTACTGAATAAAAAATATTTAACGAAAAGATGTTTTTTCTGTAATAATTTTAACACATATTCGTCGGGTAACTTTTTGCACCACCATTCACCAAATGCCGGCATTTTTTGACACTATCTGTAGAAATGATATGGTCTATATAAAACTAATGTAACTTGTTAGAAATCATATATTTTTCAGTGAAATCTTGGAAAATGATATAAAACAAATTTATCTTTATATATAAATTTTTATTTCTTTTTGGCTTTCCTTAGTTAAAAAACAATTAAATTCATAAAAAAGTTTAAATGAATTTCTAAAAACACAAAGTTATTATTCTCTTTTTTTAGATGAAGTACATTATTTTTGAGTCTTTAATTTTATAAATAATTAATAATTTTTCAGTGAATGGTACTGTTCAAAACATGTGCCAGTATGAAGGGAAATGTTGCAAAACTCACATACGTAGCTAGTTCTACTTTTTTTGTTGTGGCTAAAATCAGTTCTCTCATGGCATTATCTCTGTTTGGTTACATTTATAATTTAATATACTCAGAATTAAGAGAACAAAAATCAATTATTCTCTGTAATATACAAATGACGAATTTTCGTCATTTGGCTGTGGGTGATTCTCTGAAAGATGACGAATTTTCGTCAAGCGGACGAATATGTGTTAATTACAGATTGCAGTTACAATTTATAATAAAAATAGATTATAGATTATAATATAATTGTATGGATAGACAATAAGTTATAGTAACAGCAAAGAAAGGTTAATTGGTTGAAATAAGATCTAAAATAAAAATATTTATTTTGGAAATATATATTTTTCCCACATTCGATTAAATGACAAAACACGCTTGTTTAGAATTTTTAGAAGGAATCGTTTTAATTAATTTGAAAATATTATATGGTTGTAATTTTATATACATTAAATGTGTACATTACGTGTTTCTTAATATGTCATATTTATTAACTGAAATCGAAATGACTGTTGAAAGCTAGAGATAAGTTTTAGAAGAGTAATTAAATATCAATTATACTTGTTATCGTATCGTTTTCACACCAATAAATGTTATAAAAAATTGAAAATAGTGAAAAAAATCACAAAATATTAAACCTCTGACACCAATAACACTTTATTCTTATCAATCAGCCATCCATCACAAAGAACCAATTGACCTAAATGACATACAAGACAGCTGATTAATTTAATCAATTTGTACACAGATAAAAATAAAAATAAACCTTGCGACGAAACACAGACAATCTGCTGCAGCGACGTTGTTATTGACGGTTGACGCGTCCCGCCATCGCGTGGACAGTGGAGACAAACAGAACAGGAAGTTGACAAACGATAACGGTTGTACCGTATTTGCAGCGGCTGATTACCATGACAACAGAGCAAGAATTAAATGGTGACCATGAGAAGGTCGTGCGAAGCGCAATTCAGTTTGATTTTTTTTGCAATGTTTTAGGACAGTCGTCTGCTTTTAGATTAGACCGTTCATGAATTTAAAGTGGTTAAGAGTAGGTTACAAGGAAAAGTGCTCTTTCGTTCTCTTTCGTTCTCTTTTTTCCCTTTCTATTTCGTTGATGTGGAAAACGTACAAGAATTTATTTTATGAAATGTGAAATGCGTAATTATGAACCGGAGCAAATATCTGCAAAGAAATGTGTCATGTTATTATTTTTTAGGTATGTTTTATTTTCTTCTCTTTTTGAGTTCGCGTGTAACAGCTTAGACTTCAATTTAATGATGATGATGAATTGTTAACAAGCACATTTCGTTGAAATTTATATATACATTTCAAATTATCAAGTGAAATTTTTACATTTCCAAAATATTTTATTTATTTATTTCTAATTTGTTTGTACTTATACATATATAAAAATTAACAAGTAAAGTTGAAGTAAATAATATTTAATGGAATTTTATATAGAAAAAGAATTATTTCACGTAAACGAGAATGTATAAAAAGAAGTGCTAATTTTATACTTGATTAAATATAATTATTATACAATTTAGCAAAATATACAGAGATCTTGAATTCAACACTGCGTAAATATTTTTGCTTGAAATCACTTTTTTAAAATAGACATTTGATATGTCTTCTTTTATATACATTGTACATTAATTGAATATAAAGTATTTTATTATTATTTTGTATTATAAAAACAATTCTGTAGTTTATATCGTTATATATTAAATTAGATTTTTTTTTAAAAAAAATCATAAAGATTTAGAAAAATGTATTTTTATACAATTCGCAGAGTCACGCATTCTAGTTCACATATCACAGCTTAAATTTGTATTAAAATTTTTTGATAATTTTTTATTTAATTTTTCTAAAGTTATAATTGGTTATATATTATTACTAAAATTGGTTTATAATTTCAATCACATTTATTAAAAAAAATATAGAACTCAGGGCTAATTATTTTCAGTTTGTATTTAATATATTTGTCAAAATAAATATATTATTAATTACTTATATTTTTTATATTTACAATTTATAAGTTTATATAAAAAATATATATTTTCTTTACTTCTTCGCAGAGTAATTTCTGAAAGTCTGAATGAAATTTATTTCAACTTAAAATTATTTTCAGATTTTTTCAATGATTTTTTAAAAATGTTTGATTTATTCGATTGAAACAATGTAATCTTTTTGTTAATGATTATTTCCGAATTTTTTATGATTATTTAAATAATTATTTAATGTTAATGCTTATTTAAATATTTTTTTATATATTAAGTTTAAAGCATAGTTTAATATTATAAATAATTCACTTTTATACAAATAAATTAGTCAACTCTACAAAAGTTTATGTAAGTATTCAATAATAATTCATTTTTCATTTTTTAATAATAGATTAATTCATTTCTGGAAAAAATTATGATTTCCAAAAAAAACATAAAATAATATATATATATATATATATATATATATATATATATATATATATATATATATATATATATAGATATAATTTATTGCTTCGCTATTTTTTTAGTTTTTGATTTGTTAAAAAAAATAATAATGTTGTCGAATCAATAGTATTTTAAAAAACATTTTTTCATCGTAACTGAAATCGTAGTACTAATATATCATATGTATTTGTGTGCTACAATAAGAAATATTTCCCCTATTAGTATCAAGACAATTACTTCTTACTTTTTCAAGTATCGTTAAAACTGCTTATTGCTTTTCTTGTCATAACATTTCCAAAATTCTTTGATTGACTGTTATTGATGGTAGTTTCTTTTGTATAATTGGATAAAAAGCATTGCAGATAATGAGCTTTAAATGTAATCGTAAAGCTTTAATATATTTGCTTCTTAATAGACGTTGTAATTTAAAAAAACGAGCTTATACATTAACAAGAAAAATCTAATTGCACAGTAAATCAAGTGCCTGCATGAAATGATGTACTTATTATAAAATTAGTTTTTCCAACACAGATAAATTGACTTATTAAAATATTTCAATTTTATTGACTTAATTAGATTGAGATTTTGTATTGTTAAAGATATTATATATATATATATATATATATATATATATATATATATATATATATATATAAATATAAAAGGAAATTGAAATTTGAATTTTATATAAATATTTAAATGAGGAATATTTTTCATAAAATATAATTATACATAATTTACTTGAGTGAAATATTTACTAATACAATTTAATATTAGTTTAAATATTAATTATATTAAACTTTATTTAAATGTATATCTAGTATAGATTAAATACGAAAAAGTTCAAAAAGAAAAAAGCTATTATGTATTAAATAAAAACGTTGATTAATTATTTCAATTCCTATTAAAAATTTCAAATATTTTTTAACTATGTTTTATATTTTATCCTTTTTAAAATAGCAACAAAAATTGTTAGTAATAAATCTTATTTAAATCTCATACATCTTTTTTGAAATGTTTGCTATTTATATCATTCGATTTCGATCAAATTTGATGAATACCATGAATATATTTTCAAATGTGATTCTGAATACTTTTTTCATTTTAAAAAAATATAATAGATGTTTAATTCCATCTTTTTCTAACATGTTCTACAACGATTAAGATCGTTTTTGTGTAAGTAACCGTGTGGGCGATCTCTTTTATTGAGTGTTACAATCAAGTTCTTGGCACCTAATGCTATTTTTGGTATTTTCAAATATAATCTATGCAGCTAATCTTTATTCTTTGAATTAATTTTACTATCATCTTTTGTAATATATTTACGGGTCAACATTTTGTAATATTCTTTATATATTTTTAAAGTGATGGAGTACGTTCTTGAGTGTACACTTTATTTCATAGTTTTAAATAACATCTATGTATAACAATATTTCAAGTAATAATTCTTTTTTATAACTTAGATAAAATGTTGTTTAATTTATAAAAATATATTCTTGTATTTTTTAATTTACTAGTAAAAATATTGAATACGAATAAAAATATTTTTTAAGAAAATTTGATTCTTTAATTAAAAATAAAACGTTAGGGAAATGCATGGTGTATTAAATCATTATTTTTGATTGAATATGATTAAAATATATTGATTTAATTTATTGTATAATATTAAATAATTTTAAAAATTGTTTATAAAAAAAAAATAAAAAAGGTATTGAATTGATGATTTTGAAAATGATTTTTGAATAATAATTTATTCAAGGTTGTTAATAATATGATAAGCAGAAACTTGTGCTTTTTTAATAAAAAAATAGGAATTATATTTAGTTAAACGAAAAAAAATTATTAATGAATGTTTTGTATGAATTTTTGTACATTTTTCAATTAATTACAATTCTTGTAAAACATTGCAACGTGTAATTTAATTTAAGCGAATTTAATTATTTTGTGTTTAAAACATGCAAACTATATGTATTAACTGAATTTAAAATGAAATTCGTGACTATTAGTTAATGTAAAATTTCTTTATCAGAAAGAAGAATAAATTTTAAAAAGTCAATTATTGTCTATTTTATTTAATAAAAAGCTGTAAAGCTTACCTATTTAGTAATTAATTTTTTGTTATTTTGCAATTTTCTAGTATTTAGAAATTTTGTATTTATTAGAAAGTTCTACACGTAGCAATACATCCATTGTATTTAGAATTATTATTTAATTAAAATAATTTGTTAATTTAATGACAATCCATCAAGTTAATTGAATATATGTGTTGAAATTGAATTTATTAATTACAAAGCAATACAAAAAATATTTCAATATTACTGATATATTGTATGTGATTTCTTAAATGTCTTATTGAGTTATTAGTTTATAATTAAATATTAATGTATATTCTGGCATTTTATGCTTCGTGATTTTGAAAATTGCAAATATATTTCGTGATAAAGTTTCTTTTATTAAATAAATATTATGTAATGTAGTTTATAGAAATAAATATTCTTCATGTTCTGTAAATGCATTTTTTTTTAATAACAAACTATACGACATGAATAAAAGTCATGGATGGTGTTTTAAATTACATTCGCAAGTATATTTCTATGTAATCTGTTTTTTCGCATAAAATTCAATTCGCAGAACGAGAGTTTCTCAAACAACATACACATATGTTATGAAAAATATGCCAGTGTAACTTCTTATTTTGTTGTGTATTATTTTTCATGTCATGTACATCACAGCTTTATCTACATGAGTTTTTACAATGCTTACAGTTCCATCAGCGTCTACATTTATACAACGCCGTTCAAGATCATGCAATGAATATGCATGTCTACATTGATATGAGTGAGCTGTTATATAAAATGTTTCGAATTCAAAATATAGCTTTTTAGATTTGCTATTATTGAGAATCCATTTTGAAGAGACCACATCAGTTATTTTATATATATATATATATATATATATATATATATATATATATATATATATATATATATGTATGTATATATAAGTGCAGAAGATGTAATTCGTAGTTGGTGGTCGAATGACGTCATAGAACAACATTACTGGCATGTATGGTCATATTATGCTGCAATAACATCAAATACGTTGATTGCCATGCTCATATTTCTATGCGTAAATCGTCACAAGTGAAATGTTTGCATTGATTTATCCTACGTATGGTTTGAAATTTAAACTTAGCATGCCAATGAGAGAATATACTAATTTGAATTTACTATTATGAGTAGTATGATTTGGAAATAAAGTTTAATTAAATGATATTTTGGATTAAAAGATTGTCATTCAAAGTGAGTTTTTTTTTATCATTTCTCAAATAATATTTTTTTAATATTTCATTAATTAATATTACTTTTATTGTGTAAATATGTATATAAATAATAATAGTAATAATAATATATATATATATATATATATATATATATAATTAAATTAATGCTCATTGGATTTCCTTCATCACTCATTGCAAATCTTGAATAAATCTATTTCAAATGTTTATTCTTTCTAATATTCGTGATTGTATCTTCTATATTGAAATATTCATAGAATTTTATTAATTCAAACAAGCGATATCGTGATTTTATTTCATTCCATTCATATTGTTGAGTCATAATTTAGATGATGTCATAAATAACACGTTTTTCAGTAGTTTCAAAACAATACCCTTTTTTGCTTTAATTTAATCTCGAAGAATGAAACATATATTGTACACATTCATTTATGTGTGTTTTAAATTCTAGTAAAATGTACCAAAAATTACAAACAAGAGAAATATATTGTATGTCTAGATAGAAATAAAAAGTCAATAAAACGTTTTAATAGAATTCATTAAAATTGTTATTTATTTTCAAAAATAATTTTATTATAAGAAAATGTAAATTAGATATTATTTTTTCAAAATTATTTCTCTTTGTTTTTATACATATGATTATAGTGTTTCCTTTATTAAAAACATCTTCGAAAGTTTTCATTTCTTAGTATTTAAAAAAAAATCTTATCACATTCTTAAGATTTTAAAACTATTTTAGCTTTTTATTTTATAAAATAAAAAATATACACAGAACTAACTAAGCGAGAAAAAATTCCAAAAAAATTTATATGTATTTAAAAAACTTATCAGAATTTAGTAGAATAATATTTTATATATAAGGAAAATTTAGGCAGTATAACTGCTGAAAGGATTTTGATCTGATTTTTTAAAAGAACTTTAAAAGAATATTGTATTTCAATATTAATAATAATTTTCTTGGCACTAACAATTATAAATAACATCAACTTCATAAAATGCAGTTATTGTTTATAACCTTTTTATAAGGAGTTGAGACATTTTTTAATTCTCTTTTAAATTTTGCACTTCGCACTATTAAAGCATCATTTAAAAAAATTGAAAAAAATTTAAACAGTTAAAAGAAAATTTTCAAAAACAGATAATATTTTTTCCCACCCTTTAAACGGTTTAAAATTTGTATTTTGTGCTCAAGAGAAATAAACTTTCTTTTTAACTTTTTTTTCATTTTTGTCAGACATTGTGCAAACCTAGGGTTAAAAATTATTTTCAGGTAATGTTAATATTTTTTGATAACAGCTATTAAAAAAAATATTAACTGAAGTATTATATAATGTTGTCCAATTACAATTATTATAAAACACAAAGTAAACGAGTAAAATGCATTTTATTAAACACTAATCTTAATACATACGTCTGAATTCATTTAAAACAACTCATTTATTGAATTACGTTTTGATAGAAAAACAGCAATGTTTCTGCATTAACATGGAAATTCTCGAACTTCTTAAATTGAAAAATGCTGATGTATATGCATGAAAAAAACAAGAGAATTTCCCATTAATTTCAATCGTAAAAGTTTAGTAGAAAAATTCATACAATAGGGTGATTGCTTAAGTTAATTAAGTTGTATTATATAGAAATCGCGTTATACGAGGGCTGTCGCAATTGTTGATCCGCATTATATGGAAACCGCGATATGAAAGTACCGTATTGTACTAGGGTTAACTATAATTATTTTTACTACACCATATAACTTGTGTTACAAAATGTTAAAGTGATATTTATAGATGTTTAGCAGACGTTATGCTATCTAACCAATAAAAAAATGGTTTTAGACATATAAACAATCGTTAGTTGGAAGAACTTCTCTTTGGTTGTCAGCTGTGTAAACTAAACACATCATCATCACTGACGTATAAATGAATATATCACCATATGTAATTCAGTTAATGTAATAAATACAATTTTAATAAAGAAATCATATGCTGAAAAAAATTAAAACTTTTAATAAGTTTTATCATAAAAATAATTTTCATATTTTATACTTATATATATATATATATATATATACGTGTGTATGTATTTGATTAGGAACTCAGAAATTTAAAAAGATCCAAAAAGAGATTTATGGATAGATGAGGTAGAGATTTGAGAAACTGTGTTGGTTTGGAATAGAAGAAAAAAACATTGAATTGCTGGAAATTAATTTTTTTGGAAAATACCTTCATTTAATACTAGAGAGATGTTGATGATAATGATATGTTTGTATGTGTATATAATTTGAGATAATAAAATACGAAATTGATTTTTTCTTTATTTTAATGCAATAATAAAAGATATGATTCTAGTAATATGCCAATTTCCATTAAAAAACACTTAAAAGAAAATTTATGATTTTTTTTAATACCAAAAATAATATACATAATATTATTTATTCCGAATAAAAATTATATGTACAAGATCTAAAAATAATCATACATTATTGGGGTAAGATTTTTAAAAAAATATAAAAAAAATATCTTTCAAATAAGTGTTTTAACTAATCTGTAATAACAGATATTTAAATTACATTAATAAACTATTTTAAAATTTACTACGTTATACTTATTATAATTTTTTATTACTCTATTTATGTTTAAAACTGGTAAGACTGAAAATAATATAAGCGAAATTCATATAAATTTTGATGATATTCTGTATTTTTATGTAAATTATTGTGGATTATGGGGATTCAATATATAATTCCGAAATGTTTGAAAATCTTAGAAATAATTCATATATTCTAATTTTCTGTTAAGATTATATATAATATAAAAGCATATTTACAAACATTAAAATATAACATTGCTATTTAAACTTTATTGATTTAATTCAATTATTTGAGTCATTCTGGTATTTATTCTTTATTAAAACCCTTATGATTCATTTAAGTTAGTTTCTAGATTACAAAGATTTCTATGACTCATATTTTCAATTAAACAGGTATTATCTTTTGATACAACAATTATTTATTACTTTAGTAATATATATTCTATTAAAATGTAAGTTTTCATCATTTATTTAAATATTAGTGTTTGATAATTAAGTATATTAAATTACTCTCTACCTTTTCTTTCTTCCTCACGCCTCTATATATACAATAGTAATATATGTGTATAGTACATAATGTAATAAATGTGCGTTTTGTGTACATATTGTATGTGCTTACCATTGATAAATATAAATAATAGTACTTTATTTCAAACAATCGCTGTTTTCATTTCACCCGTAAATAATTTATTAACAAATGAGACTACTAAATAATGTAAATTTTCTTTGAAATAACTTTGGGCATTTCCACTGGTTGTCAAGATAATCTGGAAATATCTTGAAAACCTCCGTTTAAAATAGTTGGCGAAGCGTTGAAATTCTAAGCCAAGGTCTTTTGAAAAGTGAACGACCGTTTTAACGATTATAGACCAATTTCCGGGCTGATAATCGACACTGTCGACTCTCAACAGTCTTCAAATATAATTAATTTTACAAGTCATGATATTGTAATAATGATTATATATATATATATATATATATATATTATAAATGATACCATTTATATTTTTTATTCTCATACAAGAAAAAACGTAGCGAATAATTACTTTCTTAAATGAGTAAATGTTATTTACACGGTGTGAAGTTGTTAGAACTGTTTGACTACGTCTCATAATGTACACTTTTGCATTAATTTACTTAGGATGGTGACATTTAATTTCAGTAAACGTACGGACATTTGCGTGAGCTGCATGCTACTATACTGATGCACTATAATTGTTTACAAATCGATGACAGATTTGAGACCACCGGGGAAGAAATCTGTATTGTAAAAATGTAAGCCTTTATATATTTTTAAAGTGATGGAGTATGTTGTTGTGTGTATAATTTATTTAATCGTTTTAGAATAGTTTAATTAATAATTATTTTTTACAGCCTACACACAAATATTTTTTAATTATTAAAAATATGTTTGTATTTTTTTTAAATATGCTTGAAAAGTCGAAAAGAAGAATATTTTTGAAGAAAAAAATGTGTACTGTAATAATACAATTGAATAACAATTTATAATGTTTTAGGAATGTAGAACACTTATTGGATTATTAAAATCTAAAGTTATTCTATGATTTTTTTATACTATAAAGAACAACAATTAATTTTATTAATCAATTTCATAACAGTAAAATAACAAATAGTGTTTTAGTAATGAATATAATTTAAAATTAATGTATATATCTGAAATGAGCACATAAAATAGCATTTTGAAAGAAATGTACAAGGAAACATTTGATTTTTACGAATATGTACGTCACAGTTCCACTAGTAAACATATCCTTTTCATCTGTTACCAATATCAAGAATCAATGACACACTGACGGAAGAAATTAAATTTCCAAGGTGAAATGGCGAAATCTCGAATATAATGTTTCAAGGGAAACTCTTGGAATGCATTCACACAGATATTTGTTTGCTTCACCTGTCAAAAGTAGGTATATAGTCACTTTATTTGCTTTTCTATAAATATCCAATGTCGATGAATTGAGGATGTCTATTTTGATTTCAGATGTGATCAACTTATATTAATGTTTTGTTATTGAACGGTACATTTCATTCGATGTATTTTTGAAAAACATGAAAACAGTAATATATATATATATATATATATATATATATATATATATATATATACACGCTTATTATATAAGTGAGTGTGTGTTTAAAAATATAATAAGGTAATAATTAATATTTATATAAATATATAAACTTTTAACAGCAATTTATATTTTTTATTAGATTCATTAATATATTTTCAATTATTTATAGAAAATATTTTTCATTACGAAGATTCATTAATTTTGTATGAAAATTAATAATATTATTTGCGTTGTTTGAATAATTAATATTTAAATTGATATAAGTGAAGTCGAATTTAATTTTTATGATATTTAGTGATTATTTAATGAGCTTCGTGGTTTATTATTAAACGAAAAAGATTTTGATTAAGAGTAAATAAATATCAACAATATATATATATATAAATAGTATGGACAATAAATGGCATTTTTAAAAAAGAAGAAATTACAGATGATTTTACTAAGGGTTTCAATAATGATTAATTGTCACGTAATGGTTTATGCACTGATGTCATTATTATGTATTAAGTTCTTAAATAATAAATTATTTTAACATAAAATATGAAATATATTAATTCAATGTTAACTCAGTGTAAAAGATTTATTTTATTGTCTATTATATTAAATAATTCTAAATTTGTTATTCTTTATAATTAACTTAATTTAAAAGGTATTTAAATTGATTTAAAAATGTATTTTAATGAGTTTTAATAAAAAAAAGTATCAAATTAACAGAATAAAAAAATTAAAAATAATATTTATATATATAACATAGAGAGAGAGTGAAAAAGAAGGAATTTACAAAAAGAGAAAAATGACATATTCATCATGGCTTAAAGATATTAATATTAGACATATTTTATACGTTTCTTTTAAGATAAAGCTAAGTGAATAACACATTTATTATTCCGTGCAGTGGTTCTAAATAATACGTAATGAATATATAAATCAAAATTATTTTTATTGCATTTAATGCTTATAAATAGCTGCATGTGAATTAAATTAATTTTGATAATAAAACTGGCCAGCGTTCAAGATTTTTTTGATGTTCGTGAACATACATTTCTTTTCATTTTAATATAAATAAAAGTAAATGTTCAGATGCTGAAATGAGAGACTTTTTGACGTCAAAGAAAATGAATCGAACACGTTTCTTCTATAAATAGCTACGCTGTATTACTGAAATGAAAAAAAAATCCAGTTATTTTGATGCACGTTTCTGTTAAAAATGCAGTGCAATAGTCCTTCCCGTAATTTAGAGGTCATTTTAAATGAATTTACATTGTGTCAGACTTACGAATATATATATATATATATATATATATATATATATATATATATATATACATAAGTAAATTATATATGAGCTCTAAACTACATAAACAAAGAATAAGAAAATAAGATTTATGAAGTACACAGAATTATTTTTGATATCATTTGGAATAAGATTCATTTATGTTTGTCGTCATTCAGAAATAGTGTTAATTTGTAAATTTTTCATTTAATTTAAATTAATGCTTGAAAATATTTTAAATAATTGCAATATATTCTACTTTGAATATATTATAGTTTTTATATTGATTCAGTTTTTTATTTGGCATTTTATTGAACTATCTTCGTATTGTAATAAATATAATATATTATATTAATATAAAATATTTTATCCTATTTATTCATATATATATATATATATATATATATATATATATATATATATATATATATATATATATATATATACGTTAGTGTATGTATTGAAAATAGAGGTAAAATATTGAACTTAGTTTACCACTTGTCTTGTTGTTCAGTAATAAGCTTGCATGGCTATTGTACCATCAACCTGTCGACTATGTATATAGGATATTCGTTGTATTCGTTGCTTTACCCAGACTTATTGTATATATTCAGATTGTCTGGAGATATTTGAGACAAACAAAAGCTACTACGTTGAACAGGTAAGGTACATGTATTGTAAAGTGTTCTTTTTATACCGACTATTTTTACTTTACCGATGTTATTATATAATGAGTTTATATACTTGATGTCAAATTTTATTTGTGAAGAAACTATATAGATTGTAGGTTAATTTATTTTAGTGTTTATTCGGGTCGATATATATATATATATATATATATATATATATATATATATATATATATATAAATTATTTAGTTTAAGTACATTTTTGTAGAAGTTATATTTATTTTTTATTGTTTGAAATAACATATATTTTTGATTTAATAATTAAATACTTTTACAATTTGCAAAATATTTATTTATTAGAAAATTGTTGTTCTGGAACTGTGGCTGATTCACTTTAACATAAATGAATTTTAACCCCAACACCTCAGGCTCTGACGATGATGATGTCGCCATCGAAATGTCCATCAGCCGACATATTTATAAACAATAAGTGATTATTGAACACTTTATAACCATTGTAGTGTTGAAATTAAAATTAATTTGTGTTAAAATAAATAACATATTAAGTATTTTCAATAAAAAAAGATATGTAATAATTCTCTACATTTATTTGATTGTTGCTACTAGTTATTATAAATATTAAAAACATGAAAAAAAATATCTAAAAATATACATTTGTCTATTTTTTATAAATGGGTTAAATTCAAAAAAAATATTAATTTTGTTTTATTATCAAAAATATGAAATTATGGAACAACTGTTATAATAATTTTATAATATTTTGATTGAAGTACAATGACAAGACTTTATAATATGCAATAAATATAAAAATACTATTTATAAATTAATTGTATATAAAAATATATCACAAATTCCATAAAAACAAACATTAAAATGAAAATAAAAATCACTTAATTTAACACAGAAAAAAGAAGAAAAATTGTTTTGGTTATGCAAGGTTTCACTAATAAACGATAGTTTATAATTAGTAGATAATAAAATATGTTTATTAAAAAAATGTCCAAACTTACGAATAAAATATTTTTTATAATATGGATTTGAATTTTGGATAAAAAGGGGTAAGAGGCGACTAGAAACAATGAAAATGCAAATTTGTAAGAAGATTAGAGAATTTAGTTGGATGTAGATATCTAATTAATGTTTTGGATAGAATATAGAAAAAAATTAAATGATTAGTTGATATAAAAAGAAAAATAAAGTTAATTAAAATAATAAGCTGTAAGAAATACAATAAATGGAAAAAAAGGCAAAAATGAATTTTATACGAGAGTTGTTTGATAAGTACGGTAAATATTATTTATTGTTTAATTTAATTAACTAATTAATTTAATTACATTTTTCAATTTAGTTTTTCTTACTTTTTTACCATACTTATCAAACGACCTCGTATTTACGGTTACAAGTTAAAGTATTTATAATGCGAAGAGATACAAATATAGATATGTAAATGATTATTTTATTTGTTACAGAAATAAACTTTAAATAATATATTTATACTGATTTTCATATATTTCTTAGTTTCATAAATAGAAAATAAACGCTATTTAACTGAATAATGCTATGTAAATAATTAATTAAATATTTAATCTATATTATATATAAAATGAATTAAACAATATATTAATCACAATTGTTAATTGTAACTGTATATAACTAATTAGTCATTCTTGTCACAATTCTAATAATATTTTCAATTGATTAAAACTGTACTACACATAACCTTGTACATAGCGTATCTGTTATTATTATAACACATTTTTTATTTCAAATCAAACATAACTTCTTACAAATACATTATGTATATACACGTGAATGTGAAATAAACATTTGAATCACTCTGTTCTAAATATTTTTTTGATCTTCTACCTTTAAAACTAAAGACATTGAAAAAATGCGGTTATAAGATAAATTTTACGATGTACTTACAAACATGAACAAATTTCCAGAAATTGAGAAAAGGTGCGACAAGCCATAAATTTCATCTTAACGCGTCTGTATTCGATCTCTGCGTGCCCTACTAAGTCCCTGATATTGATGACCATACGAAACAAAATTTTATTACGCCTATAAAATTTATAAGTACGGCCCATGGTTTTTTATATCTGTTAACCTTAAAAAAATTACAAAATTGAACTTTGTAGGCATTTATAACTCACTGTGGGATCATATAAGTATGTGGATGCGAGAAATGAACCAAGACCACAATGTCAATTGTCACACGTATAAACTTGAATGACCGTTTATTTGGTATTGAGTGAAATATATCAGTGCAAACAACCCATATTGAAATCATTATATCAATGGGTTATGAAGTTAAGACAAATCGTTAATGAAATATTTAAAGTAATATTAATGAGCAAAATCGTTTTCACATATTTGTAATATAATTGAAAGATATTAAATATGTCTTTTATAAAATTGAACTTAATTAATGAGATACATAATTTTTATATATTTTTATACATACATACTCCATATATTAGTTCAATAAAAATTAAAAATTTAGGATTATTTCTGATTCATCTACATGCATGTTTATAAATGATTAATTTATAATTAATTACTATTCAAATAACATACTTTGAAAAATCTTAAAATGTGGATAGATGAATGTTTTAAAAGGTTATTAACACTATCTTAAAATTATTTATTATCAAAATTAAAATAAATTGTTTAAACAATCATTACTCTATGAACTGTTTTCCTTATAACAAACTACGTGTATTGAAACTATTCTAAATTATTATAATTTAAAAAACAGTCAATGATAATTTCATATCAAGAAATGTGTTGCTTTAAACACATTCAGTGTAATTATTAATAACAGATTAATTAGTCGAAACAATTCCATATTTACAATTAATGTTAATGTTTTAATAACATGGAAATAACTATTTATCAGATAATAAGTTAAACAATGAAAAAATACAACATTGTTAACATTTTGATGTTTTAATTAAATTTAATTGAAAACAAACAATATTTTAGTACCATAATTTAATTGAAAGCAAACAAAATTTTTAACCATTTAAGGACTTTATTTAATGTGTGGAGGAATGTATGATAAATTTTTGAAATGCTTTATTTTCATCTGTTGTGGATTAACAATATATCAAATTAGACTGGAAAATAAAATTAAAGAATGAAATATTTTTATATTTTTAATAGAACTATTTTATTTATATTCAGTATTAAAATCCATTCGTCATTTTATTTTATTTTTTAAGAGAAAATTATTACAATATTTTAAAAAATATTAATATATATATATTCTCACTTATAGGAGTGAAATGTTGGTCTTAAATACTAGAATAATTCAAAGGCTCTATACGACATAAAGAAGTATGGAAAGATACATATTAGGAAAGAAAGAGAAACGAATGTTTATAATAAGAGTAAATAATTTTTAAATGGAAATAAGTCTGTTATGTAGCAAGAAGAGAAGGTCAATGATGGACAAGATAAATTATTGATTAGGAACTTAGAAATACGGAAATATCCAAGGAAAAATCCATGAATAAACAGAATTGAGATATGAGAAAATTTATCGGTGCGGAATTGAAAAGAAAGGTATTGATTTGCTGGAAGTGGAAAGTTTTGGAAGAGGTCTTCATCTTGTAGAGGATAGATAGAAGCTGATATATATATATATATATATATATATATATATATATATATATATATATAATGATGTAAACGTTGAAAATTTTATGCATTCTCACTGGAATTAGGATACGTCAAATTTACTAATTTTAATTTAAATATGTTTATCGTAAAAGATTATAAAAAATATACAAATTAATTATTACTTTTTAGATTTTTCAGTTCCTATGAGATTTGATTTCTTTTTATACTATTTTTGAAATAATACAAATTCATCTAAATTGCTTGATATTATGGATTTATTTATTTTTTTAAAAAAATTGTTTATTGTAGAAAATTAATTTATTTTTGATTTTTATATCATTGAATGAAACGGTACGATATAATGAAATTAAAAATAATATTTTTATAAAAAGTTCTTTTAAATTTTATCTTAAAAGTAATGCAAATAAATCAAGTAAAAATGTTATTTTTATTTGCTTACTTTTCATTACATGAGCTTTTTTCGCTCCGAGAATACTTTTCCGGTTGGAGATACAGTGAAACTCAAACTATACAAAATGTCATTTAATAAACAAATGTACATTTAGGTCCTATTTCAAGTTGAAAATAAAGAAAAAAATCAAGAGCGTCGTACAAAATAAAGAGAAACGTGGTAAAAATGTTGAAGCGGTTAAAACGTAATTCATTCGTTTGTGTACGTCATGTAGGTTTGATAAAAATACTTCGTTTACTTACACTGTATACAATTCCCTGTTGGTCTGTTAACAATAAAAAAGGTACACACATATACCATACGGAGAGAATATAAAAATACAGCTAAGGGTCAACAGGTCATTGTAGTGTAATAGAGAGAGATGGTATTCACGACCAATTAAATGAACAGCACTAATACGTTGAATTGTGTACCAACTAATTAAAATCAATTAATAGTCATTCTGATTAAATATATATTTACATTACATTTGATTTTTTATGTGACAATGGTATCTTTTACTGAATTTAGTTATAAAATTTATTTGAAAAATAAAGGAAATATTATTTTTAGTCAATTTTTATTATTTATAAATTCTGTATAAAAATACAGTAAATGTTTAAACAATACATTATTTTGAATGAAATGAAAAAAAATAATTTTTATTATCATCAATTTCAAAATAAATAATATTAAAGGGTATATTATGATTTTTTTAAAATTTGTTTGAAATTGATAAATAATCAATATAAATTGATATTTAACATTTGACTTTTTGAAGGAAAAAAATATTTTAATTACATATTTGGTTGTAATGACTATTTTGATAAAGAGATAATAATGTACCATAAAAACCAGGTAATCCGACCTTCGTAATCCTATATTGCTCCTAATCTGACATACTTTAAGATACATCCTGTGTTAATAAACTATAACTATTGAAGTTTATATAAAAAAAATCATATCATCATTATTTATTCTATAGACTTTTGTCATTTTCGTCACTTATATTTACGATGTTTGTTTTGAAATTTACAAATATTTATTTTAAATATATGTGCACACTTATATAGAGTGGTACAAATAAGGCTGAAGTATAGTAAATAATAGTAAATGAAAATAAGCAAGTAAATGTATGTCTAAACCTTTCAGGCTCATTTGAACCATTCTATATAACTATGAAGTTGTGTCCGATTGTTAATTCAATTTTTCACAAAGAAAATTTATTTTATTATATGATATTTTATTAAACTCTATATTGATATGGAATTTTATTAAACTACTCAATAATTATTAATTATTTATATACTTTTGTTGACGATATCATTGAAATATATATCTCTTTAAAGAATACGTACCTGTGCTCTTAAATTAATTTACTTCAATCAAAATACGCCTAAATGAAAAAAAAATGAATATTATTATTAAACACTTCAATAAAATATTGTGGTAGAAATTCCATTAATTACGTGATTTTAAAATAAAATATGTTACAAAGTTGAAATGTTACAAAGAATTTAAAAAAATTGAATTATTAAAAATACATTTGATCATTTGTATGTATTTTTAAATGTGTTATAAAATTTTATCAATAAATTATTAAAAAAATATATGAAGAAGAAATTATGATATTGCTATCAATTATTATTAATTGATTGTAATTATTTTTCAAACAAAAATACACAAGTAAAAAGTTAATAAAAAAATTCAAACATTACTGAAATTGCTATTAATATGTTCAATATATAAAAAAAATATTGAATTTCTATTAAATAAATGAGTCCAAATCAATTTATACATTTGAAATTAAATTTTGAAATTATTACTGTTATTCAAAGAATAAAATTGGTTACATATTTACTTACATAAAAATAATTATTTATTAAAAATTTAATACCTAACCATTACATCATTGGAAATATTGACATACATTTTTTTTAAATTACGTAATTAAATACATGAGTTATACATTTTTCTATACTAAAAATACAGCTCAAATAAATAACTGTTATAATAAGTATTTGTCTTTGATGATGGAGTTATAAATAAAATATATATCATCTTTGATATGAAAAATTATTAAAATGTTTTATTTATTAGATTGCCGTTTAAAACATTTTTTTTTATTTCTACCAAATGTAAATTTGATCGCAATTATTTTTTATAGATTTTATTAAAAAAGTATCTTTTATATAAATATGTTATTTATTGTATTTACACAAGCATGAATTTTAATTGAATATATCGAAAAAAGCTTTAAGAATACAATTGTAACAAATACATGAATATGAAATCAAAAGGAATATAATTTTGTATCAATCTTTCGTTTTGATTTTTTTAATAAAAAAATATTTTTACATATTTATGTATGAATATTTACACGTACATATACACATATGTGTATATGTATGTGTATATATATATATATATATATATATATATATATATATATATATATATAATGTCAATTTATATACAAGCTTTTATTTAAATAATAAATCTTTCTATTGCATTTGCACGATATATGGGAATCGGGACATTTTTATTATTATTATTTATGTTTCTAAAGAACTATATATGCTGAGAAATAAACAACAAAGAATCCTTGTACAGGGTTGGGCATGTGGCCGACCAATGTTATTCTGAATGCTCATAAATAAATTACCAGCACACGGCGCGGTAGCCCCCCCGGGATCTCGCTGGTTTGCTGTTGTGCTACGAACCGGGAAAGAAGTCCGGCTTTATATATATATATATATATATATATATATATATATATATATATAATATACATGCGTGTGTATGTATCTACGTAGCCGGTAAACATATGACCGAGCGCGATGTCGAACCCAAACTATGTTGAAAAATCCAGATTGCGCTTTTCCCTCACTATGTTATTTTTAGATCATATTCATTTTAATGTAGTGGACTTATAAACCTAACATATACTTTATATACAGTATATAGTCGTTTAAAAATTCATTTTTCATTTTTTTCCTAAAACATATGTTTTTATTTACGTTGAAATATTTTTTATCTTATGGAATATATTATATTTGGAATACAAAATTCTTTATAATTATAAAAAATATAATTTGTATAAGTAATTAAAAGCCTAAATTAAATCTATATTTTTCATATATATATATATATATATATATATATATATATATATATATATATATATATATAATATATATGAAATCACCGATTAATATTTTCACAGTTAGTAAATAAATATAATAGCTGAGTAAAGAAAACGAGTTTGAAACGTGTATTTCTTCACTATAATTTTTAATATTCACCTGACATAAATGTGCAAACATAAACCGAAACAAATTGTTATTACCAGCTACAAAGAATATACCAATAAACGATCTACGACGTTATGAAAGTTCATTAAAGGGCAAAAGTGGATAAAAACCTATTATGTTGGTTACTCTTGCCTCCCACTTCAAATATAAGCGAAAGTTGTGAACGGGTTCAAGTTTTCTAGAGTGTTCTTTTTTTAAAGTTCTCTCTCGCCCCTACGCCATTGTCTACGGTCGACCCGTTTTTGTATTAGAATTGTTCTGGAGTTTTCAATCGTCTCTTGTGAAGTCGACTAAAAATATTTAGAAAATATGTTCGCGTAGTTTAAGTGCCTACTCGTTTTCTTTTATTCTCTTTGATCGACTCTTTTGTTCGTGATATATAACTTTTTATATTCAGCTCAGTCGAAATCGGTGCTACCTCAATTTCGAGCAGAGAAAATAATATTATCATCGATTCAAAGAAGTGCTGATGTGACTGCTATATTTATTTTTTATTGCTATATGTATTTTTCGCGTAGTCTTTATTGAGTTCTCAGGAAAACGAAAATTTATATTCTATAAAATAGTCTAGATTATATATATATATATATATATATATATATATATAAAGGCGTTTTTTTAGATTAGATAAAACTTTTCATAAGGATTAAATTTAAATTTTTATCAGGTTTAAAAACACACACACACACACACACACACACACACACACACATATATATATATATATATATATATATATATATATATATATATATATATATGATTTATTAGAAGAAAAACCCGTATTTAAATTTAATAAAAATGATAACATTTTTTAATTAATTAACTATATTTGTTATTATATTTAAAATATTACAGGTTCATTTAGGATTTCATATTTTATAAATTTGCTGTAGATGATTCATATCAAGTAAATACGAGTATATTATAAATTTATGTTTTAGTTTAATTACTTTTCGAATATATTTTTAATATATAGTAACATACATGCATACATTTATTAATTTTTCATATAGCTCTTTTTAAAAGCAGAAGTAAAAAGAAAAATTCGTGTATTTATCATTTTTGTAATAAAATAATTTTAAAATTAAAAATCTTCAGTAATATTCTGAAGGTAGAAAATAAATAAATAACCTTATATTTTAAAAATTTCAGTTTTATTTTATATACTATAAATTAAAATAATTATAATTATATGTATATATATATATATATATATATATATATATATATATATATATATATTTAATTCCAACAATTTACACTTAATGAAATGAAAATTGAGAATTGTGATGTCTACAGACTTATAGACGAAAATTAGATCAAATCGGAATTTGAATTTCTATTTTCTTAAAATTTAATTTTAAATTTATGAAAGAAGTAATAAAATTTCACTTTTTATATGATTTTAATAATTATGTTTAGATAATTATTTTTAATAATTTTTATAATATTTTTAATACATTAATACTTTAATAGTAACTTTTATTAAAATCTTTATGTATAAACTTGGAAATGTTGTAGTTTTAATTTTCTAATAGATTATTTTAAATTTTGTCCCGTTCTAAAAAATCAGGATATTTATTTTTATTAAATAAGTACGTACAAAAGAATTACTATCGAAAAATAAATAAAGTATTTTTGTAAACTGTAGATGTAGATGTAAATATGCATAAATTTTTGTTAAATATTTTACAGAAGATATACGGTTCATAACACAAATCACTTAAGTATTTAAATTCGATAACAATTTAACGCCAAATTCAGCTATTAACGACATTATTATGAGTAAAGTTTGGCGAATGTCTTTACATTTTCGCGAAGAACGACAAAATTTTATTAGTCACTAAAGCCAATTATGGGTAAAGAAAGTATAATGTTACATTATTATTATATATTCCCTTTAAGAACAATTTACATGTAAATGTTACAACACGCTATTCATAAATATTTACATTTTATATCTTGTACTTTTAGTGACTTGAGTATATTTAAACATAATATGTTTATAATTTGCATCGTTTCAATTCTTGCAATATCAATAAAGTTTAACGTTCTTAAAATTGCACGATTTTATATAAAATAGTCGTTGACATTCATTTACAAATATATTCAAAGTGTATATCCTTATATATGTTCAAATAATGTTTATATTAAATTATGTATACATTTATTATTATTATTATTTTTACTTAAAGTTTTTATGAAAAGAATTTTTTAATGATATTTAATTTTAATGCAAATGCAAATGCAATTAATCACTATATAAGCTTTATTTTTAATGAGAACATTTTGAAAGGGAATTGTTTTTAATATAATTATTTTTTAAATAAAAGAATCAGTTTTATTATTATATATTGTACTTGAATTGTGATATTTATATTATGTCATTATGTACACATACACATACACTCACACACACACACACACACACATATATATATATATATATATATATATATATATATATATGTATGTATATATAATGATAAAAAGAGTAAGAAAAAATAATAAAATTAAAAAATTAATTTATAATTAAAAATCACCCTTATTCATGTATTTTCTTTATAAAGACATGAATTTATCCGTAATTCTAAATATTAATTATCTTTTAAGTCTTTTTTTATTTACTTACTTAATTTATGATATTGAATATCAGTAGTGCTAGCAAAACTTTATAATGAAATAAACTTGTCAAGAAAAAGAAGACATTATTTTATCTATATATATATATATATATATATATATATATATATATATATATATATATATATATATATTATATATAATATATATATACACAGTAAGGGAAGATTTTATATAATGTTTTGTTGCTTCATTATTTATAAGTAACTACAATCACAAATATTAATTTAAAGCAGAAAATTATGGAAAAATGTAGATAAATAATTTATTTTCAGTAAATGTTTAGAGTGAATAATAATTTTGAAATTATTTAATAATTTTGTAATTTTACAATATTTATATACATATATATATATATATATATATATATATATATATATATATATATATATGTATGTATATATATGTTTATTATTATTATTCTATTATATTCAAAATATTTTCAATTTCTTTATGAAATAGTCCTCGTACGTAAATTACAAAGCGACATATTTACTACGCACACACTTGTGTGCATGTCCTTTTGTATTTGTAATAAAATATTTTAAGACAATTTCATCTATTTTAGATATGTAAACAGACTAGTGTGTGGGTAACGCTAGGAATACTGTTAGGTGGTGTGTAACGAAGCCTACGGCAAACGGACTAAAGTCCGTCCGAGACCCCAATTAATTATGAATGAAATTAATTACAGCAGTGTGTTTTGTCACCGAGGTCGGGTTTGATGCTACTCGGGCACGCACCGCATTCGCTTCACGGCGCGTCACCACGCGACATCGAACATGCGACTACTCACTGATTAATTGAAACACTGCTCGAACGAATTCTTGGATATCACATCAATGCATATGTACATGCGGTAACTACATTGTGTGCATACATGAATGCATGCATATGCGGCTCTCAGTGTACGACCAACAGGAATATATTAACAATATAAATTTAGTACTTCCTCCTCATTTCATTTGTATGCATTCAAGTATTCACAATGTACAATATGTACATATATATATATATATATATATACACATATAATAAATGAGAAAAAAGAAAATGTTCAACAACATAAATATACAAAGATTAAATTTTTAAAAATGTTCTTTTAAATGAAAATAATGCAAAAGTTTGTTGTTATATAATTATTTTTTTTAACTTTATTATATATTCAAAACATTATTTTTGTAATCATATTAAAAAAATATACGTATAACTTTTGTATTATCAATATTGTAGATTTAGAATCATAATATATTTCTGACAGTTTTCAATTATTTTATAAAGACCTTATTTTACTTGATTTTACTGTAATAGATTTCATACTTAATTTATTATCAGAATGTTTGGTAAATATTCTGTTTGGTAAATATTTGGTACAAATTTCTGGAGAGAACAAATACTGAGAGTATTTATGATAATAAATAATTAAAATAGTGACTCTAAGACTTATAAAAATTCAAAAAAATTAACTGGTATGAAAGTAAGCAAATATTAATAAAATAGTTTTATATTTTTATATGAAATACATATTTTCAACATTAAAATAAAAAGATAAAATAATTGTGTTAAGGTTTTTTATTACTTAAATTATATAACTTTTTACGATAACTCAATAGTCACCTTTTCACTGAACAAAAGATATGATATTAAAATATTTTATGATTTTTCCTTATCGTTTACTTATTATAAACTCTGTTTAAAACTATGACATTTCAGGTAATATTTATGAAGTTTAATTTTTTTAATTCAATTGTACTCTATAAATTGAATAACACAGTCAATGATTTGAAAGTTTTATGTTTGTAGAATTACTATATTATTTACATTTAAATTTCATGTAATAAATATAAAAATATATATTCATAATAAAATCAATTATATATTATATTGAAAATTAGGTTGTTTTTTCGGAAATAAATTTATTTTATATAGATAATAAAATAAGAGTATTATTTAAAAAAATTAAAATAGTTTTATTATATTTTAATAGAGGCATATTTATTGCTTTACATAAAGATGCCAGTTGTTTAAAAAACTTTCTTTTTAATGAAGTATTGCTAAATTTAATATTTGGATTTAAGCTTAATGTCATGTATATTATATATATATATATATATATATATATATATATATATATATATATATAAATTAATATTTCGTTTTAATAAGACATTGAACGCGTTTAATGTAACATTTGAAAAATGATACGGTTATTTAACGAATAGCCTGAAGCAAAATCGTTATTATAAAAATCTATTTTTATAAGTGAATGGGTCTACGATATAAAATCAGTACGTCTGTTAACTAGTCGTAAAATCTAAAAGCCCTAAAGGTATAAATGCTCTTAAGTTGTCAAGATATTGTACCCCTACATAATCGTGAATAATATTTTGTTACCGTTTGCTCTTATGCAATTTGCTTTGCGAAATTAGGTATAATTGAAAATTAAACTGCATAGTTTATCAGTGAGTGAGAGGGAGCTTACCTTGGATTTATGCAGCAATAGTTTGCAACTACATCATATTGGAATGGTGCCAGTAATTCACAACTGAAAGAAAGAAATAAAATTAAAGCACTTCCTAGACGTAAATAGTCTAATTAATTCATTTCACTTTAACCGAATAGATCGTTACTCAAGGTAAGAAAGTGGGCTATATATAAAAATCACACTATGAGCATATATATATATATATATATATATATATATATATATATATATATTTATTCACAGTATGATTTTTGAAAAATATAATTTCACATTTTTTTATTGAGAATTTAAAAAGTGAAATGTGATGTGAATTAATTATTCTCAAGTATATGGTTTTCAAAAAGAAAATTGTATTTTATTTTGTGTATATAAACAAGCTCTAGAATTTTTTAAAAACACTTTATATATCATATATGAAATTCATTTTCATTTGAATAACTACTTACAAATATTGCCAATTTCATTTATTTTCGTATAAAATGCTGATTAATGAGAGTATATATAAGCGTAGGTGTATATTTGTATTTGCAGTGATGTAAGAGTACCAAATATTTCATTTTTTATACATTTTATAGAAGTTAGAAAAAAAATTCTGGTTTAACCATGAGACATTTACAATATTAGTATTTTATATCCCGTTTTGTCCATATTATAAATTTCGATAAAAAAAGTACGCGCTCTTTTGCTAAATCATACATATTTATATTTTCAATATACTGTATTAAAAATATAAATATATATGATTTAGCAAAAAAAAAGTAAGTAAGTATAAAAAAGTAAGTGTAATACTCTCTTTTGAAATAGAAACAAATTGACTTTAATGACAAAACAAACTTTAATGACAAGACAAATTGAATTTACAAATTAAATTTTATATATATATATATATATATATATATATATATATATATATAAAATCAAACTATTTTTGAAACATTTTTAAAGAAAAATATCTAAAATTTAAATCAAATTCAATAAAAAGTTGAACAAATTAAAAATTATTATACAAGAAAATTTCAAAAATAATTGAATTAAAATAAAACTAATGTTTTTATTGAAAATGTAATGTGCAAATAATAATCAAATAAAAAAATATATACATAGAATTGTGTAATAAGTGTCTTCATTAAACCATAAGATATGTATAAATATTTGCAAAAAGCAGTTAAATCTGAAAATACGAATCATTTCGAGATCTCAGTCTTTCTAAATATAGATATAATTTAATTATTACAATCATCCCCCTGCAGGCGTCAAGTTAAGAATATAATTAGTTTTCCCCAGCCTCATTAGTAGAAGTTTATTTAAATAATGTGATTTGCAAAATGTTTTAGTAGATATATACTGTCGCGAAAATATATTTATCATGTCTACTGCAAACTTATGCATGTATTTCATAAAGAATATAATTATTAACATCGCTCTTACGAAGCGTATTTGGATATACATACATATACAATTATATATATATATATATATATATATATATATATATATATATATATATATAATGTATAATTTAATTTATTTGATGTTAGACTTAATTTAAATTTTTTAATTTGATTTAAAATTTATTTTTATTGAAATTTTTCATTTTATATTTAAATTTATTCTTTTTTGTTCCACTTATAATATTAAAAAATAAAATATAGAAATAGAATTATTTATATTTTTTATTATAACTTCAATAAAAAATTAGATCAGTAATGATATATATATATATATATATATTAAAGATTTTTTTATTTATTAATGAAATACATTTGCTTCACTGTAAATATAATAGATTTCAATTTTTAAATTAATTGTATATAATAACAATACACATTTGTTCAACGCTGAAAATATTATAGCAGCGTATATTGTAACGAAAAAGTTTCATTTTTATTAAATTTCTTTTCTCACTTTATTCTTAAAAGATTTTGTTGAAGAAAACAGTGGTTTAACATGCAAAAATGCAGTTAACTATAATGTTGAGAGCTTCCGTGAAACATTGAATATTCATGATCTGTTCTTTTTTTGTAAATTTCTAATCTGATTTTGAGTTTATTTTTTTTTATTAAAAGAACAGAGGACAAACTATTTTAATTATTACAAAATAGTATTATATTTTTGAATAAATTATTAAAAAAATTATTTACAAAAATCTAATGATTTTTTTATATATTTCAACAACTGTTCGGTTTGAAATAACGTGTAATACAAAATAGTAGTATTTTTTTACATATTTTAATATTTAACATAAAATCGTGGCAGTATTTATATAATAATTTCATTATAGATAAATGAACGTTTATGTGTAGGATTTTAATACTTAGAAATTTGAGATTATTATATATTTTAGAAAAATATTAATAGTATTAAAATTGATAAATGAGCTATGAATTGAAATTAAAATTATTAATAAATATATTAACAAGTGTGAAAGCGTAAAAAATGAATCCATAATTATATAGTAAATTAATATATAATTGATTCTAATTTTATATATATATATATATATATAATTAGAAAAATATATATATATGTGTCTGTGTGTGTGTATTTTTGAACGACTGTTAGTTTAGAGTGAAACATTTTAAAAATTTGAATGAATTAATTTAGAGTGAATTCATATTTTTTTTGTCTATGTTATTTAAAGAAAACTATGTTCGGAAGCCATTCATTCATAAAATATATTTTTATTTATTGCATAAGTTTTAACTCGTTTAAAATAAAATTAAAAAAATATATAAATCTTATAAATAAAAATACTTTTAACAGAAAATTCCGACTATATATATAAACTGTATTTTTAATATAGAACGAATACCATTAATGAAAGCTTTCTAGAATATATTAAAGCAGAGATGAAATTATATTAATCAACGAGCCAAAAATTTTTTGTACCATTAGACAGTTTTTAAAATGGAAATGTTTATTTTACTACTAAATTTATTCAAAAATCATCACTTCAGGATTATTAAAATTGATATGATTTGTTCCTATTAATTATTTCCAACAATATTCAACTGAAAATATATTTATTAAAATTTTAAAGTAAATTGTTGAAAAATTTAACTATAAGAAAATAAATTGATATTGTGTTTTTAATAAATTTTGCCAATAAATATATTTCGTAAATGTTAATATATATATATATATATATATATATATATATATATATATATATAAATATATGAATAATTTATAATTAATATAAAATAGTCTTTTTGAAAAATAAAAAAAAATGATAATAGTTTATAACGTAGAATTATTTCATAAATGAATACTGCATTTTATATTAGATTGTAATCAAATTTAAATATTTACTAGTTTTACTAAATAAATACATTTTTAATTAAACTTCAATGCCGTATATTAGATATAGATTAAAAAATAAAATTGCTTTGATGTTCAATTACGAAGATGTTGTATGAACACCTGGTTTGTTTTTATTAGAAAAAATAAATGGAAACGCCAATATAATATATTCAAAATATCTAACACATGAAATTTGTTAAGTTTATGATTATTATTTAAGTTTTAGCGAAAAATAAATAAGAAGCAACGATGTTGCTCACGTTCATACATTATAAAAATTAAATATTGATTATTCTGTCAGAAAAAAAACTTCATAGAATGGTAGATTGATGAGGAACGTTTACAACAGGGAATTAGAATTTATCAAAACATAAAGTTTGTTTGCAATGTTTTATACTGAAAATACCATTTCTATAATAATTATTTGATCCTGGAACTTTTTACGATGTTGTTTAAGGACGGATATAACTTTTATGTTCGAATAACTTTTTTAAAAAACAAGAGTCCCATATACGTGTATGTGTATGAATGTATTTAAGTGATTAAAATAACTTATAAATATTAATTCCGAGAATTTCTATTCAAGTTTTAAATAGAGTAATTTTATAACGTTACAAAGTTCATAATACTTGGGGTGTTTTATTTTTCGTTTTTTCGGTATTTAAGAACTGTTACAAAAGAATTCAACTTTTTAAGCAAACTTTTAATACCATTGATCTAGACAATAACACGTAATTATTAATAACAGATTATATGTAAATTACTTATAAAATATGTACACAATATTATATCGTTTCTGTTATAAGTAATGTTATAAAAAGATTAATGTAATAATAATTACAGGAAAATATTTTCAACGAGATTTGATCAGATTGTTGTTAAAATCATTTGTAAATTTACTATAATTGGAAAACAGCTTCATTTAATAATGTAAATATTTTATTGGTGAAATAAATTTTTTGCTATTAATTCTGCAATTGATCATAAAATATAAGAAAGTAAAATATTAATTTCATTAAATATACGTATTAATTTTATCAATAAATGAAGCATGAATAGAATTTAATTATGTTTTGGCATCAAACATTTGTTGCATAATTCAATATCTCGTGAGTAACTTCATCATAGTTGATCAGTATTTATTTTATATATAATTTCTATTTTCTGTATTTTTTCATTGCTTAGAATATCATCACTTGATTTTATATACACACAGATCACTCTTATGTTTTTACTTCCATATATCTTTCCACATACCTTGTTACCACACATCTTAAAAACATCTATAAATATACTTCACCTCATTAAATAAAAGACAACAAAGTATGTGGGATCTATAAATATTATATATGTATTCAATATATTTTCGTTTTATAAATATTGAAATATTATTAACAATTTGTTACGCTCTTATATTTTGACATTTAAAAAATATATTTTCTGTTAACAAAGACTAAGCATTTTGGAAAGTATTTTTGATTTACCATGACCTAATTTTTAATAAAGTGTTTATATTTGTGGAATTATTATACATGCTATAGCCAAATTTATAAACTGGCAATTCTCTTAGTTTAATTATAGAATATCTCGTCAACAAGAATTCAATATTTTATTTGATTTAAATCATTAATTAATATTGATTTTACAATAATATATAAAGATAATAAATTTTAATATTTTACATTATGCACGACAAATATATATATATATATATATATATATATATATATATATGTGTGTGTGTGTGTGTGTGTGTGTGTGTGTATAATTTATAAATGATTTAAAAATTAACAGTAAACTGTTTGATTGACTAAAGAATGTTTGAAATTTACCAGCTAATTAATTCAAAGGTTTGTATTAGTTTTTTAAGAAAATGAAACAATCAAAAATATTTTCAAATTTTATAAATTTGTATATTTTTAAAAATACATTACCTTTTAAAAAATACAATAGTTTTCTTTTTAGAAAAGTATAAAATATAACTACTGAAAAAATCATAATGTATTATAAAATTAAATATTACATATACGTACATACACATCCACACACGAGGGTCGTTTGATAAGTATAGTAAATTTATTTATTGTTTAATTTAATTAATTAATCAATTTAATTAAATTGTTCAATTTAGTTTTTCTTACTTTTTTAACCATACTTATCAAACGACCCTCGTATATAAAAATATGTGGTGTTTTTATAAAATAATCTCTCTATTTAATATGTATATATGTATGAGCATATACATATATATATATATATATATATATATATATATATATATATATATATATATTTGTAAAAGTAATTAACAAATTCTTGAAATATATAAATCTAAAAATATGCAATTAGTTTAAATATCATCTTACTGAATATATCATCTTTGAATAAAATAATCATCTGTATAACTAAGATATAAAACTCTGATAGAAAATTATTTCTTTTTCCAGGAAATGGTGGTACTATACAACGCTAACAATCGTATTTCAGAAAAAACAATAGTTGTAATACAGCTACAAAATGTTGACAAAGACGTCATTCGAGACTTATTGTGTCGCTTTTGAGTTTATATATATATATATAAATTGTACGTATAATACATATTGTCGTTTTAAATCGCCAGTAGATATTAAAAAAAACATTTATTACTTCGATATGGATTAATAATTTTCTTAAATGAACAATAACATAAAAAATGTACATAGTATTTTATGTTAAAATTGCTACATAAATGAATAAAATTAAAATTAATTGTTGTAAAAAGAATTTCTTTACGAATAACTTATGAATTCTGTTAGGTATTTATTTTGTCTATTTTCATTTATTATTATTACTTAAAAAAATGACTAATATAATATTAGGTTGGCAAATATCTCCCTTCCGCCTTCTGGTCTTTTGAATTTCGCAGCTATGTCCAAAAAAAAAAAAAAAGCGGAAGGGAGATACTTGCCAACCTAATATATTATATGATTAGACGTTTTTTTTAAGTATTATTTTTGCAATTGAGGTATTTTTTATATTAATTATGAATAAAATTATTAAACATTTTAACTAAAATCGCATAATTTCATATGGTGTAATCGAGTTTGTAAAGGATGCAGGATTTGAAATATAAAACTGATTTTATAATGAACTTGCGTTTACTTGCTGCAGGTTTCTTAAAAAAATCATGTGATGAAATTGTTCTATAATTTATCTAATACTAAATGAAAAAAAGTATTTTATATTACAATATGTAGTATTTTGTATTTATTAATAATTTTTTATTATTGTAAAATATTGCTTTTTTAATGAGTCGTTTTCATATTTTAATAGATTAGTTCTTTTGTAATTATTTACTAAAAATAATAATATATGTTGAGTTTCTATTTATATATTTTTAAATTGTTCTATTAAAATTAAATTACATACATACATATATTTTTACAACAATTATCAATAATTGCTAAACGTATATTTTCGTTCTAAATATCCATATATAAAAATTCAGTTTTGTAAAATTAAGTACAGAAAAAAGACTTAAATCTTTAATAGCATACCAATGAATACCTCATTGAAGAAAAATATTGTGTTTTTTTAAATGATACGCTCTCATTTTTATTTTCATAATAATGCTTTCGCTTACTACATATAATATTTTACATCATCTTCTATTTCAATAATATTTGGATAATGGCGAAACATAATACATTTATATATATATATATATATATATATATATATATATATATATATATATAAACCGTTATAATGATGAAATCATTTAGTTAGTATATAAATATATCTATATACTTTTCAACTGTAATTTTAACTATATCATAAGTATATATAATTGGTATTAAACTTCCAGCAAGATATACGATATATTTATATTTTGGAAGCGTTTCATTTTACAAAATATTTTTCATAGATAATATTAATTTGATATTTAATATCTATCGTTTTTATATCAAAAAAATAAGAAAACGTTTCTTAATTGGGTCTTGTTAAAAAAAAGTTCAACGTCATGGCACGCATCGTATAATATCTGAATCCGTTTAAAGCGTGTTCTAATTCCAAATAATCTTATTTTATCTCGCGTACCAGACGCTCGCTTTATTATTTCGAAAAGCTTCGGGAGTTGTACAAGGTCTTACGTTTAGCTTTGAGGAATACATGCCGCGTGAAATCTTTTTGTAAATAAAATTTTCATGAACGTCCAATTAAAAATTACATTTTATACTAATTAGTGAATATAAAATATTAATGAGTAGCAGTATTTAGAACTTATTAGAAATTTCTTTTTTATTCGAATGGTTTGTTGTGTTATTTTAAATATTTTTTTAAAAAATATTGGGATAAAAGGTTTATTTTAGCTATTACTTGTTGTTAATATATATATATATATATATATATATATATATATAAATAAATAAATAGATAGAGAGATAAACAGAGAAATAAAAAGATAGATTAAAGACTTTATTGTGTAAAAAAAATATGAACTTAATTATGTTCTTTAATGATTAAGTACCATATTAATTAATTTAATTAATAATAATAATAATAAAGTAAATTATTAAAAATTTAAATATAGTTAAAATTATCGAAAAATAGTGCCATTCGTGTTTTAATATGATTTATATTAATTAATCTAAATTTTATTAATTCAGAATTTTTGTCTATGATTGTTATTTTTAAGAAAATTGAACACGATAAATGCTCGAGATATATAATTATACAAAGAGATTTTCTATTTCATAAAATATGAGTATATTTTCAATACTTGAAGTTTATTTGACAAAGAAATATATTTTTTTTAATTTTTAATGACTAATTATTAAAATTTATATATTGAATGAATAAAAATTCTAATGTTTTTGATATGAAAAAAGCAAATATAGTATTAAAAATATTTTTATTTAGAAATTTTTTAAAATTGATAGTTGAACTTTAAAAAAGAATGATAACATTATTGATATATTGTATTTTAATTAGTTAAATGTATTTTTCATTTTTTAAAAAAATTAAAAAGTATTTAAACAAAAATGTCATGCCAAATAATCTTGCAAGCCTTTTGAAATTGAAATACAAATGAATTTAAATAAAAATATTAAATTATGATAAATTTTAATCGAGATGTAAAAATCTTAAATTAAATTGCAAAATAATTAGATTTTTGTATTAAGTAATAACGTAAATGATAAATCTGTAATTGTAAAATGGATTAATTTATAATAAGAATCTTTAATACTGAATTTATATTAATAATTATTTACTAAAATTTAAAGAAAAAAAAACGAAATTTCTTTAACAATATAGTATCTACATTTGAACTCATTAAACGAATAATGAACTAGTCGACTGCAATGATTGTATCTACAATACGTTTATTTAATTAAAATATATTATGTGTAAAACGTGTTATTGAATATTAACAAGATCGTTATTTTCAGTTTAAAATAAACAATAAATATTAATTAAAAATATAGCGCTCAGTTTAATGTATTTGACAATATATATATATATATATATATATATATATATATATATATATATATATATATATATATATATATACGGACGTTTATGGATTCTATATTCTCTTATAAGGCGTGTCAAACAAGTATGGTTTGAGTTTTTAGTTAAGAATCTTACAGAAAGCTATTTTGGGATTCTTGTTTTTCTATATTTTTAAATAGATACAACATAATTGTTTAGGATAACAAGTTATTATTAATTTAAAAAAAATATATTATAAAAATACGATCTCGTATTTCATATATAAACACGATTATCTTTTTAGTACTTTTAAATATTTATTTTTAAATAATTTTTTATCTATATTTTAATTTGCATAATTTAAATAAAATTAATCATTTCCAATAACACATACATAAAAATCGTATTATATTTAAAGAATAATTAATATTTATTATATTTATATACTGTATTTTTTATTTATTTCAAAACGAATTTTTATAACAAAATATCTTTCATGTTTGTAGTGAATGTAAATTATTCATAAAATTCTTTTTTTATTGTCTCTAAACTACTTATTAACAATACAAATTTAATTTGAAAAAATAGACGTATTTATTAAAAAAATACTAAAATATAAATATTTAAATATATAGGAAATATATTACAAACTAGTTATGTAAAACAGATATAATTTTTTAGTTATTATTTTCAATATCATTTAATTCAAATAATTAGGAAGAATATTTTCCAATTTATATGTATATCTATGTAAAAAACACTATATTTAACTCAAAGAATAATAATGTAACAATTAGATTAGAAATGTTATTTGGCAATTTGTTACACGAACGTTTATTCATTAATTGTGAATTCGTTAATTCCTGTTTTTGTTTAATTTACTGATCAATGTACTGGAATAATGAAAATTAAGAGAATAAAGTGGGTTAAAAGTCGATTAATCGTTGTGGTATAACATATAAAATGTTACAAAAAATACTTGACAGTACTATTCAGTACATTTACGAGCTCTCTCTCTCTCTCTCTCTCTCTCTCTCTCTATATATATATATATATATATATATATATATATATATATATATATATATATGTGAGCTTCAGAAAATAGAAAGATAGAAATAACATATAAAGACAGAAAGAGAGAAAATTAATCAAAAGGAAAACAAAAACATAATAAAAATTTAAAAGGAAAATGAGCCGTTCATAAAGCAAAAAGAGAAGACCACCGATGGATAAGAGAAATTACTGAATAGAACTCAAAAATATAAAAAGGCCCAAGAATAGACCATAGATAGTTGGGATAGAGACATAAGAAAATTCGTCAGAATGAAATGGAACAGAAAGGCATTGAATCGCTTGAAGTGGAAAGTTTTGGGAGAGACCTTCATTCAGCAAAAGATAGAAAGAGATTGATTATAATGATATTATATATATACGAATTTAAAAAAAATATTCTTTATGTTAAAAAATAAAAGTTTTAATTTTTATAAGCAAATCATTTTATTAATAAAGGTATGTAATAAACACTTATATTTTTTTTTAAGTTAGGTTATATTTTTTACTATATTTTTAATTTACATAAAAAATTATAAACGAAGAATGAACAAATTGAAGTAAATTTATATTAAAATTAATTATATTATTTCAATCTTATGTATTATGTATAGATTGAATACATAATAAAGTATACAAACAGATTTGTTTTTTTTAGAAATACACATTGTACTGAAATTGCAGCACAAACAATAATTGACAAACTTTTTTATAAAGAATATTTCTGTTTTCATTTCACGTTAGAGTAAGTATATAAACTTTATGATGATGTTAACATACAGACATAGTTAAAAGCAGTGTCTTCATGTGAACATATACTTAATGTTATACAAATTTACATACACGTGATGTTTTTGTAAAATAAACTGTTTCTAGAGATTATAATCATGATTTTTCCAGAATTATCTAAATTTTTAATTAAATTTATAACATTTTCCATTATACTTGTAACATATTTATTTTTTTAAAAAAATATTATTTTAAAATATTGTACATATTTATTCACTTATTGTTCACTTTTGCCGATTAGATATATTTTATAGCAATCATATTTATTAAAAAAAATTAAAAATTGTATTTCGAGTGATTTTTTAAATTTTAAATAAAAAATATTTTAATGAAAAATTTATTTTATTCAAGGAGAAATTTTTTTTTAAATTTTTAGAGGCATTTTTTTGTATTAAAAATAGTTAATTTTTTATGAAAAAAATATAATTGTAATATAAATTATATATATTTATTTTCAAACTGAACTAATTAGTTACAAAAAAAGTATTTTAAAAGTAATATTGTAAGATTATTCATCTGGAATAAAAAAAAAATAAAACTATTATTAATGTTATTTTTCTTATATATTATTTATTTAATTTTTCATCCATATATTCAAAGTTTAATTAATTGATACTATAAAATGTTTAAAAAATCATTGAAATAAGGATGTACCTAATTTTTATATATAATTATATTTTGTGAAAAAGTGAATAATAATGAATTACTGTTTTCATTATTTTTAGTAAGAAGTAGTAACATTTGTACGATTTTAAGTCAGAATATAATTTATTTCACAATATTTTGAATTGAAATTATGGATAAGTAAATAACTATTCATTTTTATGTCTCCAAGGTGAAATTAGTTGTAAATCATATTTACATTTTTGAATTACACGTATTTGAGTTACCGGAATGACAATAAATTGTTCATTGGCAATAAAATTTTATTATTTATTCATAATCGAAAATATAATATAAAAAAATTCAATGTATATATGACGTAACGTAAAATGTACGCAGTAATAACTACTGGTCTTGGAATGAGAACTTCTTTATTTGACAATGTTGCACGCAAGATATTCGGTGTATAGCTGCACCAGGGACGAGTGAAATGTAATATTTTTCAAGGAGGTAATATTCTTTTATTTGTGATGAAGTGGTTGCATGTTACGTCAGGTTTCGACTTTTTATTGAGTTTATATTTCTTAATACTTTTTTAACATCTATTATAAAATAGGCGGTTTTTCGAATTACCACTATACATTTATGTTCGTGTATGTTCAACATTTATGGTGTGTATATTTCAAGATGTTTTAAAAACAGTTTATTTATATGGTATATCATCATTATTAAAAATATTCAAATAATTTACTTTATAGAACATTTTCAAGTATATATATTATTTTGGGCAAAAAGTTATTTCGGATTTTAGTCTAAAAATCAAACATATATTATATGCAAACTTACTTCTGATTGACGTAACGAGAGTCTGATTTTGATTACTTCAGGATATATATATATATATATATATATTATTAATCGTTTTTTAAATATTATTTTAAACTATTTATTTTTTGTTGCTCGGAATTAATCGCTTAAAAATGTGATAATATGGCCACTATCAATTGTGGAGGGTGGTCCTAATTACAGGATATTTTTCAAAGAAAAATTTCTAGTTTGGAACTTAGAAAACCACTTTTAATATATTCATCTTTTATAATATTGTTTCTGCATATAGCTGAATTTTTTTCAGCGTTTCTACAGTATGTGTTTTTTCTCAAAAATACATTAGATGACGAAAATACAATATATGGTTTTACATTTTAATTCATAATACCATAAATTTTATTTATAATTCTGTATATTTTTTTAAAAAAATATTTTACAAAACTGTCAATTCATGAGTATGTAGAATTTTTAGGTTAAATTACGTACGTCAATAAAAAATATTTCTAAAATCGTCTATAAGAAAAATTCAAACACATTTTTGGTTCAAACCAATATAAAATTCAATACATGTGAACGTATTTTTTAAAAAAAGATACAAACCTTTTTCAATTGATTGTAGCATCTGACAACATATTAAAATGTTTTTATTTAACTCATAAATCTCTTCTTAAATACCACTGTTATTAAAGTTTTGTTTATCACTTATTATTCATTTTGTAACCATTATTATGACAACAACTCGTGATTTAGTTTCATTTAGTTCAATCACCGTAAATATTAAAGTTTTTTTATTAAAAAAGGCAATTGCATGCTAGAATTAAATTTATGTATAGAATATTTATAAATCGATTATAAAAGTTTAACTACGATTATAAATATGAAGATATTAAAAAAAGATCTTATAATATTCATTTTAATAAATATATTTATACGTTTCTTTAATATATATATATATATATATATATATATATATATATATATATGTGTGTGTGTATGTATGTAATACTAAATCTAACATATTCGTACTCTAATTTTGAGAGAAACAAATAATATATCAATACTGAAATTCTATCTATAGTTTTGTGACAATAACATTATTTTAAATGCACACATATTAAAGCGTTCTTCGTTTTGCAACTATTTATTAGAGTAACAAGTATTGACTTGTTACATTAAGTTAGTAAATATGTACACATTAGTAGTCGTTTGTACATGACATACAGAGTTAGATTGAATTACTGCTACATACATTTTTACTCTAGCACCAATAAACTTCATTTAGTGAAGCGAATTTTATTGACTTTAACTCGTAAATCCTATTCCCCATTAAAAAATTATGTACTTTTCGATTTTTTGCAGTATACATTAAAAAAGTACTTTTTGCATAATACATTGTATATGTTTATTTATATGCTTAAATTAAAATTTGCTTAATTTAATATTAAATTAGAAAATTTATTTCGAAATTTAAAAAGAATGCTGCCAAGGAAATTATAATTATTTGATTTATTTTATCAATATTAAAAAAATATTTTATATTTAAGGAGAAGACTAGAATTCAAATATTTTCATTTCCAAAATTGTTTATCTTTACAAAGTAAATGCTTTGTTTTTTTTAAAAAAAATATTTTTAAAGATATATGACTTAATTGTTGTAAAAAAATTTGTCGTGCAGGTGCTGTTTTATTTATTTTATTAAATATTTTGTATTTTCACTTTATAAAATCATTAGATTTTAAACATTTAAAGAAAAAGTATCCCTGAAAAAATATAAATTAATTAAGAGTTAGACAATTATTTAAACTTATTTTTGAATTTAGATATTTGTTAGTATTTATTTCATCTTTGAGTGTATTTTTGTAGTATATGTATAAGTGTTAAGTAATAATTTATTAAATACAATAATTAACTTGTAAAATAAGCAAGAGAGTTGCATGTAATAATTTAATTGATTTCGAGAATTTAGTCATATATTTGTAAAAAGAACAGAAGAATGAAATAGGCCACAGCAAAAATTATTATAACTTGTGGTACAAAAATTATAAATTAGAACGTTTCAATAACAAAAATTCAACTGAATAAATAAAGAATTTCTTAATAATTTAAAAACAAATTGTATTGAAATTTACATAAATAGTATTTTGGTGTTCAATGAAATTAATCATTTATACCATCTATATTTTTATTAAATAATTGCATTAGTATTGTACATAAATACATACACACACACACACACACATACATATATATATATATATATATATATATATATATATATATATATGCAAATATATGAATAAACTAACTAAAATTAATGTTGGATATAAAATTATTTACATTAATAGCCCAACTTATATTTTACACTTCGTATATTTTTGTATTATGATAAATTGTAAAATAACATAAACATATTTCTATTTTAAAAATTCTCTCTCCTTCAACTGAAATTTATATCAATCTCGTCTACCTACGCTCCTGCTTATATTTATTTTTCTTACACATTAATTTACACAACTGCATTGCCAGTAGTTAAGAGTATTCCGTGCATGGGGTTTTAACTTAAACACAAATTTGGAGACCTTTCGTGTTGTAGAGTATTTTGTTTATAAGATACATATATCACTGAACATGTGTCTCATCCGGTTTCAGCACTGCATGCGTTAAAAGAGAATATCAACAAACATGGAATGATGACAGATGTATACCTACTATTTTCAAAAAAAAAACTGATCTTTCACATAGCTTCTGTACATTTTTTTAATAATTCAATTTATTTAAATAAACAGTACCTTATGTCCATACATAACTGTATCTGGATATGTGTATGTAGCGGAAGGTTTAAAAGAGAAATTGTATATATACTCAATTAAAATATAAATAATAGCTTACTAGTAATGAAAATAGCCTATTAAAAGTAAAAATTAGTTATGAATATTTAAATTATAACAATGACTATTATTACCACACAAATTATAAATTATTATTAATTTAAATTTGTTACTGATATTATACTCAATTATATATGTATATATGCATGCACTTATATATATATATATATATATATATATATATATATATATATATATATATATATATATATATATATATACACAATCGTATTTACAATTGGTTAATTTTAGTTCATTGTGTATTCATGATAATGTTGACTTGAGTATAATGTCAATAGGAGCTGCTAACTATTAGTAGTTGCAATTGATTTAACTGTCATCTAAATTCTGAGATTACATCGGCTTTTAAGTTAAATCAAACAGTTTATACCCACATATACACATATTCATATACTTATATATACATATATATATATATATATATATATATATATATATATATATATATATATATATATATATATATGTATGTATGTATGTATGTACATATGTGCATAATAAGAGAATTGTAATAATATTATTTCCATTGTTTTACTTAACATATATAAGATAAGAAAAAAAAAACTATTTCAATTGATTATTTGTGTTTATATTATTTTCATTCTTTTTAACAATTGGTGAAGTTAAAACATACTTTGAATTTTAATGAATTCCTCATTAGGCAAAACTCACATCACTATTTTCTGTTTAAATAATAAATTTAATATCTATGCATAGAAAATAAAACAAAGACAATATTGAAATATATTTTAAAAAATTGAATATGTTTGTTGATTAGTATTTATTATATATAAAAAATAATATTGTGTATATATATATATATATATATATATAGAGAGAGAGAGAGAGAGAGAGAGAGAGAGAAAGGAATTGCAAGCAGAGTTTATTTACGAGCTTTATTCTTTATTCATCAGAAAAAAATACGCAATGAAGGGATTATAAACATCAAAATATTTTATGAATGTGTCCTAAAATCACTTTCTTCGTTATATACTAATAAATGACTATACTACCATCACTGTACGATATTAAAAAATCTTAACTATTCTCAAACAGTACTGTAATTTTAAATCCAAATTAATAAAAGATTTTACTTAAATTTTTCTATTTACATTTTTTTATTATCCTTAAATTGTTTGAACAAATAATCATAAAATTCTTGTAAGAGTTCAAACGGCTTATTTTTACTTAATATTAGTAATTATCCTTTTAATTAAGTTGTTAAGAAATTTTACAATTAAATATAACATTTGAATTGAAATATAAAATATTGAAAGAGATATACATTTTGAAATATTTAGTATTTCATTAATAAATAATGAACATTTGAATTGTCCTCTAATTTTGGTATATTATTTTTTTAAAAAAAGTTTATTATATTTGCATAGTATTTTAAAGATTTATTAATGGAAAAATGAAAATAGTTTTACTTGGAAATATATCAATATTTCATAAAAGTTTATTATGATGTTAAAATATACGAGATTTAATATTAGAACACACGACGAATGTTTTTACTGGACGTTTTGAATGATGCTGTAACATCAATTATTACATTTATTTGAAACGTTTATGAAATAAATTAGTTTCTGTTTTATGAATTTATAAATAATAATAGTATGATTAATATTATATATGTACATATGGTATTTACGAACACAAATATTGAAACAAATCATTTTACTAAAAAATAATAACGAAGTATTTCATTTTTTTATATCACATAATAAAATAATGATATAATCATTAATGAAAATGTACTATTTTTTAAGATTAAAAAATTGTTATAGAAAGTTATAAATGGTTAAGAAGTTATGCAATTATATAATTTTAAAATAATAATATTTTTTAAAAAGTACAGTAATGTAAAATGGTATTTAAGTATCTGTGAATATTTTGAAAAACAATAGATTTTTTTAATATCTCTAAAGTAATTTGAAAAGAATTTAAATAATGTTTAAAAATGAAATTAAAACATTATTATATTAACATTTTTAATTGTTGGTTGTTTTGGAACTGTGGCTGATTTATTGTGGTGTTGGGGTGAAAATTAATTTGTGTAAATTTTTAATTGTATTGTTATTTTTAATAATGAATAGAAAATGAGAAAATTATTTAAATGTTTTTATTAAAACTTAAATATTTAACATTATAGAATTGTGTTAAAAATACCGTACATAATATCTAAATGTAAATAAAAGAAAGAAAAATGTTTGATAAGTCAATATAATTAAAATAACAATCTCACAATTAATATAAAAATTATTTTGCTTTTTGTCTTATTGTAAAATAAATGTAATAAAAAAGTATCACTAGCAAACGAAAAAAAATTATCGAAAAATTATACCTCTATATCCCTTTACTACTATCTTCTTTAATATTTATACATCGGTTCACATTTTATTATATTTTTTATTTCAGTGGAAATAACTCTTTACCTTGACTTTGCGCTAACCTTTGTACATAATTTATTTTGTCATCGTCTGCAAAATGCTCTCAGTGTGAATGTTTAAATATAAATATATATATATATATATATATATATATATATATATATATATAAATTAAAATATTTAAAATTTAGTCTATATACTGACTAAAATATTATTTAATCTATTTTGTTGATGATGTATTAAATTAAAAAAATTGTATCAATTATTATTTTAGCAAAACTGATTTTTTTTAAAAAAGTTTGTAATATTCCAGGAAGTAAATAAGATATTTTTTAGAAGAGATTAATACTGAAGTATTTATTGATTTTTACTATTTAGATATCTATAATAAATAAACTTTTTTTAATTGTTTCTAAAATTTATTAAAATTATTGATTATCACTATTATTTTTTTATATATATAAACAAATAATAAGTTACTGTTTATCGGTATGTTAATTATTAATTACTAAGGTATACCTATACAGTTATTTTAATAGCTATTTTTTTATTTACATCATTTAGTAGGTTTTATCATCTGTACGAGAAAGTAGACAATAATGATAAAAAGTTAATAAAAATTGTAAATTAGCATGATTTGTATAATCAATGTTATTAGTAAAAACACAACCATTGTTATCGAATTTGCAATACTGAGTATGATATATAATCTTATTTTTATGCTTGATATCCAAAAAATCAACATGTCACTATCATAAGTTAATATAATGAGCCGATGAATGAACGTTTTTATATTATCTTTTTGTAATAATCGAAAGTATCGAAATGTCAATAAATGAAGTACATTTGTGAATATTGTCTTTTTACGAATGCCTAAATATAGCATTAAAATGCCTAACTTGTAAGAAATTTTGATTGAAATATAGAACGATTTTTATGTGTTTCAAAAGGGTTTTTGAAATTTAGAAAAGAAGATAATATTTTAAAGTTGTATTACTGTTTAATAAGTTATTAGTTATAGTGATATTTTGAAAATTAATTTAGAAAATATTCATAAAATTAAAATTAAATAATATTACATATAAATAAATGCAAATTAACAGACGTTCTTATTATATTCAGAATTTGTATTCAAATACAACAAATTACTTTATGAACTAAGTAAAAAGAATTTATTTAATCATATAATTATGTTTGTTTTTTTTGATATGATATCGAGTCCAGATAATTTTTAGAACGATTGACAATTATCAATAAATAAATTCCCTAAAATCATATAACGGGATTATTCAAATCAACTACAATTACAAATTAATGAAAAGATTAATTTATAGAGATTTCTTAGAATTTTAATGAATTATCAGTATTTGATAATAAAAATAAGGTATTTAATGAAAATTACAATAAAATTCAATAAAAACAGTGTAATTTTTCACAAGTTCATATATTTCAATGATTTATAAGTAAAAAAATTGTATATTAATTTGGGAAGTTCTAAGTGCTTTTTTTATATCTGATGGATATTCTACATTAAAATTAATATTTATTTATATTAAAAAAAATTAAATGAAAAAAATAATAATTGACTAAATTCACGACTTTAAAATTGTTATATTCAAACAATTTTAATATTTGTAAAAATTAATTTTCATTCATTAACAGAACTAAGGATAATTTGAAAGATAGGAAAGTTATTTTTAATAAAGAAAATAATTTCTATTTAAAAAATATGAAATTATTTTTTATTTAAATAAATGTGCGAACAATATATTTTTGGCATTTAAAAATATATTTTTAATAATGTAATAAGTTCTGACATTAATTTAAATGGAAATTAATTGACAAATAAATGTTGAAAGTGATTATAGATTTTTGAATTATATATGCACAATAGAGTTAAAAAATAAAAAAATATACAAACTTTTTTAACGAGAGAAATAAAAAGAGAAATGTGGGCAATAAAATTTGAGAACTGAATTTTATATTATATTCTAACAGTTAAAATTTAATAGTGGACATTTCAACATTTACCTGTACTGTTCATGAATAATTAAATTACATAAAATCATTTATGTAGAACGCAATCGAGGCAAATAAGACGAATGGAAAATAAAATATTATTTAATTAAATATTTTAATTTAGCACACTTTTATTCACTGTTTAATTGTTTTAATATTAATACTTAAATATGTACACATTTGAAATGTGTTTATTACATAAATTATTCTCTGCCATTAAGGGTTTAATAGTTTGTTTTTATTGATTCCGTCCTAATTGAATAGACGCTTTAACCTTAAAAGTCATATCACACATTTATTTGCACAGCAAATTGTGTTTTTGTTTCGCAATTAGTTCCACTATACAACAAAGTCGTTTAGGCGTCGATCAATTCACCCTGAGCGATACTATATATTATGCGAACATTAGTTTCTAATCGCAATATGTTGTTTCATTAGAACTTCGTAGTGTTAACTAAATATTTGAGGCTGCGTGCGACATGTTAGAGATCCCGGGACACGAAAGTTGACATTGATGGACGCTTTAGAAGGTAGGTGCGGTTACGCGATATGGGAGAGAAGGCAGAAAACATGAAGCGCACATGTCACATTACACGTTGCTCGATGATAACTAAGCGGACGAGCAACAACACACTTTCGACTTGTGATATCTTAAACAGCTGATTCTAGTCAATGTAGAGATAATTTTTTGCTAAATTGGATATTTTTCTAGACTTGTAATCTTATTTTGTCTTTAATTAACGTTAATGAACGTACACGTGACTTCTATATTAAAATTATTTTAAAGGAAATTCAATTATCAGATATTACAATAAATATCTAACATTGTGTTTTTAACAACTGCAAGTGATTTTAAGTAGATTTAAAATAATATACTTGATATTAAATTGAAGTTTTTCTCTATTGTTCATTTATATCAATAATTGGAAAAATATTCTTTGAAAATAAATTTCAATTACATTAAATATTACATTAAAAAATGTTTAAAAACTGGAAAATTATGATTACGGTATTGTATTTCATTACTGATTAAATTAAAAAAAATATTCATTTTTATAAGTTTTTTTCACATTTTTTGCTCTACTGTACACAAAGTGCGGCTATAGAAATAAAGAATTATACCATAAAGAAGTGCATAATAAAAATTAATCGTTTTTCTTATAAAATAGTTAAATTAGTTTTCATCTACGTAACAATGATTTTAATATTTAAAGCATCTTTTAAAATAATATTTTTTTATACTCTTTCACTATCTATTTCCTTTTTAATAATCATATTATATTTGTTATTTCTTAATAACATTGGCATTTTGATAAAATAATTCTTGTGAGTCGATTTTTATCTAGAAAATATTTTTATTAAAAATTGTTAAAACTTTTCCCAGGTAAATAAACAGTTTTAATCTTGTTATTTGTTTAGTGTTACTTACATTGAATATATATATATATATATATATATATATATATATATATATATATATATATAATATCATAATCATCCTCGGTGCTATAATCTTTGTAGGGTCTTGGAATTTCTGACAATATTAGCTCAGTAAGATTTTTCTTGTCAGAATTTCGCGTATCAGTTATGTTTTTTTACAAAATGAGGTTGTCAACCCATGCTCAACCCCAACCTTGGGGGACTTTCCGACCGGGGATTGAACGCAATCTCTCATATGACAGATGGTGATGTATGCCTCTACACCATCGGTTGGCATGTATATATATATATATATATATATATATATATATTCAAAGTTGAGCTATCCTAAGCTATATTACCAACTGGTAACGCAATTTATTCAAGTTATATTGTTTAATCAATTCAAAATCTTAAAAGTGTATTTACACAAAAATTGCATATATTATATATCCTTTATCTGAATTTATAACATATAAGTATTTTTTCAAATCTAAATACATTTCAAGAAATAATTGTTAAGTAAAACATTTGCATAAAATGTTATTGTCATGTAAAAAAGTTTGACTCAGAGAAAAATTCGATTTATGGAAGTCAAAGTATGGAAATTTCATTGTGTATGTTTTTGTATGATATATATAAATATATATATATATATAATTTTATAAGCTAATTTATAGTTTACAATAAAAGATACATTGAAATAACTTTTAATAATCCAAGATATGTAAGAATTTGATATAAATACATTCTATGAAATATCGATTTTTGAAACAAAAGATGTAAAATATAATAAAAGGGATTATTTTCATCGTTAAATATGTTTTTTTATTATCATTTTATACTCTTTGTATTCATTTGTTACTTCTATTATTCCTAATATTCAACTGTATAAAAGTATTGTAATTTAATTAAATTAGAGAAGTAGTAATTAATGATGTAATTTATTAAATAATCGGATACTCATTTCTATTAAAAAACCGTCCATTTAACAGTAAAAAAGGTAATTATTTACCTATGAATGTGGATTAAATTCTATTGAAGATGAAACTAAATGGTATTTCTATTACAATAAAAATATTACTATTATGTAAAATAAAAACTGTAATTTCATTATTCACATGAAATGAAGTGTATCTGTGTGAACAAAAACTCTATTTAATTACTCAATACATTTCTGTCTCTGAGAAATTATTTTTAACATTGTTAACAAGATCGTTACATTTAATGAGATAAAATGAGTTATATAATATATATATATATATATATATATATATATATATATATATATATATATATGCACATACATCTATTCAATACGAATAATAAATGGTGTATTTTGAAATATAATATCTATATAAAAAAAACATATCATATTTTCCTGAACGTAAAATTCAGACTGATATCATCTTTGTTCAGGAATTATAAATTTATTATTTTCAAACATACATAATTCATAAACATATAAATATATAATAGCTTTAAGTACGTTAAATGATCGATTGTTGTCATTGTTAAAATTCATTTGAAAATCTTTAAAAATGAATAATTATTTTTATATATAAACACATATTATTTCCAAATTTCATTAGTACATCGTTGGTTAATTACTAAGTTTAAATATGTTAACTGAACGAAGAGATTTAACTAATATCATTTAATTTGAATTTGGTAATATTCTATTACTTGCTGTTTATTGAAAATGCATATAAAACAATAAAACGTCGTCTGTTTCTTAAAATAAATCAATAATATAATGTTGATGTCATACATTTCACCATTTTTTTAACACAAATACATTATATTAACCTTTGTGGTAATTGTTTGCCTTTCAATATAGACCTTGCTCGGTATTAAAAGGTCACTATTTCTTACTATAAATCCGAATGAGACATACGAAACCGAAACCTTTTTATAACAAAGGATAACAGCACAAATAATAAAATAAAACTTTACAGGTTGTGAATAAACTGTTTTACCAATATACTTATTTATTGATTACAATTATAGAAGTAAAGTAGTACATATATTTCGTCTGATTGTTCTATAGCACGAATAGATAAAGAGTTACAGTGTGAATTCACGTGTATTATTCATTAAAATAGAATAAACACAAACATAAAACCAGCTAGACTAATAAAATGTGTACGTATAAAATGAATATTTCGCTAAAATTTGACGTTTCAATTGGTCAATAAAATATTTATACTGTTTAGTGTTCTTTAATTATTTTTTTATTACAACAGAAATTATATATTTTTTTACTCCATACAAGTTATTTATTTCATGGATATTATTCATACGTTGATATATTTTTGTTTAAAAAATAATAAAGGGAATGTTTTGAAGTTTTTACTAAATTGAAAATTTATTAGTAATCTGTGTTTCGTATGAATATATAAATAAAATATGTATTTTTATTTAAAATAGAATAAATTGTTTTCAATTTTCTTTCACTCAAAATAGATTTTTGATAATCAATAAACAATTATTTTTTGATATAATAGTAACTGTTGAATGCCTCAAATGTTTTTTATTTTTTTAGAAGAAATATAGCTTTTTGGCGTAAAAATAGCTGTTTCTATTTTAATCAATTTTTCTTTATTAATTAAAGTACATTTTTCATAAAATATTTTTTATATCAACACTATATTTTTTATGTCAACGCTATATTTTTTAAAGACATTTAGTAATTATTTATTGGTCATTACTTGTTAATATGAGTAGTTTTATTATCTTCGGTGTGGAAATACATAAAATCCTGTCTATTAGATATTACATCTCTGGGCACAGAAGATTTGTCAGTGCACCAGAAATAATGATATTATCAACAAAATATGTATAACAAATAGAGTGAATTACAATTAATTATTGAACATTTTGAAAAATTTTAGAATATTTAGAGTTAGAGTTAAAATCTTAGAAAGTTAGAATATTTTTTTTTTGATAAATTAACGATTACAATAGTCTACATGTGCAATATGTATAAATTATTTATTGTATACAATACGTTTATTATTATTATTTTTAATCTATCATATTTTTATTAAAACACATCATAAAAATTATTTTTTTTAATTATAAAAAGTATTTTTTATTTAGTTATCTTAATATTGGAAAAGTGATTAGTTTTATTTTTCCTACAAGTACTTCTTACTTCCTAATTAACTAATTTTATTCTGTTAAATGTTTTTCTAGTAAATTTATCTTTTCGTCAGTTTTTTTTTAATATTTATTCTATTTTTATTTTAAATTATTTCAAATTTTAATATCTGTAATTTTGTTTGCTTTCGTATCGATTATATTTTCCTAGTACTTTGTTATTTTTAATATGTACTTTGTTATACTCCTATAAAATCACAAATTATTTTATAATTCAAAATTTATATTTGATTTAAACATAAAAATATATCAAAAGAAAATTTTATGCATAAAATACGTTATATATATATATATATATATATATATATATATATATATATATATATATATATATATGCAAATCGTATTAAAATTATGAAAACTATTTACTTGAATAAAATAACAATATTTATTAACAAGGACAATATAATCCATTTAATAAATATACATAGGACCTATAGACGAAATGCATTTATTATTAGACCACTTTGTACATTTTATATAAAACACAAATATCCGCAAGTGTACTGAAATTTGGTTTTGCATAATGTGTTTGTACACTGGTGGTTATGTTGGATTACGTTTAAAATTGATTGATACATATAAATTTCGTTAATACTTTAACGGCATATTATATTAATGCTCCAATCTATGTTTAATATTTACCTTCATACCGAATAATAACTGATTACTACCTGGCTCACTGGTGTAAATGTTTTCAATAAAGGTTAGAATATTATTTATGTCTACGCTTGCATCAGATTTTCATATTATATTATTATCAAATGTTATTTTCATGCTAGTGAGCTGTAAATTTAAATTAGATCTACACGTCTATTGATATGTTTAATTACATCTTCTAAAAACATGTACACTTGATTGTGCTCGTTTAATTAAATTTGATAAGAGTGATTTGATTTTTCAGCATATAAAATGGTTAACATATATATATATATATTTCACATATATATATATATATATATATTATGAATTAAATAAATTAATTTTTCATATTTGAAATTGCTATTTAATTTTCACCAAATACTGAAAGTGTTCAATAATTATTTATTATTCACTTTCTTTGTTTATAAACTGAACTCCATTTCGATGGCAATGCTCTATCATCATCAAAGAACTGTGTTATAAAATTTTATAACGCAGCAGATTTTATAACATAACGTTTTGATAATGATGGAATTAGTATAGATATGCGTATCAATTTATAAACAAAGCGAAAAATAAATAATTATTGTTTGGGTGATAGTTCATTCGTGTGAAAGTAAATTCAACGAAGTTCTGAAAACAAATAGCTGTTATTTTATTAAATATTTGTTTTTTACATGCTGTTTTTTTTTTGAAAATGTAATAGTAATAAAATATTAAAATTGATAACTTTTTCCAGATTAAACAAAAGGATAAAAAATCATTTTAATAGTGACTTTATATAGAAAAGTTAACACTATGCTGTAGTTTTATAAAACGATGAATTTAAAATTAAATTGAAGTAATAATTTAAAAATAATATTTTTGTTATTATTTTTCTTTTTTTAAATAATAAAGATCAATATATTTGTTTATATAAATATATATATATATATATATATATATATATATATATATATATATATATGTGTGATTTATGTATGTATGTGTATATATCATCGAAAGATAAATTTAGTTCCTTTTTTTAAATTAAGATTTTTTAATTCAAATAAATAAAAAAAAATAAAAGAAAATATTACATATTATTAAATAGTTAATAATATATTTGTGTAAAGAGAGAATTATAAATATTTTTTGGGAGATTTTGTTTGAAAAGAGTAAACGTCTATCGTTGAGTTTAGATACATCAAAAACAAAATGTTTGTTGATAAAGCTGTTCAAAACAAAAAGTATTATATACTCATTTGTGAACTAAATTTGAATAACGAATGTGGAGTTTCTGTTCACGAAAGGTAAAAACTCATTACTGAACTTCAATTTTCTGTTTTTATTGCGATCATTAAACGAGGGCATCGCCTGAATTTTGTAAAAGTGAATTCATGTTCTGCAGAGAGTTTTATCAGTGAAGGTAGTACGAGTGGTTTTCAAAAATGAAATTATTTTTAATACTTCTATTTTTTACATTTACATATTAATTATTGAACATATTATATATATATACTTTCAATACATTTCTTAAAACTTATCTAATAAAGTTGTAAACACACGATAAAATTCTTTTCATAAAAAGATTAGCTTTATGCAGTTGTTTTTATTATATATATATATATATATATATATATATATATATATATATATATATATATATAATAAATCATATATTTAATCTTTATTTTCAGTAAAAGAGTATTTCAATAATAATTTTATGGAAATATTTGAAAAATCAATTTCCTTTTGTACTGAAAATATATTACATACTTGTTTATATTTATTTTTATTTATATACAAAAATTTGATTTTTATTCATAAAACATATTTATTTTTATTGAGTATGACTGTATATTTTTTGAAAAAATTACAAGAGTCAATATGGAAATTAAAATTGGCTTTTTTGCTCCTAACCGTTTTAAGAAATAATCAATAAATAGAACAAAATAAAATTATTTTAACATTTTTTTTGTATCAAAATAAGTTTATTTCTATTAATCACAAAATTGATATTTTCTTTAGATATTTATAGAATTTTCTGGTATTTGTCTTTTTTATAAAATAATCGATAATATATATTCTGTTCCAATAAAAGAAAACCATTTACTTGATTATTATCAATCTTGCATATTTAATGCTTACTTTTATTAATTCGGAGAACAACTTTTTGCTGTTCTTATGAATATTTCAAATCTAGATTTCTTTAGAATAGTGTGTTTATATATAATTTAATTTTAAATTCAAATTATTAAAGAAATTCGAATTGTTCATTTAAAAATGAAAGTAAATAAATGTTATAGATTTTTAATCTGTCATTTAATCTCTAAATGTTTTAAGTAATTTATATATATATATATATATATATGACTTGATTAATTACAACAAATTTCTAAAAAATCGAATTTCAAGCTTAAGTATTATGAAAATTATAGAATTTTTCATAAATCACTAATGTTTTAACAATTGATAAAAGTTTTAGTTAAATGATAATGCTATATATTGATCGAAATGTAAGTGTGATTTTTAGATGTATGTAATAAATATTATAAGATTTAATATCGATTAATTAAAATGCTCTTTAAAAGATTCGACATGCGCAGTATCACGAAATAGTACTGCCAGCTTAATAAATAAGACGACCCCAGCAATAGCAGTAAGTACACACTAATATCAAGTTCATTCTGAAAAGGCGCTGTAGCCTTGACATAATTGTACATAACACATGTAGAGACATCTGTTGCAGAGCATTTCAGTTATAAAGTAGATGCATAATTTCTGCACAAATAAATTGCAACTGAAAATTACCTTGATAACTACGTACATATCACAACTGACAGTAAATTATCGTTTCTAGGTAAAATATTATTAATGATTATAAATCAGCTCGGTTATTAACGATTACAGATATGTATTGATATAGAACAAGTATACTTCTAATTATTTGAATATGAATATATATATATATATATATATATATATATATATATATATATATATATATATATTAAATTAAAATATTTTTTTCAAAGTTATATTAAATAGAAATGATATATGAAATTGTATAATACGCATTAAATTGTATAAATTCTATGTAAATTTGATATTTACAGTTGAAAAATGAGAAAATACATATTTGAAGAGAGTAGTTGTATTATAATAACGCAAGTTGTACGTGTATGAAGATAATAAATTCAATATTTATTTAAGATAACATTTAAATCTACATCTATTGTATACATATTGATTTTTTGTATTTTTTAGTTTCCTAATATAATTTGCTAATTAACATATTACATGTAGATTTTAATAACTAATTATAAGTGATAACAAATCAGACAGTATAAAAAATAAAATAAATTATTATACAGAAATTAAAATAAATAAGAATTGTTATACATTGATTAAAAATGATATTTGTACAGAGTGCATTTTTAGTACTGTTGTAACAACTGATTGCGATAAAACGCGATCATCTCATATTTTTTTTCTTCCGCATTTCTATTTGTTACGCCTTCATTGTGTAAGAACAATTGAGGATATGCATTCTAAATCGTGCCAGATCTTCAAATTAAAACTTGCCCGAACACAATCTTGTTTAGCATTGATCTTTAACACTCAAATGCAGATCAATAAATTAAATAAGAAATATGAAGATAGAACAAAATTGCTTTTGTAACCAGATACAATAGATATGAACAATTTTTGATGAAATTATACTATCATTTATTTTTAACATTTCTGTCATTAAAATTTAAATGCTTTGTCCTTGATCTGAAAACATTTAACATTTGAAATAAATACAATTGAAAATGAATGATATTTTTCTCTAATTTCGCAAAAGATTTAACAAGATGAATTAATTATAGTACATCTTCTTTAACTATGCTTGTTCTGTTCATTTGGACTTTCAAAAATTAAAATAATTTTGTTATTAATTACTGATTTTATTATATATACATAAATTATATATATATATATTATTGTAATTTAATTTCAATATTATTATTTAAATAAAATAAGTTGGTATATTTATATATTAAAATAATTCCTAGAAATGAAATTTGTTTTAAAGCATCTTTTTATTAATTAATCATAACTCAATAAATTTTATGTGTATAAAAACAATTTAACAAAATATTGTTTGTTGTTGCTAATTAATTATAAATATAATATTATTAAATTTGTAGAAAATATATACATTGAGTGTAAGAGAGAGAGAGATTTGAAAAATAAATCTTTTTATTGACATATTTTTCATTTATAATTAAATTCATTTCATAAAATCTGAAATATATGAAAGAAGCATTAATTTTTCAATTGAAATTAATTGATTGGTATGTCTGTAAAAAGAGTATAATTTATTATATATAAAATTGCGCATATTTATAATTGAAATATGCATATAAAATAAAATGTATTTATATATCTACGTTGACTTACATTATATAAAATGTCTGAAACTCAAAAGATCCAGACGGTAATTGATTTGTAACGAAAAGCGTGTACTGCTTTTACGGTTCAATTATTAATCCAGATCGGCATTTACGCGAGACCACGTAGTGAATTCTCCTAACGAAAGAAACAATATCAGAATGGTATGTTCTCAGAAACCAAATATCCTACATTCTCAATGAAACACGTCAAAGAATCCAAAAGAGACAAATAAAAGGTTTAAACCACGAAGGACGTATCTACCGTCAAATGACACAGCAGAAGTTTTGTGTGTTGCTTGTCACGAGGGACGACTTCGACGCATTCCGAAACTAGACGGTTTACCACAAAGGTTATTAGCGTGCGGGTGGGTTCTAGGATCACGTATACGGGTGAACTATAGATGAATAAGATATAAGAGTATTGGTCAGAACATTCAAACTAAAAAAAAATTCAAATAAATAAAGTAAATCAGAATGAGAAGCGATTGAAATTAAAAAATCTTCTAGTATATTTATTTTCATATTTTATTTTTAAATTAATATTTGATTTTTAAAAATAAAATTATATATATATATATATATATATATATATATATATATATATATATAAAGAGTTTTATTAATTATGGATAAAATTATTTTCACAAATTAATTACTATGCAGAACTCATTAAGATTTTTTTTATGAATATATTTAATATTTGCTTCTTGTCGATTATAATTATTTATCCACATTTTGATGAAAATGACAACATCTTTAAAGTATAACAACAAAAAAATGATTTTTAAATTCAATTATACTTTTTCAATGAGATAATCATATTTTCTATTCAGTTTACAAATCAATGTAAAAATCAATGCAACCATTAATATTTTAATAAGTAACTCTTTATGCCTTGGGAGTGTTATTGGGATATATTATTAATTCATTTATAGAAATTAATCATACATTATAATTATCCAATTAAAGTAATCAGTATTGAAGACATATTTTCCTTACTTAATCATATAATCCTTTTTTTTATTTAACAAAGCAGTGTTTATATTTTATTTGTTAATTGCTTTCAATTTCATTTATTTAATATATTTTTTAAATTAAAAAATATGTTAATATAAAATTATTTTGAAATCGTTTTTATTTTTTATAGTTTGATTAGTACAAAAAAAAATAATAGTTATGAGCAATGAGTACTTATCATGTATCATCATCATTATTATCATCAGTTTCTTTTATTAAATGCTGAATTATGTTTTATCTTAAAAATTTCCACTTCTAGAGATATAATGCCTTTCTTTTCCATTCTGCACCAAAGAATTTTCTTATATCTCTATTCTGTCTATTTATAGATCTCTTATGTTTTTTTATCTATAGGATCCCCTAATCTAATTATATAATAATACATATATATATATATATATATATATATATATATGTATGTGTGTGTGTGTGTAAGAGAGATAGATAGAGAAATAAAAGAGAGAGAGAAAGAGTATGTGTGTATTTTGTGAAAAATAAAAGTATTTGTTATAATATACGTTTAATAAAAATAAATTAAGGAAATAACCAGTTTGTGGTTGAAGAAATGTGTAAAAATAATAAATTATATTCTGTGGTGAAATGCAATTACACTACCGGAAAAATAATTTATGATGGTTAAGACTATAATTTGAAAATAATAATAATTATATGTATATGTATACATATATATATATATATATATATATATATATATATATATATATATATATATATATATATATATATATATATATGAAGAAACTGATGTACAGGTGGTATAAGATAAAAAAAATTATTGAATTTATGTGTGGAAGAGAGAGTATAGATAAAAATTTGGATTAAAAATAAGATAGAAATTTGGAGTAGTCTATATTCAGCAATGGATTTTCAGAACAGGAAGTTACTTATAAAACATATAAAGCTATAATATCTAATATGTAATATAAAGTGGAAAATTATATTGTATTTTATGGTGTGTTGGAGAATTTGCATCTTATTAAAGTCATAATTAGTTGATTTAGTTAATTAAATAAGATCTGCTACTTTTGCTACTTGTAGAATAATCTTTAATTCTCTCTCTCTCTTTATATATATATATATATATATATATATATATATATATATATAATCCATATAAATAAATAAATGTTAAATTAGTGATAAATCCAGATTTATATAAAAACCATTCAGGAATATTATAATTTATTCAGTTATTACATCATTCCTTATGTTGAACAGAGTATATTCAGTATGGATCGAACAACATATGTGTGTGGGTGTGTTTCATAGCCCGTCAGAGGCAAAGGAATGCGACTGGCTGAGCGTTCTGTCTCTGCGAGAGTCCTGGGTAGTAGTCTGTCAGTATCCAAGGGCAAAGAGCTGACTGAGGAAATCAGGATCCTTGACAATCATTCACTTTTAGTCTCTTTTTCGTTGCCTAATTGCAATAGGAGTTTACAAATTAAAAACAGCTGTTCGTATAAACTGTGATAAATGTGCAGTTTCACATTTTTATTCATAAATATCAGTTCTTAGAATGTCTATAATAGATAATGTTAAGAAACAGTTCTTGTAGTTTTCTTAGAAAATTTGAATATTATTAAATACTTTCAAGAAATTGTCAGTAAACTTTAAATAGTACAGGAAGTTATAGACATTCTCTATATTGTCAATTTATATTTTTTGATTAGATTTATAATTTATTTATATTGAATTAAATTTTCATAAAATCAAATTGAAAACTCTGTACAATAAAAATAAGGATTACAAAATAGAATAAAATTTTATAAATTTCAATTTTTATCTTTCTACGTACACACACATACATACATATATATATATATATATATATATATATATATATATATATATATATATATATATATATATATACACACACACATATATGTATAAAATTATTTATTATTTATTTTTTATACACTAAGAAATGTAATATATAATTTTGTCAAATATATTTTCAAGTAGATTTTATTTTTAATGATTAATTCCTTTAGTAAACAAAAAATTAATTTAAATTAAATTTCTAATAACCTCAATTATGTTTTATTTTTTCCCTCTATGATTAATTATTTACTTTTTAAAATTTAATTACATTTTAACTAAAAGTTCAACTGTGAAAATATTTCTTTATAACAAAATACTATTAAATATTTTTAAATGAAAATACATTTCCAGAAATAAATCTTTAACCCATATTTTCTAATTTATTATTTAAGAGTACAAAAATATTTTAAAATTACTTCGATTCAATTATTTATATTTTCTAAACTCTAAAACGTGTGTAAATAAATTAAAGTAAATAATGATTAACTATCAAATAATAATAAAGAAACTTTGTAAATGTTTGATGTAAAGGTGCGTTTAGTGATTAGCACTTAAATACCACTATTTGTGTTGGTACTGTGGTAAAGTCATTTTTATGCAAATGAATTACTTAGCCCAATACCACAAAAATTTATAACGTAAGATTCTGACGATGGTAGGGTCAAATGGGCATCAACGAGTAAAGTCAACAATAAGTTATTATTGTATTTTTTTATAAAATTTTGTGTCATTGGGAGTGAGTGAAAATTTGAATTAAACTACTTATCTGCATTTATATGGCGATGTTAATATTTTTAGATAACAGAATACAGAAAAGTTTTCAAGTAAAGGCTTAGAAAATCCGGAAAAACTTTCTTTGTACACTTAAAATGATAAGACTGCTTAAGAAAAATGAACAATAAGAATTCATTAAAATTTCGAAAAATGAAAAGTTTCAGGTTTAAATTGGTAATTTATTTGTTCAAATAAATTTATCTATAGTGTCAAACTATTATTTTGAAATATAGTTATAAAATATTTTTGAAATTGTTGTGAATATTTTTTTTGTAAATTGTAATACAAGTATGAGTAAAGGATCGCCTTGTGTGTAAGGAAAGGTCAATTTATAGTGAGAATCTGATGTAGGTCTAGTTCTACATACCATATGAGGACTTAAACATATGGAAAAGATCAACTATGTCTTGATGTAATATACAGAAGAGATTTTAAGTATTGAATAGTTTATTATTATTGTACAGTAGATTGATTGTAAATAATGAATTATGGTTTCCATATCCGTCTTTTTGATTTTTATATATGTATATATATATATATATATATATATATATATATATATATATAATGTATGTATGAAAGTGTATTTATAAGTATCAATTTATTATGGGAATAAATAAATTATGTGAGAAATTTTCTCTTGTAATAATTTACTTCAAGTCATATAAAATCTGTTTAAGTAGTACTATTGGTTAAAATATTTTTAGAAATTTATTATGCTAATTAAACACATTATTCTGATATTTAATGAAATTTTATATATATCAACTATATATATATATATATATATATATATATATATATGTGTGTGTGTGTGTGTGTGTTTATATGTGTGTGCTTCTGATGTACGTATTACAGAAAATAACTACACGTAATTAAAAGTTTTACGCTGTCAAGTCATAACGTTGCTGAGTTTATTGAAAAGCACACATTTATATTATAAATTTGTGGTTGATAATTGTGCTGATTTTAATTACTCGACACTCAAACTTTCAAATAGAAAATTAGAATAGTAATACAGAGTTAGTGGTAGAATGTTAATTTTTTTTCAGTAACATTTAACTTTTGATGATTTATAACATTTATCGTGTTGAAATTATTTTATTTTTAAAAATACGATAAACTGACAAGTGAATTTTTTATATACTTTATAGAATTAAATATCCATTCATACATCTGTCCACACAAACATTTCCCATATATAAATATATATATATATATATATATATATATATATATATATATATATATATATATATATTAACTGTATTAATATTGAAAGTTAAACAATTTCATACTATAAGAAAATTAAAAAAATGTTACTGAAAGAATGAAAAGAATATTGAAAAGAATTTTAAAAGTATTTCTTATATTTTATTTAAACGTTATAATGCTGTAATTAGTCGAGTTTATTTTTAGATAAAATTGACTTTCTTATTGAAAGAATTTTTTATATGAAGCAAATAATTTGGTATTGAAATATTTTTTACAGATAAAAATATAAATATTACAGGGTATTTATTTCAATATATTTAATATTTTCATAAAAAATATGTGTAATATTATATTTAATGTATCTGAAAAAAATAAATACACTGTGCTTTGTAAGTTTTTCATTCTATATATGTTTTTTTATGAATTCATAAAGTAGCCAATTTTCTATAAATTTTATTTGATCTTCTCTAAAAACATATTTGCAGTAAATTGTACGAAATGTGTTTTAACAAATATTTAAGCGTATACATAAATATTGTCAAAGTTAATTTTATAGCGTATAAAGTTTATATGAGGGTTGATAATTTAATGTAACAGTTGAAAATCGAATCATTTACATTTAAAATACACGAATTGGAAATGCAATAAAAAATATATCGTATTTTCTGTATACTTAAATGTTCGAAACAAAAAGACGAGTGATAAAAAAAGTAATTTCGTAGGTATTAGAGTATCTATTAAAATAAAACACGTCAAGAATAATAAACAATAAAATATAATACAATGAGTATTGAACAATGCATATGAGGACATGAGCGTATACTGTTATTTTTAACAATATAAGCTCATTTTAATTATTTCAATCTGTATGTAGTAAATAAAATTAAAATAATTGATTGTATTTTCAAAGATATTTATAATTTTGTTAAAAAATTATTTCGATTACATATTGAACAAGAATAATATTTAGGTTTTATGTTCAACTAAATATACAGAAGTAATAAAGAAGACAAACTAAAAAAATATCTATATCTTGAGTAGTTGTATTTTGATTTTCTAAAGGTCTAATTGTGGAAATTTTGAACTTTGTATCCTAATAATATATATAAAATAATCCAAATACTCTATGTAAATTTTTAAATATTATGCAAGTACAGAAAAAGCTAATAGTTTTTCTTGCTTTGCATTTCAAATTGTACAGTCCTAGTGAAATGTTAAAAGAATAGATAAATTATGAAAACGTAGAATAAATTGCAATCTCATATTCTTATTTTCTTTTTCTATTTTTATCTTCAGTAAAATATCAAAGCATAAAATATGTGATAGATAATATTGTATTTTGTTTCAAAAAGAACCTCTGGTATTGAATTATGTTTTATTTTTCATTTCTCTCTTTTTCTTTATACGTAAAGAGACTTTCAAATGTAATATTTCTTTGTGTAGTGACCTTAACATTTTGTAATTAATAATTTTATACAAACGTAATGCGATAAAATCATGAAAAATTAATTTTAACATTTTTTTTTATTTACAATTAAAATAAAGTCATTAAGTAAAATATTTCTAAAAAATAGTAATTATGTAAAATTATATATAGTATTTAAATTATTTTCTTAAAAATTTCAGCATTTCTTATATTATTTTTTACTGAAATATAGATGCCGATTTAAAAAATAAATTACATAACCCATTAATTTATTGTTGTATGTATCAAATGTTGCATGTGTCAAATCAATATATAATAAAATAGAAAAAAATCTTGTAAAAAAAAATACAAAAAAAGTTAAGTTTTAAATTCATTTTTATGTAATGTAGAAATAACGTTCTTAATTTTAATTTGTAATGTTATTTAAATTGTGTACCAATAGGAAAAAATTATAGTAAAATATTCTAAATTTTAAAAAATGACTAAAATCAGATTATAGTACGTATATAAAATGATAAGAAAATATTCTATACTCGAACAAAAGTATTGTGACAATTATATATACCAGATTTAATTAAAATTTAAATGTTAATGATCCTTGCTTATAGTAGACGATTTTACGATAGTTTATAAAATAAATAGAATGATAAAATCATAGAAAATTTAATACAAAATGACCCATTTAAATTCAAAAAATAATTCTTAATCAAAATGAATATCTAATAATAATTCAATAAGTAATGTAAATTATGGTTTAGGGTGTTTTAATTAAATTTCCATTCTAATTCACAGCACAATCTGAAATCTTAACATGCTAATACATTATATACTATTTTATTTATAAAGTAATGTATTTGCTTATTCAAAGTTAAACAATAGCAGAACATACTAAAACTATAAAATTAAATATTTACTGTTTATTATAATATTTAGTCTCTAGATTCATTTATGAATTAAAAATTCAAATATTTACTTTCAGTTTTAGAATATCGTGTGTATTTTCATAATTAAAATTTGAAACTAGTAATATGGATAAGGAACTTGTTTTTAATCATTAAATATATTTCAACCGTATCGTATTTTTATATTATTTAAGTATGAAAGTTATTTCGAATTATTGAAGGCACATATGCAGTTATAAATGTTTGAATTGAAATCTCTATTAAAAAAAGATAATATTTTTTCATATTAATTTAAACATAAATTTTTATATTGAATTTTAATAAAATAAAATAATATAAAATAACTTGAAAAGTTATAAATTTTGATGTATTATTGATTTTATCAATGCATATGTGACATTAAATTTATCGAATATATGATAGTTCAGTCTGTGTTGCCTTTCAATTAGATCAACTAGTGACGCATGTAGTTTAATACGTTGTGGACAGGCAATGATGATTCATTTATTATCCTAGTCGAGCGTTGACAATTAACAAAAAAGCCCATGACTATTTACGTGTTTCGATGTAAACATATCATAACACAGATGTATTCCAATGTGTTTATTAGCAAGAGGATTTTTTTATTTGATACTATGCTTTTTTAATGTACGGCTATTAAAAAATAATTAATAACAATAGTTCAATTTTTGAAAACGTAATTGAAAATCATGTATAAAATATAACACATAAATCGAATGAATAATGTCAATATAAAATAATTTTAGATAAATGTAAAAAATAACTTGTATTTTAAAATTTATATTTAAAAATACAAACTATTTAATAGTTCTTACATAAATAATTAAAGGAATTAATATTGATACTATATTTTTTCGGTGTAGTATAATTTTTTTTTGAATATACATACTTGGAACGTTAAAACCGTTTTTCAAAACTTTCTACAATATATTTTTAAATAATCATAAATTCTAGTAAATTCATAATTTTATGTGACATTTCTTAAGTATTGTAAAACACGCGAGTTTTGTAAATGGAAAAATTACCTATTAATTTTTATATTTTTCCACAATTAATGATTATAATTAAAATGTAGCAATGTATTTTTTAAAAATATATATATAATATGAATCATAATATATATAAATACTTAAGTATGATATCTACATTTAAGGTATTTTGAATTGAAGAGTTTAAGTAAGATTATAGAGAGGGGAAATACTTGGAAGTGGAAACATTTAGATGAACTACTTTATTTTGTAATTTATTATGGGAAAAATGGAATAAAAGAATAGTTTTTCAATTTTTTATGAGATTACTTATGCATCAAACACGTTTCTTAAAAATCTATGTTATAATAAAAAGAAATTTTGTTGACAATAATTTATTGGGAATAAAAATTAAATATATCGTTTTATATTATCTACAATTAAAGTTAATTACCATATGTTTATAAAATATCGTAATTTTATATTTCAAGCAGACTTGTTAAAAGTATACTTATAAAGGTTAAATATTAAAATTCATATTAATTTTAGTAGTGAATAATAATTTATTATATTATTTAATCTAGTATAAAAATTATATAGTGTAAGTTTCAAATTTATTTTAATCTTTTTACTTTTTATTAGTTTCATGAAATTTTTCATTTTTTATACAAAATAAGATTTAAATAATGAAATGAAATAAGAATGAAAAATAATAATTCTATCAACAAATTTATATACTAGAATAATATGAAATGTTAAGCTGATTATTATTTAAATTCATGTAATATATATGTATGTACTATATTTGGATTTGTGTATATACATTTTTGTTGCAAACGTGCATATTTGTGTATTATTAGTTATATCTTTTGTACAAAAGCATCACTGCAGAAATTATGTAAAAGACGCGCCTGAAAACCTGCATCAGATTTAACAGTGGTTATATATCCACTGCAGGTGGTTTTTACTCCTGCTGGCACAGTGCCCACGGGAAGACAAAGAAAAACACAAAGAAATCACGGCACAAGCGCGACGAATGGGCCACAGTTGCTGCGGCGACAGTACTTATCTGTGTCTGTTCCGAAACTGTGCAGGTTGTAAAAAGCTAAATAAACTCTAATCCGATTTGCATGAGGACATCGTATTAAGGAGAATAGTAAAGGTATAGCGTAAAATGATCTTTGCTACGAGCAAAATCAAAACAAACAGAGCATACATGCTCACCGGACGCGTTACTGAAAACATACATCGTTAAAAATATGAATGGTATAATAAAATCTACGGACTAAGTAGTCTTGACATATAAAATTTAGCAATAAATATGCGTTTTATTAAGGAAAGTTTATTTTAGTGGATATGTTACAGGATATTACATTTTTGTGTTATTTTTCGAAAATAAATGACGCTTCATTTGTGTTTTATAACTGTGTTGTAAAATAATGTATTTCTGTTACTTGATTGAAAAGTACAATTCATTCTACATAATTAATTACTTTTACACTACTTAGATACAAGTTACATTTAAAGTCATTTAGCAAATGTACATAATGTATACATATAATTATTAGTACGTTAAATTATCATTTATTTTTACATATGTCATTGCGTGGCTAAGTGCATAATTTAATTGCAGTCATTTTATATTATATTTCTTATTGTTTTTTTTTCTAACAATATATATATATATATATATATATATATATATATAATATGACAATTTTAGTAAAAAATATGACCCAGGGTCAAAAATATTTCTTTTTATAATATTAAAAAAAATAATTTTCTTGGCATTATTAAATTAAGTAATATAGTGATGCATATTGCAAGCTATAAAATATATGACAAATTTCGAAACAAGAACATATAAACTACATTTAATAATGTAAATAATTGTGTTATAAATGAAGACTGTTAACGTTAGGTGAACTGTACAAATGTTGTTAATATAAAATGGTACATTAAAATATAACTGCCTGGGGACGTTGAGTTTCGAATAACTATTTCAAATTGAATCGAATGAACTTTATGGCAAATCAATGATATTGACGTAGACTATGTTTGTTCAAAAGTAAGCTAGAAGAGGAAGATAGTATGTATGTAAGTTATACAATGTATACTCTACATATATATATATATATATTAAGTAGAAAATAATGATTTACTTATATTTAGATTTGTTTCGTCTTTTATCTGGATTGGATTTCAAGTTATTAATATTTATTTTAATTTTTGATAAATATAATTAATGTTTAAATTAGTGATTAAGTAATTTTTAGATAAGATTAATTATGTTGTAATTATTTAAAAATAATTAAAGCAAGTATGGGACAGAAAAATATGCTAAAGGTATTGGATATTTTATATTAAAATTGTTAATATTTAAAATTAAACTTTTAAGGTTGGAGTTATTTTTTTTTAAGTTTGAATATAATTTTTACCACATACACACACAGATATATATATATAACATATATATATATATATATATATATATATGAGTTCAGAATCATTTCCTTATTATTGTAATTTTTGTTATAATTTTATCTTAAGGCACCAAATTTGAATTTATCGTTTGTGATAAACAACTAAATATTTTTAAATTGTAATATTAATAAAAGAAATTATATGAAGATAAATTTTAAGCCTAGATCAATTGAAAAATTTAATAAAAATATAATTGTTTCAAGAAAAAAATATACAAAAAATTACTATATACATATATATTTTTAAGTATTAAATTTCAATGATTCAATTTTTGTATGCATTCATTTAAGTTTTCTTTTTACAATTACGTTATTTTGACATTATATCTTAATCGATACTACGTGTATAATGCATGATGTTATTTTCTTCGCAATTTCTGTTCGCTCGTTAAAATATACATATCAATATGTTAAACATGTATATATTTTTTTGGCGAAGAGCGATCTTCTTGCATAAGAATGAAAATGAATCTGACAAGAAAGCCAAACGATAAATCATTTCGGGGTGATCGTGAGTACGCTCTAGTACTCCCACATACAACACGGTCGAATGCATACATACGGGAAATCGTGAGCGCGCGTTTGGTGTTATTACGCGATCTCACCATGAAACTACCGCTCTAATCCGACGCCGTGGACGCAAAGGAGGATGTGCAGCCGAGCATATGAATGTGGGCCGCATCGCCACTTTCACTCGACCCACTGATCTGATCCAAATGGTTTCTTATATATTATTCTATAATACATATACGCATGTTATGTAACGAGCAACGCTTTATGAACGCGTTATGTAATTCCTGTTGTTTATAAAGATGCAATATAAAATGTTGTGATTAAGTTTACAATCGTGTCGATTATGCTTATTGTTGAAATGATTAATAATGAATGAAAACACACTGATGTATGTTTGCAAAAAAGATTATCATTATTATGCATGTTTTCGAGTGAAAATATGTAAATTTTACGGTATGTGAAGAAATGAATGAATTGTTTTCAATGTGAGTAAATAATCAACCAAACAGAAAATTATTGAAACATAAAAAATAAATACTTAAACAGAAAATAATATCGATGAATAAATTATTATTATTATTGTATATTAATATAACTGTTCAATGAATTTTATCATTATTTCATTATTTCAATATACTTTTCTAATATTTTTTTATTTAAAGAATCTTGTTTTTTAATAAACAAATTGTCATTCAGTTTAATATATTTTTATAAAAACTAACTTAAAAATAGTTAAATAATATTTTTATCTCGGTTTATATGTCTATATTAGGCTGTTCTAAGATCATCTTGTCAAAAGATTAGATTATTCAATTAAATGATTAGAGCAGCTTGAATGGAAGAGGTTAGATAGTAGACGGAGGCTCGTGATTTTAGTTTGCATATTTAACTCTTTTATGCGTTTATAACTTAAGATTTTATTTTTGAAAAGCTTGTTCTTTTTTACAAAGCACTAGTACTCACATGCCAAAAATTAAAATTATAAATTACAAAAAAACCCTGAAAAGTTTAATTTTTTAAAGAGAAGCTTGGGTTCGTGTATAAAAATTAAAAACTAGTTAAAATATATTATTTTATGTACTATAAAATATTTTTTTGTTCTGAGATAAAATAATTAAAAAACATAATTGAAGTAGTATTAAAAATTAATACAATTTATCAGTATTAAAATTTACATTTGAATAGTTTCTCAAGTGTTCTGCTTAAGTGGTGATATATGAAAGTGTATGTGATAGAATGATTAAGTATGCTAAGTAGAATTTTGTTTTACAGTCATTTATAAACTTACTAAATAACGTACTTATAGTTACGATTAATTTTACTTAAATATATTAAAATTTAAAAGTAAATAAATTTTCAAAATATTTTAAAATAAATATACGTCTCGAAAATATATTACATAGTGAAATTATAATTTCAATATGAATATTTTTTGGTTGAAATCAAGTTGAATTATTATTAATGAAAAATATGATAATAAAGAAGCTTATGGTTTTAACTAATAACATTAGTAAATAAATACTAATAATATTTATTATAATTTTATAACGATTAGTATTAATAAATAATGCTATATTAATTAATAAATATAATTGTTAAATAATGATAATTCTCAAGAGACTATTAACATAATTAGATACGTAAAAGTGTAGAAATAATTTGGTTCTCATTTAAATAATGTCATTAAATAAATGATGCAATGCCTAAAGATTATTTTCTTAAAAATTAAATTATGTATATAAAAAACAATAATTTTCTAGTAAGAAGAATTGTAGTTGAAGAATTGTTATTTTATCGACATAAACACAAACGACAAACATGTGTTTACTTCTCAATCAGACCATAAAATATGTACAAAGAACAAAATTATCATCAAACAATAGAGTGCATTAGCATTAATCATGAAAATACGGTAGACTTGAAGACAAAGAAACATTGAGGCAGTGAAAAATACCCTTTCAGTTTCATCGCATGTTATGTGTATGTATATATGTATGTATGGGTGTGCTGTTCCTTTCTTGCGGTTTATGAATACAGTTGATGAAAGTGAACATACTTTTTTTGTGCAATGATATAACGTAATTGTCAATATATGTATGTGTTTAGCAGTAGGAAATATACATAAATGAAACGAAGAGTATTTCATTGACTGTATAATTTATGCTTTAGCTATAATTATTTCACTGAATATTACATTTATATTTTTAATGATTGGCAAATATTATTTTAAGGTCTAATTAATTTTGTTTACTTCAATAAATTATTTACATAAGTACAAAGAGAACATATAAACGAACATACTTGAACATTTCATTTATAGACATATATATTTTGTCCATATATAAATAAATACACAAATATAAGCAAACAACCATATACTTAAGTACAAATATATACATAAACAATATACATATATATATATATATATATATATATATATATATAAGCTTTCGCAGAATTTCTTATTCCAAAAATAATTCAAAATTTTCTCTAAATAGCATACAAAGAAATGTAAATTTATATTAATTAGCGACTTCTTTCTTAGAATTTATTTTTCTCATACTATAATCGTTTCTGTTTGTACTTGAAAAATCAGACTTTAATATCATATTGCATTTAAAAAAATTCAAATAAATAATATGTTTTTTTTCTTTGTTACTATTTTATTTTTGTTAAAATTTTGGTTAAATATTTTTTTATGTAAGCAACAAATAGTAAAAATAAATGATAATATAAATATTAGTTATTTTTTTTTTAATAATACAGATAATTAAATATATTATAAAAATATAATCAATGAAATGTTTACAAAAATTATTAATTAAATGTCAAGATTTATAATTTTTATTTGTAATTTTCTTGTATTTTAATATTTTTTAAAAAAATATATATTTTAAAAATCAATGAATCAATTCATCAGTATATCAATTTTTAATTTATGATAAAATAAACAATTTTACTGAAACTGTAAAGTTGTTATAATTAAAAATGAATAAAACGTTATTTTGAAATTATACATAATTATAATTTATCCAAATAAATATCAATACATTTTATCAATAATTTGGTATAATCTATGATTTTGTTATATTTAAGTGCATTAAATTAGAAGAAAATTTTTTTAGAAAAAAATTAGAAATACACAGCTATTAAATAATAAGATAAATGTGATATTCTAAAATAACACGTGCTAAAATTTCAGTTATTAAATAACGTTTAAGTTAAAAAATAAGTCTATCCTGTAATTATAATTTTATCATATTTATCTTTAATTATCAAAAGCATTTGATCTTTTTATTTTCATTAGAAATATTATTGAATTATAGAAATTATTATTGACATAAAAATTTAAAAATAATAAATTGCTGAGATATAAGAAAAACTCAATTGATAAAATAAATGGAATAAAAAATTTATATCTAGTAAAAATTTCATATAATATTAAATTTATAGAATATTTTTTTTGAATTTTAATTAATTTATCAGTAATATATAAATGTAAGTTTTTAATTTTTTATTCATTTTAAGAATAGCTGATAAGATCAATATAACATTTTTGTATGAATTTTAAAACAAGATTAAAATTTATAAAATTTTAATTAAAACTCTGTAACAATTGTTTAATCGAAGAAATGTATTTTCAAACCATTAATATATTTTTTTTTTAAAAAAAACATAGTTCATCAACTTCATAGTATTTTATGTTCAAATTGATGGCAATTAGGTTACTTTTAGAGTGGAAGATTGTATAATTTATAATATTTGTTATTTTCATAAAATAATGTAATTATAAGCTTAAACATTGGACTTTGATGAAAATATATAATTATATATGGTACATATTAGTACGTATAATTTTATTATTGTTCTATGAAGTGCTTAAAATAATATTACAGACATAAAACGATGTATAATTTAAATGTTATCATTAAGTCAGGTCATAATATGTTTATTTTTTGTAAATTAACGTTTATAAAGTAAAGATAAGCCATTATATATTAAACTCGTGTAATATAAGATACGCGTTATGGAGAAAAATAAAATGAGTTCTCTCTTAAGTACTACATAAAAATGGTTATGTATCATTGTTAACAGACTCGAATAAACGACTTTTCATATACTTTTTCTTATCTATCCCTTTGTCTATTTCCCTTTTTTAATATATAATTCATAAAATTTCAGCCATACATTTCACGTTATTGCCTTTGTCTACGTTCCACTTAACAGAGAAACATACGTTTGTCAGTCATATTTACAATATTAAGTAATTCCTATGTACCGGACACAAATACTAATATCTGCAGATTATTGCTTTGTTTCTATGTGATTGTATGTAATATCGGTGATAACCGTACAATCAGACGAGATTGCTCAATCAGCGCCACTGGACTCGTTAATGCACAACACATAAACCGACATTCACCATTAAACACAGTTGGTCTGTATCTAGAGAAGCCGTTCCACATTCCTGTCGATACTGTACTAACGTCTGTTTGACTAGCGGGTGGAGGTGACAATATTGTGACGCAGTGAGGTCACTGATCTCGACTTACACACCCTGTATTACTTACACGAAATATGTTATTATGATGAAAAACATTAAAAAGATTGAGGTTCTTAGAGTAATTGTTGTTATGAAACGTCGGTTCATTAGAAATATTTAGATATGTTCAAAAAACATGCCGGATGTAATTACTTTGAGTGCTGATGGACAATGACAAATAATCGTGCCGTTCGTAATAAAATATTCAAAGTATTCATGAAAGATATTTGATATAAGAATTATTAATTTCATTTTTAAGTAACTGAAGAATTATTAGCAATATTAGTTTCATACATACAAAATGTTTATATGAATTCATCTCCAGTTTGATACGACAAAGTTAACTGAATATATTATTACTTGTACATTACGTGATAAAGTTAACTGTGTTTTCTATAAAGTATTATTTATTTCTTTTTGTGTAACATTATAGTTAGCTGTTAATTAATGAGAACAATGAATGCACGCAAAATTTGTGTAATTTATATGAGTTTAAATTAAAATACAATGCTGCAGAGGTAATTCAGAATTTTAATGTCTTATTTGACATTAGTACAGTTATAACGATGTTATTTTTTTTAAAAAAAATAATAAAATATGTACTTTATAAATGAATTATATGTAATGGCAAAATTCTTTTTTAAAGTACACATTTCAAATTATTACAAGTTAGTGATGAAAAATTACAATTTGAAATTAATTTCCATAAATATTGATTTTTTGAAATTAATTTCAATAAATGTAAACACTTGGCAAGAGCTACCATGTACGAAAATTTAATTTAATATTTAATACAAATAAATATATTAATTTAAAAAATATTACTACAAGATATTTGAAAAGAAGAAAAATGGCGGACACAGAGAGAATACGAATATTTTGTAAATGAGAATAAAGAAAAATAAATCTCTCTGTTTCCAGATTTATCAAACATAATGTATTTTATTTGAAGATAAAAAATTATATTTGTATTAGAAAAACTCAATGATATAAAATCAATTTCATGTACGGTGTTTCATTTTAATCAGATTATTTATTATATGAATTCATTTGCAAATGTAGTTTATTTTCAATTGAGAAAATCTTTAGGAATAAAATAGTTTCTAAAATATATTTTGTGAAATTTATCTTTAACATAAATTTTATTTTCGAAAAATTACATAAATTATTTTGTACGGTATTTTAATTAAACTTATTCATTTTTTTATAAAATGTTAATTTATAATAAAATCCATTATTTTCTAAGTTATATCAATACATATTTGATTTTCTAAAAAATATGTATATAGCCTATTATGATATCTAACCGTAGATAATTTAGTAAGCTAATAAATGAGGTTATTCTCTTCTCTCTCTCTCTCTCTCTCTCTCTATATATATATATATATATATATATATATATATATATATAAATGTGTAAATGTGAGTGTATTACTATGTATAAGTACAACAGAAAGCAAAGGTAAATTTCCATATACAAATCTATATATCAGTGTTTTCGCACTGGGGGAGTATATCGCAAAATCAGTAATAGAACTTTGCAACGAACAACTATGTGTAAAGACATTATTTCAAATAAATGACTAATGATGTTTTATATATATATATATATATATATATAATTTTGTATTGAAAACTTGTGTAACTTTGATTATAAATGCTATTAAATCTGAAAATTTTAATTTTGTAACGTTACCTAATCAAATGTAAATAATATTTAAAAAGTGATATATTATATCTGTTTAATAATATATTATTTTAATTGATTGATGAGTTATTACATTCAATTAAATAAAGTAAATATAGAAAATAGACGTCGTTAAAAAAATCCAATAATAGCCTTTTTAAGAAGAATTATTTTTAAATTACATATTTTACAAATTGCAATTAATAATAATGTATAAATATCGTTTTCTAAATTATGATAGTTTAAAGAACGTATAATGTTCTAGTAAAGAATAAATAATTATAGGGCCAAGAAGAATATTGTACATCTATTAATAATATTCCAAAAGAACATTGGTTACTATCTAAAAGTATAAAAAATAGTCATTTGAAAATTAATAAAAATAACATTATATATATATATATATATATATATATATATATATATATTATTTGTGTATAAAAATAAACTTTTTAATAACTTTAAAAAAATTGAGAATAATAAAAAGTGGGTTTAAGGTAACAAAAGAAAATATATAAAAGTTTATTAATAAAAAAAGAAAATTATGATAAAGAGAGAATCATTTTTTAAAAAAATGTCTGTTTTATAAAACTACAGAAATGATTTGGTAATTAATTAATAAGAAGATTGGTTTGATAAAAAAATCTATTCAGAAAAATATTACAAATATAAAAATTGTTCTTAATCATTACCTTGAAATTGAAAAAATATATTTTTTTATGTTAATTAAAAAATATAATTACATTTTGTAATAAATACTTTTTTAAATCATGACTATGATTTAAAATTTTAATTAATACTGTAATTTTTAAATATAAAAGTATTTGTATAATGAAATTAGATATAAAGTATGTATAAATATGTTGTTGGACATATATATATATATATATATATATATATATATATATATATATATATATATATATATATATATATATATATAGTACATCTGTATTAAAACAAAATAAATAAGAACAATGATGAATTATTCCTTTTTTCTTCAATGTGAAATTATTTATTTCACGACGAAATGTTGATTGTTTCACGAATCATGTCCGGCCTTGTGAGATCTTGTGTCATCTTTCATTAAGGAGATTGTTGAGAAGACATTAATCATGATGGCGTTCTAAAATAAGTCATGTAATAAGATTTGCTTTTGATGATATATTTTTAGATCTTTATTATTTTTTTATTTTCATTTTTTCTTTCTTTTGCAAATATAATAAATATAACAGGTTTAAATAACACATTTATTTGCAAATATTAATTATGATGAAATTTGAATAATTTAATTACAATATATATAAATATAGATGTAAATGATAACTGTATTTATTGTTTTTCTTACTGATTCCAATTTTAAATTCTATAATAAAAATTAAATACTGTATTATGCATTTCCTGTATATTTCCTGTAAATTACTATTTAAATAAATATCGAATTCCAGCTACATTTTGTTCTATCTCATAAATGTTTAATTTATATATATATATATATATATATATATATATATATATATATGTGTGTGTGTGTGTGTGTGTGTATGAATGTAATAGTAAAACCAGGACAATATTTTATCGTTAAAACATATATATTAAACTGTAGTCGATAGTAAACAGTTACGTGACAGGTCGTACGTTCAAACGAGAATTAAAGCCAGATTTTCAACGCTTTAAAGCTGTGGTATGTTCAGATAGACCCACCTACCGGTTTACAATTACATGACGGAAAGCAAACAAAGTGAAAATATTTCTTCGTTCTGCAATTTGCGTATCTAAATTGTAATTTTAAATGCGAACATTCGATATACACGATAGTTTAATGTATATTTAAAAAGGTATTGTTCATATGTAAATAAAAGTTATTGATCGTTTTTTTAAATCATTTTTTTAGAATGAATGTTAATACTTTTACATATCTGTAAATTAGAACAAGTTGAAAAATAATTAGTGTTTATAAAATGGATTTGCTAAAAATAATGAAATTTAAGTGTGTGTTAAAAATTATTTACAATATTTAATTACTATAATTTTGATAAATATTTTTTCAATAGTGATTTTTTTACAAGAAAGGTAATGGCTCTTGAAAATGATTAGAAATCAATAAATGTTGTTTATGAAAATAAGTATAATTCTTTATGTTATATGCGGAATTAATTTTTTTGGTAAATATTTTATTTTGTAGTTTATATTCAACTAATTACGACAAATGCTAGGAATGTTTTTTTTTTATTTAATGATCAATAAATGTTTGTAGGTGTTAACAACTTAGATGTATATATGACTTCATGGTTATTTTAACAAGAATATGATATATTTTAAATAATTGCTTATATATATATATATATATATATATATATATATATATATATATATAAACTAAAATTAATATTTATAATAACATAATGACTTCTTTATTATGTTATATCCCTTATTATAAAATCATTTCACGCGTACATATCATTTTAACATGTGTAACTTAATTCCCATTGGATTAATATTGACGTGAGCAGGATTTAAAACTCTTTGATAAATACATCAGAGAACGATCGATATTCATAAACGGTTTGAATCGAAGAAAATTTAATTTTAAATGTATAGTTTAATATAATTATGTATGGTAATTAAGCGAAAATAAACACAAATAGTAAAATATCAATGTTTCGTACATAAATGTTAATTTGCATTGGATACAATATAAATATTTTTATTTGTAATCATTACTATAGTACAAGTAATAAATTTCATTGTACTTTATAGATTTGCTGTTTATTTTATTTTTTAATTTAATTACATTTCTAATCTATTGAATATGTAAATAAGTATATTACGAATGTCTATGGCAATACAAGAAATTTGCACTGAATTGTATAGCGGAACGAATTACTAAATTTTATTAAATGCAATTCGAAAGTGATCATCAACAATCATACGAGTATAAAGAGGTCAGTAAATGAAAAAGTTGCAGCTACCAAAAGCAAAGAGAAAGGTCAGCAGATTTTAAATTGAGATTTATTTTACGATCATGTTTAATAACAAAAAAATGAAAATTATTTCAGGAATGGAGAATATTTTTGTCGGAATGAATATTTCACAACGAAAGCAATTAATATTTTTTAGAGATGAATAGTGTTATTTACTCGAGTGTTAAATAAAATATTTTTGGATAAGTGTTTTATTTAAACGAATGATTATTTTAATTTAATTTAGTACTTGCTATATTAGTTTTATACTAACAGTAACTATATTTTTCATTTTATATATATATATATATATATATATATATATATATATATATATATATTTATATTTTAAGTAGATATAAAAAACTCTACTTCTTACAAAAAAAAGAAAAGTTCTATGTTTTTTATCATAAGTTATTTTATTTTTATAATTTTATAACAGTATAGAGTTTATTTTACATTTCTAGAGGTGATTTAAGAATTATTTTTTTAATTATTTTATTTTGAATAAATTTTATCAATAGAAATATGTTTAATATAAGAATTATAAATATTTCAAAATATTGCCAAAAGTAATTTTTAGAAATAATTTAGCAAATTTAAAAATGTAATCAATATTATTGAAACGATTTTTTCTTAATTCTTAATTTTAATAAATAAAAATACGAGAAGAAAAATTAATGAAGTAAAAGGAATGATTAAGAAATATGATATCTTATAATAACAAAAACGTGAGTACTATAATAGGTTTGAGAACCAGTTTATAATCGATTTGATACTGTCGCTAATACACTTTTTCAGAAATGAATCACTGCTTAGTACCACAAGATTTTATTAAAAATTTAGAGCTCAGAATTATGAAATCTCAGAGATAAGATTTATGAAATATTGCAGCGTAAGGACTATTTTTTTTATTTAAAACCAGATCACTAAAATGGTAAAATGACCACTTGACATATTCTCGATAGTGCGAACGAGTTCTTTAAACTACTGTAATTACGCTTTAAATATTTCAAGTAACACTTTTCATTAACAGTTAATTTCTTAAAAATAAATCATTTTAAAGGAGACGATTAAATAAATCAATCAAATTTTGGAGTGCACTGTATTTTCATTTTTAATTGTAGAATAAGTGTTAAAAATCTAAAAATACAAAATAGATATTTTTTTTAAAAATTAAAATATTATTTTTTATTCTAAATATTAAAAATTAAGATTTTAGAATGAATGGAAAAATTTTATACAGTATTTGAAAAAAAAATGTTATTATTTTACAATATTTTATCAAAAAATCTCAAATTCCAAAATAATAAAAAATATTATGAAAATTGATTTTTTTGTTTGAATAAATATATATATATATATATACATTATAGATTAAGTGTAATAATTAAAATGTATATATTTTTATTTAATTTTTTTAAAACATTATTTAATGTTTTTGATAAAGTCTATTAGTATTTTAAATTCAAATATTTCATTTCAAACTGATGACTTACATTAAACGTAACTTATTTTTTTAATAAGAAAATGATTCAGATCATTTCATACAATAACTTTATTTTAAGAACATAATTATAACATATACTTTTTATTACATTCTTTTAAATGCGATATAATTTAATTTTTAGAAAGATCTTTCTACGGATTTTGAAACTATGATATTTTATATCTTCAAATGACTTTTGACTTTTAAATTTTTAAAAGTGAGAGTTTTACATGCACACTCACTTACACTCAATCATCAATTATTATATTAACATCGATTTTGATTTGAATAGAATAACTTTATAACATTTTATTCACCTTTCTCGTTATCTTTTATACTTTTTTATATTTTTAAACGAATTAAAATATAAAAAAATATTATACAAATGATCTTTAAAAAATTGTAATATATATATATATATATATATATATATATATATATAAACACATTCATAAAGTTACGTTGTCAGAACATGAAAACTGTTTGTTTACATATTTAGTTATTAATATAATTTTATAAACATCTCGAAGCCAGTTTTCCAGGACGATTCAGCACGCTTTGTAAGCTTTATAACATTATTAACGCGTGAAATTGTTATAACTCATTTAATTTATGCGTAATATTTCTATAGATGACGAATTTCAAGAAGTCTTTAAAGTTTCTCTTTTATGAGTACAAATAATCTAGACCTGAATCTTGTAGATAATTTATAAAATATTTCAAGAAGAAAATTAGTAAAATTTTCTTAATAAATGTAAAGTTAAGAATATGCAATATAAATAAATAAATGCAATGAAAAATTAATGATGGATAAATTGAAACTGTCATTTAGTATATACATGTTAAAATTAATTATTTTCATTTTTAATTTTTTTTTGAAATTAAAAATATATATTAGGTTGTCAAATATCTCCCTTCCGCCTTTTTGTCTTTTGAATTTCGCGGCTATGTACAAAAAAAAGCAGAAGGGAGATACTTGACAACATAATATTTATTTTAAATTATATAAAAAGTGTACGAAAAAAGTACAAAATAACAATATATGTAAAGTGAAAAGATTTTAACCGAGTTTTATTAATAATTTTTAATTCTTTAAAATTATCATTTTTTAATAAAATACAAATAAAACATTTAATAAACTAATAATTACATTTTACTTTATATACAAGAGTTAATTTTAATGAATTTTATGAAATATAAATTTGATTTTAACACATCTCGCTCTAAAGGTAATGACATGTCAATAGAAATACATGTTAGTAAAAAGAAAATGACTTTGAACGGTCACTGTATACTTTTATACATTTTTATAGTGTTAAAAACCAATTAATTTGTGTAAAAAATAATTAGTCATAGTGATATATAAATTGTGACCAAATCAGTTTGGGTAGACACAATTAAATATATATTTTATTTTAGTGACGAAATACATGTCAATGTGTTGTATTTTATAACAAAAATAGTTAAATTTATTTATTCAATTCGAATATATACATTTTTTTTCAATATGAAAATTTAAAATGATTGATAATAAGTGTTAAAATAGAATATAAAGTTCAATATATTAAAATAATATGAAATTATTAGAAAAGATATATATATATATATATATATATATATATATATATATAAAAAATGATATAAATTTTAGAATTCTTTTATAAAAATGATTTTTCAAGTTTGTTCTATTTAAAACTTATTTATTTTTATATTCGAAAAATTGAAACTGTTCAAATTTATTTTTCTATAATGAGATTACACAGATACACATTTATAAGGTATTTATTTGTTAATTGTTATTTATTATTTCGAAACATAATGTTTCGTATATTATTTAATGAAACAAATTTCAATAGGCTGCAGTACAAATTTAGACATATTATTCGTATACAAGTGAATTTTCATCAAGTTACAATTACTCGCTGATTCAGTCGTTTTACGACTCATATAGAGATACAATAAATTTATTACTCAAATCTAGTCCCTGTTGATGACATACAAACAACACAGATACACATTTGTAACTACTGGGTCATAAAGGTATTCAATTAAATCGTACTACACTACGCTCTGAAATGTATTTACGCAGTCAACAATTTGTTATTGTATTACAAATGTATTATTATATTCTATGTTCTTTATATCTACTCTATATTCTATTTTCATATTATTATATTCAGTCGTTTTTGTATAAAAGAGTGCATTAAAACAATAAAAAATAATATAGATATAAATAATTATTTTATAAAAAAAATAATATATAAATATATGCATGTATGTGTGTGTAGATAAATAAAATTTATTATAAATTCTCAAGACAAAGTCGAAAATAATGTTCATTAGTTAGACATAACTAAGCAAATGTTACATTAGATGAATGCAAAAAATATGATTGTTTTAAATGTGTTTTAGTTCTCATGAAGGAATGAACGAAATTTAATGTGAAAATTTAAATTTATTTGTATGCTTAAACAAAGACAAAACTTACCTTAAAAAATTGCATACAATTATCTTCTTATTATTACAGTTCATTATACGTTAAAAATATATTTTCGTTTGTTTAGAATTACGTAACGTACTGAAATGTTAATTTAATGGAATGTATTATGTAAGTACAGTTTTAAATATTTAATATGTATATTTTTCTTAACAAATATTTATTGCAAATGAGTAACTAGGTAAGTATGTAGAAATAAAATTTATTTGTAATTTTTAATTGTTATATTAACATATTTTTGATAATTTCTTTTGTAAATATTTCTATTATATTCTCTAAAATAGTTGAAAATATTTCATTTTTATTATTACTTATAATAATATATTAACTGGAAAAAATGTCTTAATGAACTATATTATGTAAATTTTTAATGACTAAAATCACAGTACTGATTTTAATTTTATTATTATAATTAGTAAAATTTTGATAAAATATATAATAGAAAAAATAATAATTGTGGAATTATTGAAATGATTAAAAAAGAGCACTAATAAAATATATTATAATGAAGTACAATTGATTATTAATAATCTTTGAAAAATGCTACAAAATTTCTATAAATTGTATGATTTTTCTAATATAAATCATTTATTTCACTTATAAAGAATATATGTTATGTAGTAGCTTTTATAAAGTAAATTTTATTTTAAAATTTATATGAATATATATGTATATAATGAAAATATTTGGAAAAAATATTATTAAACATTTTAAGAAATGTAATATATTTTTTAGTATACATGATATATATATTATTTATTTCTTCGTTTTAAAATGCATCTTTTTTATTTTTCAAATAAATATAATTTTTAAAAAATATTTTTATGAATTGCTTGAAATAATATTTTTATTCTACAACATAACAAAATCTATTGTAATTTCGTAACAATTGATTATGCACAATTTTGATTATTTAGAGAATCAATTTTACATCATTTTTTATAATGATTTATAAAAAAGTTACACAAATAAAATTATATAAAATTTAAAATAATTTCAGATGTATGAAAGTAGAGGTAATAATTATCTCTTATTTTTTTGGAATAGTTAAAACAGAATTGAAATTTAATTGTTTTATAAATTTCAATATATATATATATATGTATATATATATATATATATATATATAGAGAGAGAGAGAGAGAGAGAGAGAGAGAGAGAGAGAGTATTTATTAATTTTATTATCTTTTGAAGTAAGAAAAGTTTGGTATTGAAAAAACTTTTGTTCGTGATGTGTAATATAATATAGCAGGACATTTTTAAAAATTTGAGTTAATATGTTTGATTTCAAATTGAAAATATGTTTCTATTTGCAATAGATTAAATAATCATTAAAATTGTATTGTTTAAATTATATATTTTCATAGATTAAACATGTTTTTTTGTTTATTTATCTGAAAAATTAATAATAAAATCAAGAGAAATTATGGCAGATTGAACTCCAATAAATTAGAAAATCTTTTTTGTATACTAAAATAAAAAAAATATTTTAAAAATTAATTATTTATATTTGTAATATTTTGCAAATATTTGTATAAATTATATTGCATTTTACGTATTTAAATAAATACATTAGAAGACATTTTATCGTGGTTGCTTGTAGAATAGTTAAAATAAATTAAAGTTATTTATATATATATATATATATATATATATATATATATACGAATGTAAAATAAATATAAAGAAAAATACACCTAGAGAGCGATTTGTAAAAAAGACTAGAGAAGCAGACATAGAAGAATGTATAAATGAAAAATACATATTGAAACGGTTCTGTTAAGTAAGTAAACATGTGGTAATATGTTTCTACGTTATAAGTATAATGTAAATGAAATAGAATCTATTGTGGTATATTTAAATAGGGTCTACAGCAACTTTTTCAAAGATAAAAAAATCTATCACAAAAACTGTTGTCAAGACGGATAGACACATCCACACCCTAGAAACAGGATTGAATAGTACCATACAACATTGTTGAAAAATGAGTTTATTATGTGTATATTTGATTTTTTCTCATTAACATATCTTGAAATGACTCATTGTTATATAAATACTTTAAAATAAAATTAATTAAATATATATATATATATATATATATATATATATATATATATATATATATATGAAATTATGATTTTTTTATAATTATACAAACGAATCATTTTCTGCAAATTATTTCTACTTTATGATTTTCATCTGAAAATTTTATTTGCGCAAAACAAGACACGAATGTCAATTTTAATTAATTTTATGTTTTAATTTTTATAATTACTTTTCGACTTACTTCTTCTAACTGTGGAATTAATTTTCTGTGTTATTTTATTTCATTTCAAATTATCTTATACTGATATCCGAAATATTTTTTTTAACATTGAATTAAATTAAATTCGCAACTGAGGCGTTTATAGATATTTAATATACCATTCGGTAATTTTACAGGTATTTATTTTGCCAACTTTTTTCAACTCGGAAAATTTTTGATGAAAACGATTTACCAGAATTATGATTTGTTTTTAGTTTATTGCATGGAAAAAACGTGTTTCTGTTAACGTTATTGAGGATTATTTTATTTTGGAAAATGGTTTTAATTGTAAACTGATTTAAAATCATTATCTTTTTTTTAATATTCTAATAAATACTAATCTATATGGCTGTATTTATAATTAAATAATATAGTTAAAATATTGAGATAAATTAAATTTAGAATCTAATATTACGACTATTAGGAAATAAAAAAAGTTGAAAATAATTTCAAAATGATAATAATAAAATAAAAACGCACATATTATAAAGTATAAAAATATTTTTAAGAGATTTTTGCTAATAGTAATTTGTTAACTTTATTAATAATATTTTTCATTATATACGAAGTAGAGAAAAATATTTATTTTCATGAAGAATAATAATAAAAGGAATAAATATATACTTATTGAACGAATAATAATTTAATAATTTTATTAATGAATGAAATAATGTGAAATATTTTAATTAAATTATTCAGAAAGTCATAAACGTATACACATTTTATGATATAGAAAATTGAAACTATTCACATTAAACTTTTGATCCATGGATGTAATTGTTTCATACAAGTTTGCAACAAGTGATATAGGTTTTGGTGACTTTGATCCCTTGACTTAGTCATTCAGTACGGTATCGTGTGTTGTTCGTTAAATAATTAATGTCACTATTTCATACAGCTAGTTTAATTGGAGCTCGTTGCTGATATTTATTGATTTCATGTAGAGTAATATAAAGGTAGAAAATATATTCGGTTATCTGACGTGAAATAATATTCATTTGCACAATACATACCAAAATCCAAAAAAAGCCATCCAAGTATCCTTACCACTTGCTCGACCGGTCCTATATACATGTCGTACCCGAGTCTACAGGACTAGCCTTGAGTTATACGTTATGTTTGTGATAGAAGGTTGCGAAGGTATTATTTTATATAAAATTTAATATATAGCATACATACATATATATAATAAAATAAATTTAGATTATTTATTAAATAATATAAATTTAATATTTTTCAAGCAATAAAAAAAACACTTCTTAATGAATAATATGTAAAATATTTTTTATATTAATATAAGAGTCAAAATTTCGTATTATATGTATATATATATATATATATATATATATATATATATATATATATATATATAATAACATCGATTCATAATTTACTGCTTAAAGCGTTAATCTAAATTGGCGATTATTAATAAAAAAACAGTCAAAAATATTATTCATAAAATAATACAACTTTTAAATATTATATTAAAATGAAAAGTTTTAGGTTTGAATTTTGGTACAAATGTGTATCATTAAATAATTCTTTTTAAATAAAAACCGATAAATAAACAAAAAAAAAGGATTTTGTATTCGATGAATTAATTTGATTTATTTACTTCGATTAAGAATTAACATCAATTTATTAAAACTGACTATAAATCGAATGATTTACTGAATATAACTATCATTTGATTTATTGAATATTATATTCATTGAGTAATATTAAGTAATAAATAGACCTACATATTCTGCATACAACTTCATAGATAAATTTTTTGTGACCTTTTTTGAGAGCTTATATTTTTCTTATAAATGTGAGAGGTATAATTAAAAATTATATATGTATATTTCAAGGTAAAATAAAAGTTCTTTTTATTTTATAGTTTCTGCAATTGAAATTGTATACATATTATAATATGATGTTATTTTTTGTAATTCTTTGTTATTTCTGGATGTTTTCTTGATGATAATTGGAAAATTTCTATTATTTAATTACGATTTTTCCATTAATATATATATATATATATATATATATATATATATATATATATATATATATATGTAATAAATGTCTATATAATTATTTTTATTTATTATTATTTACTTTTTGTGAATTTTTAAATTATAAAATCATTATCCAAAAATTGACAACAGTAGAATTCATTTTAAAATAAAAGTGGATGTAGGTATGAAATTTGTACTATAGATCTGAATATGTCAAAATTAAATGCTGTTATTTTTTTTAAAAAAAAACAGTTTAATTTTTAACGGTTTAAATTATTACTGTTATAATTTTTACATTAAATACTGGATATATGATTAAATTGTTCAAAATAAATAATAAGAATTTTTTTTTTCATATAATTGTCATTTTTTATTCAAAATATTTTTTAATATTACTAGCAAATGGACTAGCAAAATTTAATAACATTAATATTTTTGAATTTAATTTCCAGTATATTTTTGAAATAAATAATGTACATGTTTGTTTGTATTATCATATATTTTCAGTATTACAATTTTGAATTTTATTAAAATGTATATAATTTTTTATTACGATTTTATACATATATGCATATATATATATATATATATATATATATATATATATATATATATATATATATATATATATATATATATATATATATATATATATATATATATATATATATATAGGTTGGCAAATATCTCCCTTCCGCCTTCTGGTCTTTTGAATTTCGCATATATATATATATATATATATATATATATATATATATATATATATATATATATATATATATATATATATATATATATATATATATATGTATATATTGATATATTTGTAGTATAATACGACAGCAATGGTAATAAATTTAAATTGTGTGAGTTCGACATCGTAAACATGAAAAGCATATTAAAGAAATATAAACATAACAATTCTGGCAGAACGATATTTTCACCTGTATTTAATGTATGTTCGCAACAATTTTGAACATCGTCTTTCTAATATCAAACGTTCTTAAAAGCAATATATACGCTATTTTATAGACGACATAAACGCACGTTATGAACTGAACTTACCTTCACGAGGGTTTAACAAGATGATATAAGGAACGTGCAGGTAGAAATAGAGGAGATGGAAATAATACTAGTGCATCTGAGACTTGAATGTATTTCGACCAACGGTCAATTCAATTTTAGCGCCAATCTCAAAAAGTAGTATTCTTTGAACGAACACGATAAATGAGCTTTTGATCTTATGTATGTGTTTCGTTTGTTCCACTGTTATATGTTTTTTATGTACTTTCTTTTTCACGGTCTTATGCTATACATTTTAACGAATGGTAAAACAAATTTATTCAATATTACGTTGTAAAATTGTACGAAAGCGAACCTGTGAACGTTCAGCTGGATGGTAAATTTTACTCATAAATTCACCCATTCGTGTTTTTAATATCAACTTTTGACGTTTTTTTAGTAAACAATATTTTTTATTTAACAATTTTCAAATATTATTCAACACCTTAGATTATTTTTCTTTTTTCAAGACTATATATTTTACTATACATTTTTTTATCTACATATAAATATATATAAGTAAATATTTTTTTCATGGAGAACAATATAAATATCAATTAATGTGTTAAAAATATTAAAAAATACAACTGTTAGAAAAAAAACGTAATATAAATTAGATAGCGAAAAATAATATTTTTTTACTTATATTTGATTTTATAATAATTTATTCGTCAAAATATTATGTTATGAAATTTGTAAATGAATACACTCACACACACATACCATATTACATTTTTTCATAATAATAATAAGATATTAAGATTGAATTTTTTAATTGCTTGTATTAGTAGAAGTTTATAAAAACAATAGAAATTTAAAATATATGAAAAAATTTACGTTAATTTTTTATTAAAAATGTGGATTTAGATGCGAAGAATTAATTTTGTACGAATTTAAAAATATAAGTTAGTAAATAAATTCAATTAAAAAAATGTACTAATATTTTCATATTTTATATTTTTTTTATAAATATATATATATATTGAAATATATAGAAACAATTTAGTAAAAATAAATATAAAATAAATGGTATAAACACAAATATATAAATTTGTGAGTTAAAAAGGTTTAAATATTCCTTTTGTGGGATTTACATTTATAAATATTTTGTGTTTTAAGATAAATAATCAAAAGAAAAGAAAAAGTTACATAGCAACGATTTATTTAACTCAAGTACATTTGAGTGAACAAAGAAATAAACATTTTAGAGAGTTTTTAGGAATATATAACAATAATAATATTTATAAAATATATTTTTAAAATAAGACATTTTTAAATATGTTTATATATATAGGAGTATGAATTTTTAATGTGGAATAAAGTATTGTACATTTTTTTAATGACACGACTATTTCATTTATTATATGTTTTTCAAATAGCTGAAATAATAAATTTATCATATATATATATATATATATATATATATATATATATATATATATACACACACATATGATTACTACTGTATTATTAAACTCGTATGATATCATAAAATATTTCTTGTTGAAATAAAATATTTAAGATTATAGAGCCATTTGAATATCTGTATTATAATAAATATTGCATTTCTAGACCATTCAGTAAATTATTTAATAATAAATTGCATTGCTTATTATCATTTTTTCAAGTCTATATTAGAAATTAGATGTTTTTTATTGCTATAATAAATTCTATTAATCATTCGATAATTTAAGTTCTTTAGTAATAAATTATTTAATAGAATAATAAATTATTTTAATTATATTATTCTACTTATTTTATATTTTTATTAATTCAATTTGTTTCTATTTATTTATCTATCAAAAAAGAAATAGAATGCAACAACTTAGCTCTCAGAGTAAATCCAATCGTTCATCAAAAAATGCAAATGAAATATTTAATTTATCATAGAAAGACGAGTATCGCGATTAACATCGATAACAATACAATCAATTACTTTACAAATATTATAAAAGAGGACATTAAATGTAGACGTAGAATATCTATGATTTAATCAAGTATAAGAAAATGCCTAGGGACTTTCTAAAAGATGCTTCTCATTAACATTTTAACGTTTATAATGACTGATATTAATATTAAGAATGGATGCAATTAATATTAACTGTAGGGGATTATAATGTTTAAGCTGCAATATATGAACGGAGAAAATGCGCGGGAAGTAAATCTCATTGCATAACGGTTAGATTAATAATATCGTGTTACAGACTATACGTTTTATTTTTTTTCTGTATAATGGATGTCTGTTCTTAACCAGACTCGAAGATATTAGCAAAAATATTTATAAATGTCGCACATAAATTTGTTTTTCGTTTATATATATATATATATATATATATATATATATATATATATATATATTTGTATATATGAATTACTTAACCCGCATTATTATATACATATACGATTAAAGTATTAATATAATATTTTCATGTTTGAAACAGCAGCAATAAAATATGTTTTCATAGTATTTTTTATTAATTAGACGTATATTGAAATAATTATCACTAATATATATATATATATATATATATATATATATATATATATATATATATATATATAAATGTGTCAGATTCTGATAGATTTTATTCTAATTACATTTTTCTGAAATAAGTAAGATTTTAGAAAACAGTTTTATTTACGCGAATATTGTGTTATAAAAATTAATAATTAATTTTAAACTATAAATTTTATATTATGGTTATTTCAAGAATAAATAATGTCTAATATATCTTTAAATTTTTTATTAAATTTCTTGTAGTATAAAAATATTTCTACTCTTATTAAAAATATAAGTTCAGTAAAGAAAAATAAGTTTATTTCTTATAATTTCGATTTGAAAAATTAATACAAATATATTTATTCCTATATTCATAAATATTAGTTTTTATAAAATTTTAAAAATAAATTGTTTTTTTTTTAATAGTATAGACTTAAAATTTAATAACGTGCAAGTTGTTAGTGTTCGAAATTGATTAATTATTTATATTGTATTTTTGAAAATGCTGTTATAAAAAATATTTTTTCTTATAATAATCTTGAGATATTGTCATAAATTCAACGGATATATATATATATATATATATATATATATATATATATATATATATATACACACACACACAATATGTGCGTGTGTGTATTGTACGATATAAATACGTGTGTGTATCTATTACAACGTATATTTTTTTAGACGCAAGAAAAAAACAGGATTTTTCTTCACTCTCCTACAGTAAATCTCGTAACGTGTCAGAAGACTGCAAAATAATAGAATTTTCGATGAGAAAATAATACAGTGATTCACGAAATTTTAAAGATATCTGTATGTTACCAATACAAAATTGAAAAGAATATCACTTCGAAAGTTATATATATTTGAAAATCACATATGTGCAAATAAACGTTCTCTGAAGTCAATGAAGTCAATTTGATTTGCTGAATAGACATATACTGAAAAAATACTTTTTCAGTATTTTATTTACTTAATTCTAATATTGATTGTATATATATATATATATATACATATATATATATATATATATATATATATATATATATATATATATATATATATATATATATATAAATAAACTGAAAAAGTTATAGTGATATAAAATCATTGATGAATGTTAAAATTCTTGAATTTATAAAAGTAAAATTCATGATATTAAATTTCTTGATTGTAAAACATAAACAGTTGGAATAATTAGTAAGTAATTAAATAAATAAAATATTAACAAAAAGTAAATATATTACAACATAATTAATATATTATTTAATAATAATCCATTCTACGTTAATAATTTAGAAGAAATGTTTACACTTTTATAAAGAAATTCATTGAATTTGGCATATATAGGCAACTAAACAAACATAAAAGATTGAAATTAATTAGAATTTTATCTAAATGATACAAAATTATTCTTTATTTATATTGAAACAAAAAATATTATATATTAGGTTGGCAAATATCTCCCTTCAGCCTTCTGGTCTTTTGAATTTCGCAGCTATGTACAAAAAAAAAAGCGGAAGGGAGATACTTGCCAACCTAATATATATATATATATATATATATATATATGTGTGTGTGTGTGTGTGTGTGTGTGTGTGTGTGTGTGTACGTATATATATATATATATTCATACACACACACAAAACTCGTTTTAACTCATAAGGTTACGAATTCAAAATAATTTTACGATATATAATTTCTATGTATTATCACATTTTAATCGATTAGTGTAAAATTATATATAAAAAGACTTTGTATAATAAATACCCGCATTATTTTACTTCACTGAACTAATCAAAATGTTTATATACATTATTTGTTTTTAAACCACTGTTGTCTAAAGTCTAATTTACTGGAAATATGTTTTTATCTTTTTATTTTTAACATATATTTTTTATAAATAGATTGTTAATTGTAAAAAATACTGCATAAAAAATATAATAATTATATAAATTATTTTCTCTTCATTACTTTTACATCTAATAACTCATGAAACGAATTAAATTTTATATTAATATAACAATAACAATATATTATTTTTACTATTGTATTATATTAATAGAAAATCTGCATATATACATTTTTTTAAAAAAAATCATTTACTTGAATAATTATTTTATATAGTTCAATTTTGATAATTTACGAATTTCCAATTTTCAACTAATATCTTATTTATATTCATAGCGGTGTACAAAAGTACATAAACTCGTTCACCCTTATTTATATACAGCAGAAGAAATGTGGAAGTTATATTGACTTTATTTAATATCGTTTGATTTGCGTTTCTGAGATAATCTGATAAATATATTATATAAATCGATAAATATATGTCTATTTTTATATTTTCATTCATATAGATTAAATTAGAGAAAAGATTAAATTCTATATTACAATTTTTGTAAAAATAAATTATTTGAAAAATACACTTGTTTTGAATTTACTACTAAGAAAATTAAATAAGTAAATATAAAAACTCGTAAATTTAATATATATCTACAGTAACATTATTTAAAATTTGTTAAAAAGATATAAAATAATTATTTATAATTGTAATATTGGTTGAAATGAACAAATGTAATAGATTAAATAAAATGTCTACTATGTCTTAATTGAAAACAAGATTGTTTTTACTACTGAATAATTTATTTGGAAAATGTAATTATTGAGTAATATAATTTTTTAAGTTTTCAATCGAAGTTCAACATTTTTGTACTACTCATCAATGATGAAGTATAAAATATGGAAGCAATATATTTGAATACCAAATAAGAAACATACCTAAATATTGAATGACAGTTGTTATGATGTGCCAATAAAAACTGAATATTTGATAAAACGTCAATCATAAAATATATTTTATAAAAATGTTAGAGGAATATATATATATATATATATATATATATATATATATATATATATATATATATATATTAGGATTTTATATTGTAATAAAAAACATATTAACGAATTAAAAATGAATAAAATTATTAAATATAACAATATTAGATTGAAATATGTTTATTTTGTTACGAAATCATACAAACTGTTGAATATTGTGAAAATATCAAATACGAAAAATGTGGAAATGTGTGAAAGATTTTATAAAACTTGTTCGACGTTTCAATCACGCATAAATCATCGTCTACTAAATAAATCATATTGTATAGTCTTGGCCGCTATATAAAAATGCAATGAAGTGTTTTTCACTGCTCGACTGATATTATAGAAACGGAAACGGATACATCCCATCTATTGAATTATATTTCTTCTCTATCTCTGTTACAATAAAGCCTGTTTATGTCTCGAACGGAATTCGATATTGCAACCATTTGATTGAGAAGTATTGCTTGGTCAAGAATGAAATGCGTCAAGTTATTAGACTGAAGATTTTTCTTTAAAACATTAATAAGTTTATTCTTTTTTCTTTAAAAAAAATAATAAATTTGAAATTAAACTGAAAAAATATATTTATTTTCTTATAAAAATTTTACTGAATACATTATAATAACTTTTACATTTTAAATTAATTTTTATATTTTATTTTTTTGCAGTTTCCTCTTATATATATATATATATATATATATATATATATATATATATATATATATATATTTAATTTAATAAATAACTTTTATCTAAACAATTCTGAATATACAACAAAACACAATTGTGTGTTTTTATAAATATAGCAGTATTATTTAATAATTTATTTTTATAAACATTTAAGTGTTTAATAATTTTAGATAACTAATTATTTTTAAAAATAATATATATATATATATATATATATATATATATATATATATATATATATATAATTCAAGAATAATAAAAAAAGGTAAAAAGAGAATTTAGATGAAAAAGAAAATAAAAGTTAGTAATGTTATAGCAAAACAGAGAAGTTTGAAATGGAAATAGGCTAATTATTATATAGTTAGAAGAAAATATCACTAGTGAACAATAGAAATAATTGATTGGGAATCAAGAAATAGAAAAAGGCTCAAAAAGAGACTCATGATTGAGTGGGGTAGACACATGAGAAAATTGGCCGGTGTGGAATGAAAGAGAAATGCATTGGACTGATGGAAGTGGAAAATTTTGAGAAAGGTCATCATTTAACAGTGAATGAAGAGAAGCTGATGATGTTGATATATATATATATATATATATATATATATATATATATATAAACCTAAAAATATTTTTAATTTGAATAATAAAGTACAATAAATATTTAAATACTGTAATATAGTTTCTATTTTTAACTAATTAATTTATTTTTAAAAATTTAATATTACTTTAACGCTACAATATTTTAGTAAAGTGTTAATGTTTATCTAATATAAACTATTGGAACATGTTACTAAATTAATAATATATATAATATTCAATGTTATAATAATAAAAATCAATTAATTAAAAATAACTAATTTTAGATGTTCTCGCAAATTTGAATCACAATACTTTCTCATATTTTCATTATATTTCACTTTTTGCAGTAATGTATAGATATCAAAAATTTAAATAATGTATTACTTGGTGCTTTTTTAAAAAATGGATTTATACTATGATCTGAATTTTATTTAATCCAGCTAACAACATAAAAAATTATATTCAATATTCTTTGCTGCCAAAAAGTTAATAAACTAATTTCAAATAGTTTTTTTTTAATTTACAGTAATATAAGCAATTCAGAAGAAGAATAAATGTATGATTCTTTAGAGAAACAATATAGAATTCTTATTTATCATAATATTACTATAAATCAGTATAGACATGTTCCAAATACAAAAATAAACTGGAGAATAAATGTTTTATTCGAAAATTATATGATAATCGAATTAGTATACGTCTGCTTAAATTTATTGCCTCTTAGGACCAAAGAATACGAAGATATTATCACAATTGAATGAACGAGTTAAACGGTAACACTGTACTTCATTGTACATGCAAGTCCTAATTTGATTTAGAAACAGTTTACAATCTAAACGTGAATATAGAGTTAAATATATAGTCACTTGTAGCATAAGGTTGCTTGCCAAGTGTTGATGTGAAAACTAAATCTTCAACTTTAAGATATTGTCGAGCTTTTACTCTAAAGTCGAAGTTGAAGTGAGATTCATGGATGTTGATAAAGTGGTTGTTTGATAGTTTTAGAAAAGCTCAAAATCATTTTTATTGAAGAGAGAGATGAATTTTGATTACAAAATACATAAATAATTTGAAGTTATGTAAAATTTATGATTTAATTAGATGTTCATAATTTAATATGTTAATTATTTAAATAATATATATATATATATATATATATATATATATATATATATATAACTTAAATAAATAAGTGATACTTTGATGTAGATATAAATGAAATTAAAAATAAATAACAAAAATTAATTGCTTTTTTTAAAAATTAATTTACTTGAAATAATTGATTTAGTATAGACAACAAGACTGTTTGCAAATGTTAATTTATTATTTTATTATTAATTTTTCATTACATCAATTTATAAATCTGAAAATATTTTTCATTTTAATAATTTATATATATAAATATATGGAATAAAGTGTGAAAATAATTATATATAAATACATAAAAAATAAATTTGATTTCAAAAATATAAAACCTTAAGTATAATAAAGAGAAAATGATTATAATTTAGAAAAATAGTATAAATTTATTATATAAATAGAAATATTACATAAAAAAAACTAATTAAAAACTTTTTTATTAAAAGATATACGAGATTCTTTACTAAAAACGAATTTAGTAAAATAATCCTATTATTATATCATACGGAGAGTTTGATTAGATTACAAGAGATAATTAAAAAAATATAAATCGAAACAACCGTAATTTACTAAATAAGTTTTTTACAATAAAAGTGATCGTTATTACTTTTAATTATAATTATATTTCTTCAATAACTTCATACTATATTTAAGAGTTTATACTTTTAATGATGTAGACGTAATCTTTTTTTATTATATATGTGTATGTAAGTGTGTGTGTATGTATATATATATATATATATATATATATATATATATATATATATATATATATATACATTAGTGTTTGCATGTGAATGTCTTTTAATTATCTTTCTAAATATTAATTAATATTTATATTAATTACAGTATAGTAAAGTCAAGATATTTCTAGTTATTGGAACTAAATTTAATTACACTTTTGTTATGCGTATTTTCAAATAAAATATAGTTTAGTAAGGCATTTTATTAATTTTTATAATATATTAATATCGCTTGAAAATATAGTGCTGTAAATTATATCAATATATAAGATTTATTTAATTATCGTAGTAAAGATGAATTTCACTTTTTTTATACTTATTATAACTGATAACCGTTAAAATCAAATATTACACACGAACAAGTATTTTTTTAACAAAAAAATGTTTTTTTTTTGTTCATAAATTCATATTTAAGTAAGATTTTAAATCGTTATACAAATAAAAAATACTTTTTCATAAAAAAATAGTTATACATTTAAAAACATCAATATTTTTTTCAAAATAAATAAATATTGTATATAAAAATAACGTCTGTATACAAGATTCAGTGATGACATTGTTTTTTATTTATTTTTTTGGAAAATAATTCATATTATATATATATGAATTAAATATTTAAAATAATGAAAAATAAATCTTCTATTTTTTGTTAGACAACATTTTATATTTCATGAATATTTAATACTTTGTCATTAACTACTATTTTGAAATAAATATAATATGTAAAATTTAATAAAATATCATTTGGAATATTATTTTATAACATAAATAGTGAATAATGGTAATATTAAGTACATTTTTTTTCTTTAATTGATATTTAGAAATTATATATATATATATATATATATATATATATATATATATATATATATATATATATATATATATATATATATATATATATATATATATATGTATGTATGTTATAAGAAAATAAGTTGTATATTTTTGATTTAATAATTATAAAACATAAATATTTTAGAATATAAAAATGATAAATAAAAACAATTCAACAGTGTAAATATTTCAGTGTCTTCGTAAATAGGTTAGGGGAATAAGTTGCAAGCCTTCATTACATAAATATAAATATATGGGCCGTAAATCAAATGTCCAGGAATAAGAGTCAAGCTAAGAGAAACAACGAGGCGTAGATCTTCAGATAGAGATAAATGATACTGTCCACTTAAGTTTCTAACACCATGGTGTTATTCGGCCAGAGCAATAAAATGTTGGAATTCATGAATTTCATATAAGTGGAGAGAGAATTTTTTAAAATAATGTGATAAAAAAGCTTGAGAAATACATTATTTGAATTGAAACATGTATGCACATATATATATATATATATATATATATATATATATATATATATATGAATTAAATTTAAAAATTTAATTATTTTCATAAATTTAATAATCAAATGAATTAAAATAAATTGGATTTCAGTTTAAATTATTTTTTTTTTGTTTGATCATTGAATTATTAAAAAAAGTATACATAAATTCAATTGAGTTTGTAAAATTTTTATTAATAAAATAAAATATATCACATCTGTTTTAAAAATGATATTTCTGATCCGATACTTAATTAAAATGTACATTTTATAGTTAAACATTTTCTATTTGAATTGCAAATATTAAATCAAAATTATTAACGAACAACGTATGGAGATTAAATAATTGAACTCTGTTAGTTTAAACATTTTTGTTATATCATGAAAAAAACATGTAGCGTTACACAGAACATGTTAATTAACAATATCAACTTGATATTTCGAAAAAAGTGAGTTCGGGCGAAAGATTGATTGCTCTTTAATAAAGTCATTTGTCAAAAATTTGATATGTTCTTTTTGGTATCGTCCGTCGTAATAAATTCACGAAATAAACGTCGCCGTAAAATAAAGAGAGTGTAATTAGCGAATCGAATGTAGGTATCTAAGCGTCATTATCTTGCAATGATGATATCCGGTATCTAGATGTACAGTGTGCAGAGTATCGAAGCCAATTAACCGGAACACGATTCCGGAATGCTTGCTCAGCCTACTCGATCGCTGGGGTTAAATGATCCGGGATTTAAAAGGGTGTCTGCTTTTGAATTATGGTTATAGTTATTCAAGTAATGAATTTTGGCTATTTGATTTTCATATTTACGATTTGAGAATTGATTGTAGTAAGGAAATTCGATGATACATTAATCAAACGGACATTAAAGAAATATAAAATCAACCTTTTCAATATATTTTATGTTTTCAATTAATTTATATATGGAATCGATTCTTATAGGTAAAAAGTAACTATATAAATGTTCATACGAATAATTAAATTAGAAAATCATTTAGAAAATAATTACATGTATTTTAATTAAAATATTTAATTGTATCATAATTGACATGAAATTAAAGCGCCTTTCAAAATAATTTGTACTTTTAATAAATGCAGTAAAAAAAAAACAAACTGTACATTTAGAACAATATAATAAGACTTTGTATTACGCTTGAACATTCTTTAAAGGCGAGAAAATTGCCATCAACATATAATAACGTAACGTAGACATCAGACAAGCATACGCTTTTGTACTTTGAACGTACATGCAATTGTGCAAATAAAGTATAAAGTTACAGTGTTGGTGTATATTACAGTAGATGCCATCGACAGAATAATAGTTTTGATAATACTTATATGCTATAAAGTTCAGTTATTATAGTAAACATAAAAATATAAAACTGGCTTTAAACAAACCGAAGAGAATTTTATTTAATGTATATTAATATATATATATATATATATATATATATATATATATATATATATATATATATATATATATATATATATATATAACGTAAAGTAAAATACATAAAAATAACTTCTGCAATTGTCATATGTTTCTTGTGTTATTAATATTTCTAATATTTATTATATTTAATTATTGGTACAAAATTATATAATGCAAATTAATATAAAAAATATAAGAAAGTAATAAATAGAAATACAAACCTTATATTTGAGTACGTAGATGCTTGTTTCCTTCCTGATTATCTGAAAAATAAAAATATAATATATATCTAAAAAGTATTAAAAAAAATTTTTATTTTAAGTTGTGGATAATTTAAATTTTTATAAAGAACTCACTTTTAAAATCATAAATGTTCAATGATTAATTTTTACTGATATACATATTTCGATAGTCATAAAGTGATTAAATTTTGTAGTTTTATGTTATGAACTTGATTTTATGATAAATGTACATAAAAAAATGAAATAATGAACTATAAATGAATATTGAAAACTTTTATCATAATATGTAATATACAAAATTGTATTATTTCTGCAAAAAACCCAGATAAACATTGATTATGTGAATAAGTAAAATATATTACTTAAAATTAAAGACGTTGATAAATTCATTCATTGAATATATGCAAGCAAATAAAAAAAAGACACTTCTGTAAAAAAATATATTTCAATTTGTTTATAGTGACTCTGTTATTATTTTTCTTATGTATACAAACCATTTACATTATTACATTGCATATACATATAATGGTTTACTATTCTATTATCAAATTGCAGTTAGAAATTATAGTCAGTAGTAATAAATATATTTCCTGCTATTTTATTTTTATTTCATTTTACATTTTTTTCGAAGCGAGGTATTAAACGATATACAAAAAATTAGTTCTGATAATTGTTTTAAACAAATCTATTCAAATTGTTTACAATTTTACAAAAATTATATTAATCTGCAGATAGTAGTTCATTGAGATTTCTTATTAGTTCAGTTAGTGTAGAAATAAGATATACAAAAATTTCAATGCTCGTTTGCGAGCTTAATAAGCGTCGGCGCCCTTTTCTAATACTTATACACGTACCTACGGACCATAAACAATACGAATATAACAAAAAATTAGAAAAAAAAATTTCGAAATTTTCCCGAAATTTACATAACACCCCCCCCCCTTTGAAGTTTTTGCATTTTTTGCCAAAAAATATTTATTCGAAATCCGTAAATCTAACACTGGATTTGTATAGTGTAGGGCCGGGGTGTATTAGCGATCTGGCGTCGGTTTCACTCTAAAACGCATAATAGCCTCGCAGCACCGTTTTGAAATTTTACTGGTTTGAGCTTTTTCGAATAGTCAAAAATCCCAAATTTCAAAGCCCGTTTGAGAGCTTAATAAGCGTCGGCGCCCTTTTCTAATGCTTATACACGTACCTACGGACCATAAACAATACGAATATAACAAAAAATTAGAAAAAAAAATTTCGAAATTTTCCCGAAATTTACATAAAACCCACACCCTATGAATTTTTTTCGTTTTTTTCCAAAAAATATTTTTTCGAAATCAATAAATCTAATAGTGGATTTCTATAGAGTAGTGCCGGGGTGATAACGAATGGGCGTCGGTTTCGCTCTAACTCGCATATTAGCGACGCAAAACCGTTTTAAAGTTTTACAGATTTGAAATTTTTCAAATGGCCAAAAATCCAAAATTTCAAAGTCCGTTTGCGAGCTTAATAAGCGTCGGCGCCCTTTTCTAATGCTTATACACGTACCTACGGACCATAAACAATACGAATATAACAAAAAATTAGAAAAAAAAATTTCGAAATTTTCCCGAAATTTACATAACACCCCCCCTTTGAAGTTTTTGCGTTTTTTTCCAAAAAGTATTTTTTCGAAATCAATAAATCTAATAGTGGATTTCTATAGAGTAGTGCCGGGGTGATAACGAATGGGCGTCGGTTTCGCTCTAACTCGCATATTAGCGACGCAAAACCGTTTTAAAGTTTTACAGATTTGAAATTTTTCAAATGGCCAAAAATCCAAAATTTCAAAGTCCGTTTGCGAGCTTAATAAGCGTCGGCGCCCTTTTCTAATGCTTATACGCGTACCTACGGACCATAAACAATACGAATATAACAAAAATTAGAAAAAAATTTCGAAATTTTCCCGAAATTTACATAACACCCCCCCTTTGAAGTTTTTGCGTTTTTTTCCACAAAATATTTTTTCGAAATCAATAAATCTAATAGTGGATTTCTATAGAGTAGTGCCGGGGTGATAACGAATGGGCGTCGGTTTCGCTCTAACTCGCATATTAGCGACGCAAAACCGTTTTAAAGTTTTACAGATTTGAAATTTTTCAAATGGCCAAAAATCCAAAATTTCAAAGTCCGTTTGCGAGCTTAATAAGCGTCGGCGCCCTTTTCTAATGCTTATACGCGTACCTACGGACCATAAACAATACGAATATAACAAAAATTAGAAAAAAATTTCGAAATTTTCCCGAAATTTACATAACACCCCCCCCCCTTTGAAGTTTTTGCGTTTTTTTCCAAAAAATATTTTTTCGAAATCAATAAATCTAATAGTGGATTTCTATAGAGTAGTGCCGGGGTGATAACGAATGGGCGTCGGTTTCGCTCTAACTCGCATATTAGCGACGCAAAACCGTTTTAAAGTTTTACAGATTTGAAATTTTTCAAATGGCCAAAAATCCAAAATTTCAAAGTCCGTTTGCGAGCTTAATAAGCGTCGGCGCCCTTTTCTAATGCTTATACACGTACCTACGGACCATAAACAATACGAATATAACAAAAATTAGAAAAAAATTTCGAAATTTTCCCGAAATTTACATAACACCCCCCCCTTTGAAGTTTTTGCGTTTTTTTCCAAAAATATTTTTTCGAAATCAATAAATCTAATAGTGGATTTCTATAGAGTAGTGCCGGGGTGATAACGAATGGGCGTCGGTTTCGCTCTAACTCGCATATTAGCGACGCAAAACCGTTTTAAAGTTTTACAGATTTGAAATTTTTCAAATGGCCAAAAATCCAAAATTTCAAAGTCCGTTTGCGAGCTTAATAAGCGTCGGCGCCCTTTTCTAATGCTTATACGCGTACCTACGGACCATAAACAATACGAATATAACAAAAAATTAGAAAAAAAATTTCGAAATTTTCCCGAAATTTACATAACACCCCCCCCCCTTTGAAGTTTTTGCGTTTTTTTCCAAAAAATATTTTTTCGAAATCAATAAATCTAATAGTGGATTTCTATAGAGTAGTGCCGGGGTGATAACGAATGGGCGTCGGTTTCGCTCTAACTCGCATATTAGCGACGCAAAACCGTTTTAAAGTTTTACAGATTTGAAATTTTTCAAATGGCCAAAAATCCAAAATTTCAAAGTCCGTTTGCGAGCTTAATAAGCGTCGGCGCCCTTTTCTAATGCTTATACACGTACCTACGGACCATAAACAATACGAATATAACAAAAAATTAGAAAAAAAAATTTCGAAATTTTCCCGAAATTTACATAACACCCCCCTTTGAAGTTTTTGCGTTTTTTCCAAAAATATTTTTTCGAAATCAATAAATCTAATAGTGGATTTCTATAGAGTAGTGCCGGGGTGATAACGAATGGGCGTCGGTTTCGCTCTAACTCGCATATTAGCGACGCAAAACCGTTTTAAAGTTTTACAGATTTGAAATTTTTCAAATGGCCAAAAATCCAAAATTTCAAAGTCCGTTTGCGAGCTTAATAAGCGTCGGCGCCCTTTTCTAATGCTTATACACGTACCTACGGACCATAAACAATACGAATATAACAAAAATTAGAAAAAAATTTCGAAATTTTCCCGAAATTTACATAACACCCCCCTTTGAAGTTTTTGCGTTTTTTTCCAAAAATATTTTTTCGAAATCAATAAATCTAATAGTGGATTTCTATAGAGTAGTGCCGGGGTGATAACGAATGGGCGTCGGTTTCGCTCTAACTCGCATATTAGCGACGCAAAACCGTTTTAAAGTTTTACAGATTTGAAATTTTTCAAATGGCCAAAAATCCAAAATTTCAAAGTCCGTTTGCGAGCTTAATAAGCGTCGGCGCCCTTTTCTAATGCTTATACGCGTACCTACGGACCATAAACAATACGAATATAACAAAAATTAGAAAAAAATTTCGAAATTTTCCCGAAATTTACATAACACCCCCTTTGAAGTTTTTGCGTTTTTTTCCAAAAATATTTTTTCGAAATCAATAAATCTAATAGTGGATTTCTATAGAGTAGTGCCGGGGTGATAACGAATGGGCGTCGGTTTCGCTCTAACTCGCATATTAGCGACGCAAAACCGTTTTAAAGTTTTACAGATTTGAAATTTTTCAAATGGCCAAAAATCCAAAATTTCAAAGTCCGTTTGCGAGCTTAATAAGCGTCGGCGCCCTTTTCTAATGCTTATACGCGTACCTACGGACCATAAACAATACGAATATAACAAAAATTAGAAAAAAATTTCGAAATTTTCCCGAAATTTACATAACACCCCCCCTTTGAAGTTTTTGCGTTTTTTTCCAAAAATATTTTTTCGAAATCAATAAATCTAATAGTGGATTTCTATAGAGTAGTGCCGGGGTGATAACGAATGGGCGTCGGTTTCGCTCTAACTCGCATATTAGCGACGCAAAACCGTTTTAAAGTTTTACAGATTTGAAATTTTTCAAATGGCCAAAAATCCAAAATTTCAAAGTCCGTTTGCGAGCTTAATAAGCGTCGGCGCCCTTTTCTAATGCTTATACACGTACCTACGGACCATAAACACTACGAATATAACAAAAATTAGAAAAAAATTTCGAAATTTTCCCGAAATTTACATAACACCCCCCTTTGAAGTTTTTGCGTTTTTTTCCAAAAATATTTTTTCGAAATCAATAAATCTAATAGTGGATTTCTATAGAGTAGTGCCGGGGTGATAACGAATGGGCGTCGGTTTCGCTCTAACTCGCATATTAGCGACGCAAAACCGTTTTAAAGTTTTACAGATTTGAAATTTTTCAAATGGCCAAAAATCCAAAATTTCAAAGTCCGTTTGCGAGCTTAATAAGCGTCGGCGCCCTTTTCTAATGCTTATACGCGTACCTACGGACCATAAACAATACGAATATAACAAAAAATTAGAAAAAAAAATTTCGAAATTTTCCCGAAATTTACATAACACCCCCCCCTTTGAAGTTTTTGCGTTTTTTTCCAAAAAATATTTTTTCGAAATCAATAAATCTAATAGTGGATTTCTATAGAGTAGTGCCGGGGTGATAACGAATGGGCGTCGGTTTCGCTCTAACTCGCATATTAGCGACGCAAAACCGTTTTAAAGTTTTACAGATTTGAAATTTTTCAAATGGCCAAAAATCCAAAATTTCAAAGTCCGTTTGCGAGCTTAATAAGCGTCGGCGCCCTTTTCTAATGCTTATACGCGTACCTACGGACCATAAACAATACGAATATAACAAAAAATTAGAAAAAAAATTTCGAAATTTTCCCGAAATTTACATAACACCCCCCCTTTGAAGTTTTTGCGTTTTTTTCCAAAAAATATTTTTTCGAAATAAATAAATATAATAGTGGATTTCTATAGAGTAGTGCCGGGGTGATAACGAATGGGCGTCGGTTTCGCTCTAACTCGCATATTAGCGACGCAAAACCGTTTTAAAGTTTTACAGATTTGAAATTTTTCAAATGGCCAAAAATCCAAAATTTCAAAGTCCGTTTGCGAGCTTAATAAGCGTCGGCGCCCTTTTCTAATGCTTATACACGTACCTACGGACCATAAACAATACGAATATAACAAAAATTAGAAAAAAATTTCGAAATTTTCCCGAAATTTACATAACACCCCCCCTTTGAAGTTTTTGCGTTTTTTCCAAAAATATTTTTTCGAAATCAATAAATCTAATAGTGGATTTCTATAGAGTAGTGCCGGGGTGATAACGAATGGGCGTCGGTTTCGCTCTAACTCGCATATTAGCGACGCAAAACCGTTTTAAAGTTTTACAGATTTGAAATTTTTCAAATGGCCAAAAATCCAAAATTTCAAAGTCCGTTTGCGAGCTTAATAAGCGTCGGCGCCCTTTTCTAATGCTTATACACGTACCTACGGACCATAAACAATACGAATATAACAAAAATTAGAAAAAAAAATTTCGAAATTTTCCCGAAATTTACATAACACCCCCCTTTGAAGTTTTTGCGTTTTTTTCCAAAAATATTTTTTCGAAATCAATAAATCTAATAGTGGATTTCTATAGAGTAGTGCCGGGGTGATAACGAATGGGCGTCGGTTTCGCTCTAACTCGCATATTAGCGACGCAAAACCGTTTTAAAGTTTTACAGATTTGAAATTTTTCAAATGGCCAAAAATCCAAAATTTCAAAGTCCGTTTGCGAGCTTAATAAGCGTCGGCGCCCTTTTCTAATGCTTATACACGTACCTACGGACCATAAACAATACGAATATAAGAGAAACTTTGATTGAAAAATTGAGATATTTTGCCGATATTTAGATAACACCCCCCCCTTTGAAGTTTTTGCGTTTTTTTCCAAAAATATTTTTTCGAAATCAATAAATCTAATAGTGGATTTCTATAGAGTAGTGCCGGGGTGATAACGAATGGGCGTCGGTTTCGCTCTAACTCGCATATTAGCGACGCAAAACCGTTTTAAAGTTTTACAGATTTGAAATTTTTCAAATGGCCAAAAATCCAAAATTTCAAAGTCCGTTTGCGAGCTTAATAAGCGTCGGCGCCCTTTTCTAATGCTTATACGCGTACCTACGGACCATAAACAATACGAATATAACAAAAATTAGAAAAAAAAATTTCGAAATTTTCCCGAAATTTACATAACACCCCCCCCCCTTTGAAGTTTTTGCGTTTTTTTCCAAAAAATATTTTTTCGAAATCAATAAATCTAATAGTGGATTTCTATAGAGTAGTGCCGGGGTGATAACGAATGGGCGTCGGTTTCGCTCTAACTCGCATATTAGCGACGCAAAACCGTTTTAAAGTTTTACAGATTTGAAATTTTTCAAATGGCCAAAAATCCAAAATTTCAAAGTCCGTTTGCGAGCTTAATAAGCGTCGGCGCCCTTTTCTAATGCTTATACGCGTACCTACGGACCATAAACAATACGAATATAACAAAAATTAGAAAAAAATTTCGAAATTTTCCCGAAATTTACATAACACCCCCCTTTGAAGTTTTTGCGTTTTTTTCCAAAAATATTTCTTCGAAATAAATAAATCGAATAGTGGATTTCTATAGAGTAGTGCCGGGGTGATAACGAATGGGCGTCGGTTTCGCTCTAACTCGCATATTAGCGACGCAAAACCGTTTTAAAGTTTTACAGATTTGAAATTTTTCAAATGGCCAAAAATCCAAAATTTCAAAGTCCGTTTGCGAGCTTAATAAGCGTCGGCGCCCTTTTCTAATGCTTATACACGTACCTACGGACCATAAACAATACGAATATAACAAAAATTAGAAAAAAATTTCGAAATTTTCCCGAAATTTACATAACACCCCCTTTGAAGTTTTTGCGTTTTTTTCCAAAAATATTTTTTCGAAATCAATAAATCTAATAGTGGATTTCTATAGAGTAGTGCCGGGGTGATAACGAATGGGCGTCGGTTTCGCTCTAACTCGCATATTAGCGACGCAAAACCGTTTTAAAGTTTTACAGATTTGAAATTTTTCAAATGGCCAAAAATCCAAAATTTCAAAGTCCGTTTGCGAGCTTAATAAGCGTCGGCGCCCTTTTCTAATGCTTATACACGTACCTACGGACCATAAACAATACGAATATAACAAAAATTAGAAAAAAATTTCGAAATTTTCCCGAAATTTACATAACACCCCCCTTTGAAGTTTTTGCGTTTTTTTCCAAAAAATATTTTTTCGAAATCAATAAATCTAATAGTGGATTTCTATAGAGTAGTGCCGGGGTGATAACGAATGGGCGTCGGTTTCGCTCTAACTCGCATATTAGCGACGCAAAACCGTTTTAAAGTTTTACAGATTTGAAATTTTTCAAATGGCCAAAAATCCAAAATTTCAAAGTCCGTTTGCGAGCTTAATAAGCGTCGGCGCCCTTTTCTAATGCTTATACGCGTACCTACGGACCATAAACAATACGAATATAACAAAAAATTAGAAAAAAAAATTTCGAAATTTTCCCGAAATTTACATAACACCCCCCCCCTTTGTAGTTTTTGCGTTTTTTTCCAAAAAATATTTTTTCGAAATCAATAAATCTAATAGTGGATTTCTATAGAGTAGTGCCGGGGTGATAACGAATGGGCGTCGGTTTCGCTCTAACTCGCATATTAGCGACGCAAAACCGTTTTAAAGTTTTACAGATTTGAAATTTTTCAAATGGCCAAAAATCCAAAATTTCAAAGTCCGTTTGCGAGCTTAATAAGCGTCGGCGCCCTTTTCTAATGCTTATACGCGTACCTACGGACCATAAACAATACGAATATAACAAAAATTTAGAAAAAAAATTTCGAAATTTTCCCGAAATTTACATAACACCCCCCCCTTTGAAGTTTTTGCGTTTTTTTCCAAAAAATATTTTTTCGAAATCAATAAATCTAATAGTGGATTTCTATAGAGTAGTGCCGGGGTGATAACGAATGGGCGTCGGTTTCGCTCTAACTCGCATATTAGCGACGCAAAACCGTTTTAAAGTTTTACAGATTTGAAATTTTTCAAATGGCCAAAAATCCAAAATTTCAAAGTCCGTTTGCGAGCTTAATAAGCGTCGGCGCCCTTTTCTAATGCTTATACACGTACCTACGGACCATAAACAATACGAATATAACAAAAATTAGAAAAAAATTTCGAAATTTTCCCGAAATTTACATAACACCCCCCTTTGAAGTTTTTGCGTTTTTTTCCAAAAATATTTTTTCGAAATCAATAAATCTAATAGTGGATTTCTATAGAGTAGTGCCGGGGTGATAACGAATGGGCGTCGGTTTCGCTCTAACTCGCATATTAGCGACGCAAAACCGTTTTAAAGTTTTACAGATTTGAAATTTTTCAAATGGCCAAAAATCCAAAATTTCAAAGTCCGTTTGCGAGCTTAATAAGCGTCGGCGCCCTTTTCTAATGCTTATACGCGTACCTACGGACCATAAACAATACGAATATAACAAAAAATTTCGAAATTTTCCCGAAATTTACATAACACCCCCCCCTTTGAAGTTTTTGCGTTTTTTTCCAAAAAATATTTTTTCGAAATCAATAAATCTAATAGTGGATTTCTATAGAGTAGTGCCGGGGTGATAACGAATGGGCGTCGGTTTCGCTCTAACTCGCATATTAGCGACGCAAAACCGTTTTAAAGTTTTACAGATTTGAAATTTTTCAAATGGCCAAAAATCCAAAATTTCAAAGTCCGTTTGCGAGCTTAATAAGCGTCGGCGCCCTTTTCTAATGCTTATACACGTACCTACGGACCATAAACAATACGAATATAACAAAAAATTAGAAAAAAAAATTTCGAAATTTTCCCGAAATTTACATAACACCCCCCCTTTGAAGTTTTTGCGTTTTTTTCCAAAAAATATTTTTTCGAAATCAATAAATCTAATAGTGGATTTCTATAGAGTAGTGCCGGGGTGATAACGAATGGGCGTCGGTTTCGCTCTAACTCGCATATTAGCGACGCAAAACCGTTTTAAAGTTTTACAGATTTGAAATTTTTCAAATGGCCAAAAATCCAAAATTTCAAAGTCCGTTTGCGAGCTTAATAAGCGTCGGCGCCCTTTTCTAATGCTTATACACGTACCTACGGACCATAAACAATACGAATATAACAAAAATTAGAAAAAAATTTCGAAAGTTTCCCGAAATTTACATAACACCCCCCTTTGAAGTTTTTGCGTTTTTTCCAAAAAATATTTTTTCGAAATCAATAAATCTAATAGTGGATTTCTATAGAGTAGTGCCGGGGTGATAACGAATGGGCGTCGGTTTCGCTCTAACTCGCATATTAGCGACGCAAAACCGTTTTAAAGTTTTACAGATTTGAAATTTTTCAAATGGCCAAAAATCCAAAATTTCAAAGTCCGTTTGCGAGCTTAATAAGCGTCGGCGCCCTTTTCTAATGCTTATACGCGTACCTACGGACCATAAACAATACGACTAAAACAAAAATTAGAAAAAAATTTCGAAATTTTCCCGAAATTTACATAACACCCCCCTTTGAAGTTTTTGCGTTTTTTTCCAAAAATATTTTTTCGAAATCAATAAATCTAATAGTGGATTTCTATAGAGTAGTGCCGGGGTGATAACGAATGGGCGTCGGTTTCGCTCTAACTCGCATATTAGCGACGCAAAACCGTTTTAAAGTTTTACAGATTTGAAATTTTTCAAATGGCCAAAAATCCAAAATTTCAAAGTCCGTTTGCGAGCTTAATAAGCGTCGGCGCCCTTTTCTAATGCTTATACACGTACCTACGGACCATAAACAATACGAATATAACAAAAATTAGAAAAAAATTTCGAAATTTTCCCGAAATTTACATAACACCCCCCCTTTGAAGTTTTTGCGTTTTTTTCCAAAAATATTTTTTCGAAATCAATAAATCTAATAGTGGATTTCTATAGAGTAGTGCCGGGGTGATAACGAATGGGCGTCGGTTTCGCTCTAACTCGCATATTAGCGACGCAAAACCGTTTTAAAGTTTTACAGATTTGAAATTTTTCAAATGGCCAAAAATCCAAAATTTCAAAGTCCGTTTGCGAGCTTAATAAGCGTCGGCGCCCTTTTCTAATGCTTATACACGTACCTACGGACCATAAACAATACGAATATAACAAAAATTAGAAAAAAATTTCGAAATTTTCCCGAAATTTACATAACACCCCCCTTTGAAGTTTTTGCGTTTTTTTCCAAAAATATTTTTTCGAAATCAATAAATCTAATAGTGGATTTCTATAGAGTAGTGCCGGGGTGATAACGAATGGGCGTCGGTTTCGCTCTAACTCGCATATTAGCGACGCAAAACCGTTTTAAAGTTTTACAGATTTGAAATTTTTCAAATGGCCAAAAATCCAAAATTTCAAAGTCCGTTTGCGAGCTTAATAAGCGTCGGCGCCCTTTTCTAATGCTTATACGCGTACCTACGGACCATAAACAATACGAAGCTAACAAATTAGTAGAAAAAAAAATTTCGAAATTTTCCCGAACTTTACAGAACACCCCCCCCTGTGAAGGTTGTGCGTGTTTTTCCAAAAATATTTTTTTCGAAATCAATAAATCTAATAGTGGATTTCTATAGAGTAGTGCCGGGGTGATAACGAATGGGCGTCGGTTTCGCTCTAACTCGCATATTAGCGACGCAAAACCGTTTTAAAGTTTTACAGATTTGAAATTTTTCAAATGGCCAAAAATCCAAAATTTCAAAGTCCGTTTGCGAGCTTAATAAGCGTCGGCGCCCTTTTCTAATGCTTATACACGTACCTACGGACCATAAACAATACGAATATAACAACAAATTAGAAAAACAAATTTCGAAATTTTCCCGAAATTTACATAACACCCCCTTTGAAGTTTTTGCGTTTTTTTCCAAAAAATATTTTTTCGAAATCAATAAATCTAATAGTGGATTTCTATAGAGTAGTGCCGGGGTGATAACGAATGGGCGTCGGTTTCGCTCTAACTCGCATATTAGCGACGCAAAACCGTTTTAAAGTTTTACAGATTTGAAATTTTTCAAATGGCCAAAAATCCAAAATTTCAAAGTCCGTTTGCGAGCTTAATAAGCGTCGGCGCCCTTTTCTAATGCTTATACACGTACCTACGGACCATAAACAATACGAATATAACAAAAAATTAGAAAAAAAAATTTCGAAATTTTCCCGAAATTTACATAACACCCCCCCTTTGAAGTTTTTGCGTTTTTTTCAAAAAAATATTTTTTCGAAATCAATAAATCTAATAGTGGATTTCTATAGAGTAGTGCCGGGGTGATAACGAATGGGCGTCGGTTTCGCTCTAACTCGCATATTAGCGACGCAAAACCGTTTTAAAGTTTTACAGATTTGAAATTTTTCAAATGGCCAAAAATCCAAAATTTCAAAGTCCGTTTGCGAGCTTAATAAGCGTCGGCGCCCTTTTCTAATGCTTATACACGTACCTACGGACCATAAACAATACGAATGTAACAAAAATTAGAAAAAAATTTCGAAATTTTCCCGAAATTTACATAACACCCCCTTTGAAGTTTTTGCGTTTTTTTCCAAAAATATTTTTTCGAAATCAATAAATCTAATAGTGGATTTCTATAGAGTAGTGCCGGGGTGATAACGAATGGGCGTCGGTTTCGCTCTAACTCGCATATTAGCGACGCAAAACCGTTTTAAATTTTTACAGATTTGAAATTTGTCAAATGGCGCAACTTGCAAATTTTCATAGTCCGTTTGCGAGCTTAATAAGCGTCGGCGCCCTTTTCTAATGCTTATACACGTACCTACGGACCATAAACAATACGAATATAACAAAAATTAGAAAAAAATTTCGAAATTTTCCCGAAATTTACATAACACCCCCCCCTTTGAAGTTTTTGCGTTTTTTCCAAAAAATATTTTTTCGAAATCTATAAATCTAATAGTGGATTTCTATAGAGTAGTGCCGGGGTGATAACGAATGGGCGTCGGTTTCGCTCTAACTCGCATATTAGCGACGCAAAACCGTTTTAAAGTTTTACAGATTTGAAATTTTTCAAATGGCCAAAAATCCAAAATTTCAAAGTCCGTTTGCGAGCTTAATAAGCGTCGGCGCCCTTTTCTAATGCTTATACGCGTACCTACGGACCATAAACAATACGAATATAACAAAAATTAGAAAAAAATTTCGAAATTTTCCCGAAATTTACATAACACCCCCTTTGAAGTTTTTGCGTTTTTTTCCAAAAAATATTTTTTCGAAATCAATAAATCTAATAGTGGATTTCTATAGAGTAGTGCCGGGGTGATAACGAATGGGCGTCGGTTTCGCTCTAACTCGCATATTAGCGACGCAAAACCGTTTTAAAGTTTTACAGATTTGAAATTTTTCAAATGGCCAAAAATCCAAAATTTCAAAGTCCGTTTGCGAGCTTAATAAGCGTCGGCGCCCTTTTCTAATGCTTATACGCGTACCTACGGACCATAAACAATACGAATATAACAAAAATTAGAAAAAAATTTCGAAATTTTCCCGAAATTTACATAACACCCCCCTTTGAAGTTTTTGCGTTTTTTTTTAAAAATATTTTTTCGAAATCAATAAATCTAATAGTGGATTTCTATAGAGTAGTGCCGGGGTGATAACGAATGGGCGTCGGTTTCGCTCTAACTCGCATATTAGCGACGCAAAACCGTTTTAAAGTTTTACAGATTTGAAATTTTTCAAATGGCCAAAAATCCAAAATTTCAAAGTCCGTTTGCGAGCTTAATAAGCGTCGGCGCCCTTTTCTAATGCTTATACACGTACCTACGGACCATAAACAATACGAATATAACAAAAAATTAGAAAAAAAAATTTCGAAATTTTCCCGAAATTTACATAACACCCCCCCTTTGAAGTTTTTGCGTTTTTTTCCAAAAAATATTTTTTCGAAATCAATAAATCTAATAGTGGATTTCTATAGAGTAGTGCCGGGGTGATAACGAATGGGCGTCGGTTTCGCTCTAACTCGCATATTAGCGACGCAAAACCGTTTTAAAGTTTTACAGATTTGAAATTTTTCAAATGGCCAAAAATCCAAAATTTCAAAGTCCGTTTGCGAGCTTAATAAGCGTCGGCGCCCTTTTCTAATGCTTATACGCGTACCTACGGACCATAAACAATACGAATATAACAAAAAATTAGAAAAAAAAAATTTCTAAATTTTCCCTAAATTTAATTAACAACACCACCCCTTTTAATTTTTTTCGTTTTTTTCCAAAAAAATATTTTTTCGAAATCAATAAATCTAATAGTGGATTTCTATAGAGTAGTGCCGGGGTGATAACGAATGGGCGTCGGTTTCGCTCTAACTCGCATATTAGCGACGCAAAACCGTTTTAAAGTTTTACAGATTTGAAATTTTTCAAATGGCCAAAAATCCAAAATTTCAAAGTCCGTTTGCGAGCTTAATAAGCGTCGGCGCCCTTTTCTAATGCTTATACGCGTACCTACGGACCATAAACAATACGAATATAACAAAAATTAGAAAAAAATTTCGAAATTTTCCCGAAATTTACATAACACCCCCCTTTGAAGTTTTTGCGTTTTTTTCCAAAAATATTTTTTCGAAATCAATAAATCTAATAGTGGATTTCTATAGAGTAGTGCCGGGGTGATAACGAATGGGCGTCGGTTTCGCTCTAACTCGCATATTAGCGACGCAAAACCGTTTTAAAGTTTTACAGATTTGAAATTTTTCAAATGGCCAAAAATCCAAAATTTCAAAGTCCGTTTGCGAGCTTAATAAGCGTCGGCGCCCTTTTCTAATGCTTATACACGTACCTACGGACCATAAACAATACGAATATAACAAAAAATTAGAAAAAAATTTCGAAATTTTCCCGAAATTTACATAACACCCCCTTTGAAGTTTTTGCGTTTTTTTCCAAAAATATTTTTTCGAAATCAATAAATCTAATAGTGGATTTCTATAGAGTAGTGCCGGGGTGATAACGAATGGGCGTCGGTTTCGCTCTAACTCGCATATTAGCGACGCAAAACCGTTTTAAAGTTTTACAGATTTGAAATTTTTCAAATGGCCAAAAATCCAAAATTTCAAAGTCCGTTTGCGAGCTTAATAAGCGTCGGCGCCCTTTTCTAATGCTTATACACGTACCTACGGACCATAAACAATACGAATATAACAAAAAATTAGAAAAAAATTTCGAAATTTTCCCGAAATTTACATAACACCCCCCTTTGAAGTTTTTGCGTTTTTTTCCAAAAATATTTTTTCGAAATCAATAAATCTAATAGTGGATTTCTATAGAGTAGTGCCGGGGTGATAACGAATGGGCGTCGGTTTCGCTCTAACTCGCATATTAGCGACGCAAAACCGTTTTAAAGTTTTACAGATTTGAAATTTTTCAAATGGCCAAAAATCCAAAATTTCAAAGTCCGTTTGCGAGCTTAATAAGCGTCGGCGCCCTTTTCTAATGCTTATACACGTACCTACGGACCATAAACAATACGAATATAACAAAACATTAGAAAAAAAAATTTCGAAATTTTCACGAAATTTACATAACACATCCAACTTTGAAGTTTTTGCGTTTTTTTCCAAAAAATATTTTTTCGAAATCAATAAATCTAATAGTGGATTTCTATAGAGTAGTGCCGGGGTGATAACGAATGGGCGTCGGTTTCGCTCTAACTCGCATATTAGCGACGCAAAACCGTTTTAAAGTTTTACAGATTTGAAATTTTTCAAATGGCCAAAAATCCAAAATTTCAAAGTCCGTTTGCGAGCTTAATAAGCGTCGGCGCCCTTTTCTAATGCTTATACGCGTACCTACGGACCATAAACAATACGAATATAACAAAAATTAGAAAAAAATTTCGACATTTTCCACAAATTTACATCACACCCCACTCTTGGAAGTTTTTGCTTTTTGTTTCAAAAAATATTTTTTCGAAATCAATAAATCTAATAGTGGATTTCTATAGAGTAGTGCCGGGGTGATAACGAATGGGCGTCGGTTTCGCTCTAACTCGCATATTAGCGACGCAAAACCGTTTTAAAGTTTTACAGATTTGAAATTTTTCAAATGGCCAAAAATCCAAAATTTCAAAGTCCGTTTGCGAGCTTAATAAGCGTCGGCGCCCTTTTCTAATGCTTATACGCGTACCTACGGACCATAAACAATACGAATATAACAAAAATTAGAAAAAAATTTCGAAATTTTCCCGAAATTTACATAACACCCCCTTTGAAGTTTTTGCGTTTTTTTCCAAAAATATTTATTCGAAATCAATAAATCTAATAGTGGATTTCTATAGAGTAGTGCCGGGGTGATAACGAATGGGCGTCGGTTTCGCTCTAACTCGCATATTAGCGACGCAAAACCGTTTTAAAGTTTTACAGATTTGAAATTTTTCAAATGGCCAAAAATCCAAAATTTCAAAGTCCGTTTGCGAGCTTAATAAGCGTCGGCGCCCTTTTCTAATGCTTATACACGTACCTACGGACCATAAACAATACGAATATAACAAAAATTAGAAAAAAATTTCGAAATTTTCCCGAAATTTACATAACACCCCCTTTGAAGTTTTTGCGTTTTTTTCCAAAAAATATTTTTTCGAAATCAATAAATCTAATAGTGGATTTCTATAGAGTAGTGCCGGGGTGATAACGAATGGGCGTCGGTTTCGCTCTAACTCGCATATTAGCGACGCAAAACCGTTTTAAAGTTTTACAGATTTGAAATTTTTCAAATGGCCAAAAATCCAAAATTTCAAAGTCCGTTTGCGAGCTTAATAAGCGTCGGCGCCCTTTTCTAATGCTTATACACGTACCTACGGACCATAAACAATACGAATATAACAAAAATTAGAAAAAAATTTCGAAATTTTCCCGAAATTTACATAACACCCCCCTTTGAAGTTTTTGCGTTTTTTTCCAAAAATATTTTTTCGAAATCAATAAATCTAATAGTGGATTTCTATAGAGTAGTGCCGGGGTGATAACGAATGGGCGTCGGTTTCGCTCTAACTCGCATATTAGCGACGCAAAACCGTTTTAAAGTTTTACAGATTTGAAATTTTTCAAATGGCCAAAAATCCAAAATTTCAAAGTCCGTTTGCGAGCTTAATAAGCGTCGGCGCCCTTTTCTAATGCTTATACGCGTACCTACGGACCATAAACAATACGAATATAACAAAAATTAGAAAAAAATTTCGAAATTTTCCCGAAATTTACATAACACCCCCCTTTGAAGTTTTTGCGTTTTTTTCCAAAAATATTTTTTCGAAATCAATAAATCTAATAGTGGATTTCTATAGAGTAGTGCCGGGGTGATAACGAATGGGCGTCGGTTTCGCTCTAACTCGCATATTAGCGACGCAAAACCGTTTTAAAGTTTTACAGATTTGAAATTTTTCAAATGGCCAAAAATCCAAAATTTCAAAGTCCGTTTGCGAGCTTAATAAGCGTCGGCGCCCTTTTCTAATGCTTATACGCGTACCTACGGACCATAAACAATACGAATATAACAAAAATTAGAAAAAAATTTCGAAATTTTCCCGAAATTTACATAACACCCCCCTTTGAAGTTTTTGCGTTTTTTTCCAAAAATATTTTTTCGAAATCAATAAATCTAATAGTGGATTTCTATAGAGTAGTGCCGGGGTGATAACGAATGGGCGTCGGTTTCGCTCTAACTCGCATATTAGCGACGCAAAACCGTTTTAAAGTTTTACAGATTTGAAATTTTTCAAATGGCCAAAAATCCAAAATTTCAAAGTCCGTTTGCGAGCTTAATAAGCGTCGGCGCCCTTTTCTAATGCTTATACGCGTACCTACGGACCATAAACAATACGAATATAACAAAAAATTAGAAAAAAAAATTTCGAAATTTTCCCGAAATTTACATAACACCCCCCCCCTTTGTAGTTTTTGGGTTTTTTTGCAAAAAATATTTTTTGGTAATCAATAAATATAATAGTTGATTTGTATAGAGTAGTGCCGGGGTGATAACGAATGGGCGTCGGTTTCGCTCTAACTCGCATATTAGCGACGCAAAACCGTTTTAAAGTTTTACAGATTTGAAATTTTTCAAATGGCCAAAAATCCAAAATTTCAAAGTCCGTTTGCGAGCTTAATAAGCGTCGGCGCCCTTTTCTAATGCTTATACACGTACCTACGGACCATAAACAATACGAATATAACAAAAATTAGAAAAAAATTTCGAAATTTTTCCGAAATTTACATAACACCCCCCTTTGAAGTTTTTGCGTTTTTTTCCAAAAATATTTTTCGAAATCAATAAATCTAATAGTGGATTTCTATAGAGTAGTGCCGGGGTGATAACGAATGGGCGTCGGTTTCGCTCTAACTCGCATATTAGCGACGCAAAACCGTTTTAAAGTTTTACAGATTTGAAATTTTTCAAATGGCCAAAAATCCAAAATTTCAAAGTCCGTTTGCGAGCTTAATAAGCGTCGGCGCCCTTTTCTAATGCTTATACACGTACCTACGGACCATAAACAATACGAATATAACAAAAAATTAGAAAAAAAAATTTCGAAATTTTCCCGAAATTTACATAACACCCCCCCTTTGAAGTTTTTGCGTTTTTTTCCAAAAAATATTTTTCGAAATCAATAAATCTAATAGTGGATTTCTATAGAGTAGTGCCGGGGTGATAACGAATGGGCGTCGGTTTCGCTCTAACTCGCATATTAGCGACGCAAAACCGTTTTAAAGTTTTACAGATTTGAAATTTTTCAAATGGCCAAAAATCCAAAATTTCAAAGTCCGTTTGCGAGCTTAATAAGCGTCGGCGCCCTTTTCTAATGCTTATACGCGTACCTACGGACCATAAACAATACGAATATAACAAAAATTAGAAAAAAAAATTTCGAAATTTTCCCGAAATTTACATAACACCCCCCCCTTTGAAGTTTTTGCGTTTTTTTCCAAAAAATATTTTTTCGAAATCAATAAATCTAATAGTGGATTTCTATAGAGTAGTGCCGGGGTGATAACGAATGGCGTCGGTTTCGCTCTAACTCGCATATTAGCGACGCAAAACCGTTTTAAAGTTTTACAGATTTGAAATTTTTCAAATGGCCAAAAATCCAAAATTTCAAAGTCCGTTTGCGAGCTTAATAAGCGTCGGCGCCCTTTTCTAATGCTTATACGCGTACCTACGGACCATAAACAATACGAATATAACAAAAAATTAGAAAAAAAAATTTCGAAATTTTCCCGAAATTTACATAACACCCCCCCTTTGAAGTTTTTGCGTTTTTTTCCAAAAAATATTTTTTCGAAATCAATAAATCTAATAGTGGATTTCTATAGAGTAGTGCCGGGGTGATAACGAATGGGCGTCGGTTTCGCTCTAACTCGCATATTAGCGACGCAAAACCGTTTTAAAGTTTTACAGATTTGAAATTTTTCAAATGGCCAAAAATCCAAAATTTCAAAGTCCGTTTGCGAGCTTAATAAGCGTCGGCGCCCTTTTCTAATGCTTATACACGTACCTACGGACCATAAACAATACGAATATAACAAAAATTAGAAAAAAAAATTTCGAAATTTTCCCGAAATTTACATAACACCCCCCCCCTTTGAAGTTTTTGCGTTTTTCCCAAAAATATTTTTTCGAAATCAATAAATCTAATAGTGGATTTCTATAGAGTAGTGCCGGGGTGATAACGAATGGGCGTCGGTTTCGCTCTAACTCGCATATTAGCGACGCAAAACCGTTTTAAAGTTTTACAGATTTGAAATTTTTCAAATGGCCAAAAATCCAAAATTTCAAAGTCCGTTTGCGAGCTTAATAAGCGTCGGCGCCCTTTTCTAATGCTTATACACGTACCTACGGACCATAAACAATACGAATATAACAAAAATTAGAAAAAAATTTCGAAATTTTCCCGAAATTTACATAACACCCCCCTTGAAGTTTTTGCGTTTTTTCCAAAAATATTTTTTCGAAATCAATAAATCTAATAGTGGATTTCTATAGAGTAGTGCCGGGGTGATAACGAATGGGCGTCGGTTTCGCTCTAACTCGCATATTAGCGACGCAAAACCGTTTTAAAGTTTTACAGATTTGAAATTTTTCAAATGGCCAAAAATCCAAAATTTCAAAGTCCGTTTGCGAGCTTAATAAGCGTCGGCGCCCTTTTCTAATGCTTATACGCGTACCTACGGACCATAAACAATACGAATATAACAAAAATTAGAAAAAAATTTCGAAATTTTCCCGAAATTTACATAACACCCCCCCTTTGAAGTTTTTGCGTTTTTTTCCAAAAAATATTTTTTCGAAATCAATAAATCTAATAGTGGATTACTATAGAGTAGTGCCGGGGTGATAACGAATGGGCGTCGGTTTCGCTCTAACTCGCATATTAGCGACGCAAAACCGTTTTAAAGTTTTACAGATTTGAAATTTTTCAAATGGCCAAAAATCCAAAATTTCAAAGTCCGTTTGCGAGCTTAATAAGCGTCGGCGCCCTTTTCTAATGCTTATACGCGTACCTACGGACCATAAACAATACGAATATAACAAAAATTAGAAAAAAATTTCGAAATTTTCCCGAAATTTACATAACACCCCCCTTTGAAGTTTTTGCGTTTTTTTCCAAAAATATTTTTTCGAAATCAATAAATCTAATAGTGGATTTCTATAGAGTAGTGCCGGGGTGATAACGAATGGGCGTCGGTTTCGCTCTAACTCGCATATTAGCGACGCAAAACCGTTTTAAAGTTTTACAGATTTGAAATTTTTCAAATGGCCAAAAATCCAAAATTTCAAAGTCCGTTTGCGAGCTTAATAAGCGTCGGCGCCCTTTTCTAATGCTTATACACGTACCTACGGACCATAAACAATACGAATATAACAAAAATTAGAAAAAAATTTCGAAATTTTCCCGAAATTTACATAACACCCCCCTTTGAAGTTTTTGCGTTTTTTTCCAGAAAAATATTTTTTCGAAATCAATAAATCTAATAGTGGATTTCTATAGAGTAGTGCCGGGGTGATAACGAATGGGCGTCGGTTTCGCTCTAACTCGCATATTAGCGACGCAAAACCGTTTTAAAGTTTTACAGATTTGAAATTTTTCAAATGGCCAAAAATCCAAAATTTCAAAGTCCGTTTGCGAGCTTAATAAGCGTCGGCGCCCTTTTCTAATGCTTATACACGTACCTACGGACCATAAACTATACGAATATAACAAAAATTAGAAAAAAATTTCGAAATTTTCCCGAAATTTACATAACACCCCCTTTGAAGTTTTTGCGTTTTTTTCAAAAATATTTTTTCGAAATCAATAAATCTAATAGTGGATTTCTATAGAGTAGTGCCGGGGTGATAACGAATGGGCGTCGGTTTCGCTCTAACTCGCATATTAGCGACGCAAAACCGTTTTAAAGTTTTACAGATTTGAAATTTTTCAAATGGCCAAAAATCCAAAATTTCAAAGTCCGTTTGCGAGCTTAATAAGCGTCGGCGCCCTTTTCTAATGCTTATACACGTACCTACGGACCATAAACAATACGAATATATCAAAAAATTAGAAAAAAATTTCGAAATTTTCCCGAAATTTACATAACACCCCCTTTGAAGTTTTTGCGTTTTTTTCAAAAATATTTTTTCGAAATCAATAAATCTAATAGTGGATTTCTATAGAGTAGTGCCGGGGTGATAACGAATGGGCGTCGGTTTCGCTCTAACTCGCATATTAGCGACGCAAAACCGTTTTAAAGTTTTACAGATTTGAAATTTTTCAAATGGCCAAAAATCCAAAATTTCAAAGTCCGTTTGCGAGCTTAATAAGCGTCGGCGCCCTTTTCTAATGCTTATACACGTACCTACGGACCATAAACAATACGAATATAACAAAAATTAGAAAAAAATTTCGAAATTTTCCCGAAATTTACATAACACCCCCCTTTGAAGTTTTTGCGTTTTTTTCCAAAAAATATTTTTTCGAAATCAATAAATCTAATAGTGGATTTCTATAGAGTAGTGCCGGGGTGATAACGAATGGGCGTCGGTTTCGCTCTAACTCGCATATTAGCGACGCAAAACCGTTTTAAAGTTTTACAGATTTGAAATTTTTCAAATGGCCAAAAATCCAAAATTTCAAAGTCCGTTTGCGAGCTTAATAAGCGTCGGCGCCCTTTTCTAATGCTTATACACGTACCTACGGACCATAAACAATACGAATATAACAAAAATTAGAAAAAAATTTCGAAATTTTCCAGAAATTTACATAACACACCCCACTTTGAAGTTTTTGCGTTTATTTCATAAAAATTTTATTTCGAAATCAATAAATCTAATAGTGGATTTCTATAGAGTAGTGCCGGGGTGATAACGAATGAGCGTCGGTTTCGCTCTAACTCGCATATTAGCGACGCAAAACCGTTTTAAAGTTTTACAGATTTGAAATTTTTCAAATGGCCAAAAATCCAAAATTTCAAAGTCCGTTTGCGAGCTTAATAAGCGTCGGCGCCCTTTTCTAATGCTTATACACGTACCTACGGACCATAAACAAAACGATTATAACAAAAATTTGTAAAAAAAATTTCGAAATTTTCCCGAAATTTACATAACACCCCCCTTTGAAGTTTTTGCGTTTTTTTCCAAAAATATTTTTCGAAATCAATAAATCTAATAGTGGATTTCTATAGAGTAGTGCCGGGGTGATAACGAATGGGCGTCGGTTTCGCTCTAACTCGCATATTAGCGACGCAAAACCGTTTTAAAGTTTTACAGATTTGAAATTTTTCAAATGGCCAAAAATCCAAAATTTCAAAGTCCGTTTGCGAGCTTAATAAGCGTCGGCGCCCTTTTCTAATGCTTATACGCGTACCTACGGACCATAAACAATACGAATATAACAAAAAATTAGAAAAAAAATTTCGAAATTTTCCCGAAATTTACATAACACACCCCCCTTTGAAGTTGTTGCGTTTTTTTCGCAAAAATATTTTTTCGAAATCAATAAATCTAATAGTGGATTTCTATAGAGTAGTGCCGGGGTGATAACGAATGGGCGTCGGTTTCGCTCTAACTCGCATATTAGCGACGCAAAACCGTTTTAAAGTTTTACAGATTTGAAATTTTTCAAATGGCCAAAAATCCAAAATTTCAAAGTCCGTTTGCGAGCTTAATAAGCGTCGGCGCCCTTTTCTAATGCTTATACACGTACCTACGGACCATAAACAATACGAATATAACAAAAATTAGAAAAAAATTTCGAAATTTTCCCGAAATTTACATAACACCCCCCTTTGAAGTTTTTGCGTTTTTTCCAAAAATATTTTTTCGAAATCAATAAATCTAATAGTGGATTTCTATAGAGTAGTGCCGGGGTGATAACGAATGGGCGTCGGTTTCGCTCTAACTCGCATATTAGCGACGCAAAACCGTTTTAAAGTTTTACAGATTTGAAATTTTTCAAATGGCCAAAAATCCAAAATTTCAAAGTCCGTTTGCGAGCTTAATAAGCGTCGGCGCCCTTTTCTAATGCTTATACACGTACCTACGGACCATAAACAATACGAATATAACAAAAATTAGAAAAAAATTTCGAAATTTTCCCGAAATTTACATAACACCCCCCTTTGAAGTTTTTGCGTTTTTTTCCAAAAATATTTTTTCGACGTCAATAAATCTAATAGTGGATTTCTATAGAGTAGTGCCGGGGTGATAACGAATGGGCGTCGGTTTCGCTCTAACTCGCATATTAGCGACGCAAAACCGTTTTAAAGTTTTACAGATTTGAAATTTTTCAAATGGCCAAAAATCCAAAATTTCAAAGTCCGTTTGCGAGCTTAATAAGCGTCGGCGCCCTTTTCTAATGCTTATACGCGTACCTACGGACCATAAACAATACGAATATAACAAAAATTAGAAAAAAATTTCGAAATTTTCCCGAAATTTACATAACACCCCCCTTTGAAGTTTTTGCGTTTTTTCCAAAAATATTTTTTCGAAATCAATAAATCTAATAGTGGATTTCTATAGAGTAGTGCCGGGGTGATAACGAATGGGCGTCGGTTTCGCTCTAACTCGCATATTAGCGACGCAAAACCGTTTTAAAGTTTTACAGATTTGAAATTTTTCAAATGGCCAAAAATCCAAAATTTCAAAGTCCGTTTGCGAGCTTAATAAGCGTCGGCGCCCTTTTCTAATGCTTATACACGTACCTACGGACCATAAACAATACGAATATAACAAAAAATTAGAAAAAAATTTCGAAATTTTCCCGAAATTTACATAACACCCCCCTTTGAAGTTTTTGGGTTTTTTTCAAAAAATATTTTTTCGAAATCAATAAATCTAATAGTGGATTTCTATAGAGTAGTGCCGGGGTGATAACGAATGGGCGTCGGTTTCGCTCTAACTCGCATATTAGCGACGCAAAACCGTTTTAAAGTTTTACAGATTTGAAATTTTTCAAATGGCCAAAAATCCAAAATTTCAAAGTCCGTTTGCGAGCTTAATAAGCGTCGGCGCCCTTTTCTAATGCTTATACACGTACCTACGGACCATAAACAATACGAATATAACAAAAATTAGAAAAAAATTACTAAATTTTCCCGAAATTTACATAACACCACCCCCCCTTTGAAGTTTTTGCGTTTTTTTAACAAAAAAATTTTTTTTCGAAATCAATAAATCTAATAGTGGATTTCTATAGAGTAGTGCCGGGGTGATAACGAATGGGCGTCGGTTTCGCTCTAACTCGCATATTAGCGACGCAAAACCGTTTTAAAGTTTTACAGATTTGAAATTTTTCAAATGGCCAAAAATCCAAAATTTCAAAGTCCGTTTGCGAGCTTAATAAGCGTCGGCGCCCTTTTCTAATGCTTATACACGTACCTACGGACCATAAACAATACGAATATAACAAAAATTAGAAAAAAATTTCGAAATTTTCCCGAAATTTACATAACACCCCCTTTGAAGTTTTTGCGTTTTTTTCCAAAAATATTTTTTCGAAATCAATAAATCTAATAGTGGATTTCTATAGAGTAGTGCCGGGGTGATAACGAATGGGCGTCGGTTTCGCTCTAACTCGCATATTAGCGACGCAAAACCGTTTTAAAGTTTTACAGATTTGAAATTTTTCAAATGGCCAAAAATCCAAAATTTCAAAGTCCGTTTGCGAGCTTAATAAGCGTCGGCGCCCTTTTCTAATGCTTATACGCGTACCTACGGACCATAAACAATACGAATATAACAAAAATTAGAAAAAAATTTCGAAATTTTCCCGAAATTTACATAACACCCCCTTTGAAGTTTTTGCGTTTTTTTCCAAAAATATTTTTTCGAAATCAATAAATCTAATAGTGGATTTCTATAGAGTAGTGCCGGGGTGATAACGAATGGGCGTCGGTTTCGCTCTAACTCGCATATTAGCGACGCAAAACCGTTTTAAAGTTTTACAGATTTGAAATTTTTCAAATGGCCAAAAATCCAAAATTTCAAAGTCCGTTTGCGAGCTTAATAAGCGTCGGCGCCCTTTTCTAATGCTTATACACGTACCTACGGACCATAAACAATACGAATAGAACAAAAATTAGAAAAAAATTTCGAAATTTTCCCGAAATTTACATAACACCCCCACTTTGAAGTTTTTGCGTTTTTTTGAATTAATTATTTTTTCGAAATCAATAAATCTAATAGTGGATTTCTATAGAGTAGTGCCGGGGTGATAACGAATGGGCGTCGGTTTCGCTCTAACTCGCATATTAGCGACGCAAAACCGTTTTAAAGTTTTACAGATTTGAAATTTTTCAAATGGCCAAAAATCCAAAATTTCAAAGTCCGTTTGCGAGCTTAATAAGCGTCGGCGCCCTTTTCTAATGCTTATACACGTACCTACGGACCATAAACAATACGAATATAACAAAAATTAGAAAAAAATTTCGAAATTTTCCCGAAATTTACATAACACCCCCCTTTGAAGTTTTTGCGTTTTTTTCCAAAAATCTTTGTTCGAAATCAATTAATCTAATAGTGGATTTCTATAGAGTAGTGCCGGGGTGATAACGAATGGGCGTCGGTTTCGCTCTAACTCGCATATTAGCGACGCAAAACCGTTTTAAAGTTTTACAGATTTGAAATTTTTCAAATGGCCAAAAATCCAAAATTTCAAAGTCCGTTTGCGAGCTTAATAAGCGTCGGCGCCCTTTTCTAATGCTTATACACGTACCTACGGACCATAAACAATACGAATATAACAAAAATTAGAAAAAAATTTCGAAATTTTCCCGAAATTTACATAACACCCCCCCCCTTCCTTTGAAGTTTTTGCGTTTTTTTCCAAAAAAATATTTTTTCGAAATCAATAAATCTAATAGTGGATTTCTATAGAGTAGTGCCGGGGTGATAACGAATGGGCGTCGGTTTCGCTCTAACTCGCATATTAGCGACGCAAAACCGTTTTAAAGTTTTACAGATTTGAAATTTTTCAAATGGCCAAAAATCCAAAATTTCAAAGTCCGTTTGCGAGCTTAATAAGCGTCGGCGCCCTTTTCTAATGCTTATACGCGTACCTACGGACCATAAACAATACGAATATAACAAAAAATTAGAAAAAAAAATTTCGAAATTTTCCCGAAATTTACATAACACCCCCCCCTTTGAAGTTTTTGCGTTTTTTCCAAAAAATATTTTTTCGAAATCAATAAATCTAATAGTGGATTTCTATAGAGTAGTGCCGGGGTGATAACGAATGGGCGTCGGTTTCGCTCTAACTCGCATATTAGCGACGCAAAACCGTTTTAAAGTTTTACAGATTTGAAATTTTTCAAATGGCCAAAAATCCAAAATTTCAAAGTCCGTTTGCGAGCTTAATAAGCGTCGGCGCCCTTTTCTAATGCTTATACACGTACCTACGGACCATAAACAATACGAATATAACAAAAATTAGAAAAAAATTTCGAAATTTTCCCGAAATTTACATAACACCCCCCTTTGAAGTTTTTGCGTTTTTTTCCAAAAATATTTTTTCGAAATCAATAAATCTAATAGTGGATTTCTATAGAGTAGTGCCGGGGTGATAACGAATGGGCGTCGGTTTCGCTCTAACTCGCATATTAGCGACGCAAAACCGTTTTAAAGTTTTACAGATTTGAAATTTTTCAAATGGCCAAAAATCCAAAATTTCAAAGTCCGTTTGCGAGCTTAATAAGCGTCGGCGCCCTTTTCTAATGCTTATACACGTACCTACGGACCATAAACAATACGAATATAACAAAATTTAGAAAAAAAAATTTCGAAATTTTCCCGAAATTTACATAACACCCCCCCCTTTGAAGTTTTTGCGTTTTTTTCAAAAAAATATTTTTTCGAAATCAATAAATCTAATAGTGGATTTCTATAGAGTAGTGCCGGGGTGATAACGAATGGGCGTCGGTTTCGCTCTAACTCGCATATTAGCGACGCAAAACCGTTTTAAAGTTTTACAGATTTGAAATTTTTCAAATGGCCAAAAATCCAAAATTTCAAAGTCCGTTTGCGAGCTTAATAAGCGTCGGCGCCCTTTTCTAATGCTTATACGCGTACCTACGGACCATAAACAATACGAATATAACAAAAAATTAGAAAAAAAAATTTCGAAATTTTCCCGAAATTTACATAACACCCCCCCCTTTGAAGTTTTTGCGTTTTTTTTCAAAAAATATTTTTTCGAAATCAATAAATCTAATAGTGGATTTCTATAGAGTAGTGCCGGGGTGATAACGAATGGGCGTCGGTTTCGCTCTAACTCGCATATTAGCGACGCAAAACCGTTTTAAAGTTTTACAGATTTGAAATTTTTCAAATGGCCAAAAATCCAAAATTTCAAAGTCCGTTTGCGAGCTTAATAAGCGTCGGCGCCCTTTTCTAATGCTTATACACGTACCTACGGACCATAAACAATACGAATATAACAAAAACGTAGAAAAAAAAATTCGACAGTTTCCCGAAATTTACATAACACCCCCCCCGTTGAAGTTTTTGCGTTTTTTTCCTCACAATATTTTTTCGTAATCAATAAATCTTATAGTGGATTTCTATAGAGTAGTGCCGGGGTGATAACGAATGGGCGTCGGTTTCGCTCTAACTCGCATATTAGCGACGCAAAACCGTTTTAAAGTTTTACAGATTTGAAATTTTTCAAATGGCCAAAAATCCAAAATTTCAAAGTCCGTTTGCGAGCTTAATAAGCGTCGGCGCCCTTTTCTAATGCTTATACACGTACCTACGGACCATAAACAATACGAATATAACAAAAATTAGAAAAAAATTTCGAAATTTTCCCGAAATTTACATAACACCCCCCTTTGAAGTTTTTGCGTTTTTTTCCAAAAATATTTTTTCGAAATCAATAAATCTAATAGTGGATTTCTATAGAGTAGTGCCGGGGTGATAACGAATGGGCGTCGGTTTCGCTCTAACTCGCATATTAGCGACGCAAAACCGTTTTAAAGTTTTACAGATTTGAAATTTTTCAAATGGCCAAAAATCCAAAATTTCAAAGTCCGTTTGCGAGCTTAATAAGCGTCGGCGCCCTTTTCTAATGCTTATACACGTACCTACGGACCATAAACAATACGAATATAACAAAAAATTACAAAAAAAATTTTCGAAATTTTCCCGAAATTTACATAACACCCCACCCCCTTTGAAGTTTTTGCGTTTTTTTCCAAAAAATATTTTTTCGAAATCAATAAATCTAATAGTGGATTTCTATAGAGTAGTGCCGGGGTGATAACGAATGGGCGTCGGTTTCGCTCTAACTCGCATATTAGCGACGCAAAACCGTTTTAAAGTTTTACAGATTTGAAATTTTTCAAATGGCCAAAAATCCAAAATTTCAAAGTCCGTTTGCGAGCTTAATAAGCGTCGGCGCCCTTTTCTAATGCTTATACACGTACCTACGGACCATAAACAATACGAATATAACAAAAATTAGAAAAAAATTTCGAAATTTTCCCGAAATTTACATAACACCCCCTTTGAAGTTTTTGCGTTTTTTTCCAAAAAATATTTTTTCGAAATCAATAAATCTAATAGTGGATTTCTATAGAGTAGTGCCGGGGTGATAACGAATGGGCGTCGGTTTCGCTCTAACTCGCATATTAGCGACGCAAAACCGTTTTAAAGTTTTACAGATTTGAAATTTTTCAAATGGCCAAAAATCCAAAATTTCAAAGTCCGTTTGCGAGCTTAATAAGCGTCGGCGCCCTTTTCTAATGCTTATACACGTACCTACGGACCATAAACAATACGAATATAACAAAAATTAGAAAAAAATTTCGAAATTTTCCCGAAATTTACATAACACCCCCTTTGAAGTTTTTGCGTTTTTTTCCAAAAATATTTTTTCGAAATCAATAAATCTAATAGTGGATTTCTATAGAGTAGTGCCGGGGTGATAACGAATGGGCGTCGGTTTCGCTCTAACTCGCATATTAGCGACGCAAAACCGTTTTAAAGTTTTACAGATTTGAAATTTTTCAAATGGCCAAAAATCCAAAATTTCAAAGTCCGTTTGCGAGCTTAATAAGCGTCGGCGCCCTTTTCTAATGCTTATACACGTACCTACGGACCATAAACAATACGAATATAACAAAAAATTAGAAAAAAATTTCGAAATTTTCCCGAAATTTACATAACACCCCCCTTTGAAGTTTTTGCGTTTTTTTCAAAAAATATTTTTTCGAAATCAATAAATCTAATAGTGGATTTCTATAGAGTAGTGCCGGGGTGATAACGAATGGGCGTCGGTTTCGCTCTAACTCGCATATTAGCGACGCAAAACCGTTTTAAAGTTTTACAGATTTGAAATTTTTCAAATGGCCAAAAATCCAAAATTTCAAAGTCCGTTTGCGAGCTTAATAAGCGTCGGCGCCCTTTTCTAATGCTTATACACGTACCTACGGACCATAAACAATACGAATATAACAAAAATTAGACAAAAAAAATTTCGAAATTTTCCCGAAATTTACATACCACCCCCCTTTGAAGTTTTTGCGTTTTTTTCCAAAAAATATTTTTTCGAAATCAATAAATCTAATAGTGGATTTCTATAGAGTAGTGCCGGGGTGATAACGAATGGGCGTCGGTTTCGCTCTAACTCGCATATTAGCGACGCAAAACCGTTTTAAAGTTTTACAGATTTGAAATTTTTCAAATGGCCAAAAACCAAAATTTCAAAGTCCGTTTGCGAGCTTAATAAGCGTCGGCGCCCTTTTCTAATGCTTATACACGTACCTACGGACCATAAACAATACGAATATAACAAAAATTAGAAAAAAATTTCGAAATTTTCCCGAAATTTACATAACACCCCCTTTGAAGTTTTTGCGTTTTTTTCAAAAAATATTTTTTCGAAATCAATAAATCTAATAGTGGATTTCTATAGAGTAGTGCCGGGGTGATAACGAATGGGCGTCGGTTTCGCTCTAACTCGCATATTAGCGACGCAAAACCGTTTTAAAGTTTTACAGATTTGAAATTTTTCAAATGGCCAAAAATCCAAAATTTCAAAGTCCGTTTGCGAGCTTAATAAGCGTCGGCGCCCTTTTCTAATGCTTATACACGTACCTACGGACCATAAACAATACGAATATAACAAAAATTAGAAAAAAATTTCGAAATTTTCCCGAAATTTACATAACACCCCCCTTTGAAGTTTTTGCGTTTTTTTCACAAAATTATTTTTACGATATCAATAAATCTAATAGTGGATTTCTATAGAGTAGTGCCGGGGTGATAACGAATGAGCGTCGGTTTCGCTCTAACTCGCATATTAGCGACGCAAAACCGTTTTAAAGTTTTACAGATTTGAAATTTTTCAAATGGCCAAAAATCCAAAATTTCAAAGTCCGTTTGCGAGCTTAATAAGCGTCGGCGCCCTTTTCTAATGCTTATACACGTACCTACGGACCATAAACAATACGAATATAACAAAAAATTATACAAAAAAAATTCGAAATTTTCCCGAAATTTACATAACACCCCCCCCTTTGACGTTATTGCGTTTTTGTCCATACTATATTTTTTCGAAATCAATTAATAGATTAGTGGATTTCTATAGAGTAGTGCCGGGGTGATAACGAATGGGCGTCGGTTTCGCTCTAACTCGCATATTAGCGACGCAAAACCGTTTTAAAGTTTTACAGATTTGTTATTTTTCTTTTGTCCATAATTCATATATTTCTAAGTCCGTTTGCGAGCTTAATAAGCGTCGGCGCCCTTTTCTAATGCTTATACGCGTACCTACGGACCATAAACAATACGAATATAACAAAAATTAGAAAAAAATTTCGTAATTTTCCCGAAATTTACATAACACCCCCCCCTGTGAAGTTTTTGGGTTTTTGTCCAAAAAATATTTTTTCGTAATCAATAAATCTAATAGTGGATTTCTATAGAGTAGTGCCGGGGTGATAACGAATGGGCGTCGGTTTCGCTCTAACTCGCATATTAGCGACGCAAAACCGTTTTAAAGTTTTACAGATTTGAAATTTTTCAAATGGCCAAAAATCCAAAATTTCAAAGTCCGTTTGCGAGCTTAATAAGCGTCGGCGCCCTTTTCTAATGCTTATACACGTACCTACGGACCATAAACAATACGAATATAACAAAAAATTAGAAAAAAATTTCGAAATTTTCCCGAAATTTACATAACACCCCCCCCTTTGAAGTTTTTGCGTTTTTTTCCAAAAAATATTTTTTCGAAATCAATAAATCTAATAGTGGATTTCTATAGAGTAGTGCCGGGGTGATAACGAATGGGCGTCGGTTTCGCTCTAACTCGCATATTAGCGACGCAAAACCGTTTTAAAGTTTTACAGATTTGAAATTTTTCAAATGGCCAAAAATCCAAAATTTCAAAGTCCGTTTGCGAGCTTAATAAGCGTCGGCGCCCTTTTCTAATGCTTATACGCGTACCTACGGACCATAAACAATACGAATATAACAAAAAATTAGAAAAAAAAATTTCGAAATTTTCCCGAAATTTACATAACACCCCCCCCCTTTGAAGTTTTTGCGTTTTTTTCCAAAAAATATTTTTTCGAAATCAATAAATCTAATAGTGGATTTCTATAGAGTAGTGCCGGGGTGATAACGAATGGGCGTCGGTTTCGCTCTAACTCGCATATTAGCGACGCAAAACCGTTTTAAAGTTTTACAGATTTGAAATTTTTCAAATGGCCAAAAATCCAAAATTTCAAAGTCCGTTTGCGAGCTTAATAAGCGTCGGCGCCCTTTTCTAATGCTTATACGCGTACCTACGGACCATAAACAATACGAATATAACAAAAAATTAGAAAAAAAAATTTCGAAATTTTCCCGAAATTTACATAACACCCCCCCCTTTGAAGTTTTTGCGTTTTTTTTTAAAAATATTTTTTCGAAATCAATAAATCTAATAGTGGATTTCTATAGAGTAGTGCCGGGGTGATAACGAATGGGCGTCGGTTTCGCTCTAACTCGCATATTAGCGACGCAAAACCGTTTTAAAGTTTTACAGATTTGAAATTTTTCAAATGGCCAAAAATCCAAAATTTCAAAGTCCGTTTGCGAGCTTAATAAGCGTCGGCGCCCTTTTCTAATGCTTATACACGTACCTACGGACCATAAACAATACGAATATAACAAAAAATTAGAAAAAAAATTTCGAAATTTTCCCGAAATTTACATAACACCCCCCTTTGAAGTTTTTGCGTTTTTTCCAAAAATATTATTTCGAAATCAATAAATCTAATAGTGGATTTCTATAGAGTAGTGCCGGGGTGATAACGAATGGGCGTCGGTTTCGCTCTAACTCGCATATTAGCGACGCAAAACCGTTTTAAAGTTTTACAGATTTGAAATTTTTCAAATGGCCAAAAATCCAAAATTTCAAAGTCCGTTTGCGAGCTTAATAAGCGTCGGCGCCCTTTTCTAATGCTTATACACGTACCTACGGACCATAAACAATACGAATATAACAAAAATTAGAAAAAAATTTCGAAATTTTCCCGAAATTTACATAACACCCCCTTTGAAGTTTTTGCGTTTTTTTCCAAAAATATTTTTTCGAAATCAATAAATCTAATAGTGGATTTCTATAGAGTAGTGCCGGGGTGATAACGAATGGGCGTCGGTTTCGCTCTAACTCGCATATTAGCGACGCAAAACCGTTTTAAAGTTTTACAGATTTGAAATTTTTCAAATGGCCAAAAATCCAAAATTTCAAAGTCCGTTTGCGAGCTTAATAAGCGTCGGCGCCCTTTTCTAATGCTTATACACGTACCTACGGACCATAAACAATACGAATATAACAAAAATTAGAAAAAAATTTCGAAATTTTCCCGAAATTTACATAACACCCCCTTTGAAGTTTTTGCGTTTTTTCCAAAAAATATTTTTTCGAAATCAATAAATCTAATAGTGGATTTCTATAGAGTAGTGCCGGGGTGATAACGAATGGGCGTCGGTTTCGCTCTAACTCGCATATTAGCGACGCAAAACCGTTTTAAAGTTTTACAGATTTGAAATTTTTCAAATGGCCAAAAATCCAAAATTTCAAAGTCCGTTTGCGAGCTTAATAAGCGTCGGCGCCCTTTTCTAATGCTTATACACGTACCTACGGACCATAAACAATACGAATATAACAAAAATTAGAAAAAAATTTCGAAATTTTCCCGAAATTTACATAACACCCCCCTTTGAAGTTTTTGCGTTTTTTTCCAAAAATATTTTTTCGAAATCAATAAATCTAATAGTGGATTTCTATAGAGTAGTGCCGGGGTGATAACGAATGGGCGTCGGTTTCGCTCTAACTCGCATATTAGCGACGCAAAACCGTTTTAAAGTTTTACAGATTTGAAATTTTTCAAATGGCCAAAAATCCAAAATTTCAAAGTCCGTTTGCGAGCTTAATAAGCGTCGGCGCCCTTTTCTAATGCTTATACACGTACCTACGGACCATAAACAATACGAATATAACAAAATATTAGAAAAAAATTTCGAAATTTTCCCGAAATTTACATAACACCCCCCCCCCCATAGAAGTTTTTGCGTTTTTTCCAAAAAATATTTTTTCGAAATCAATAAATCTAATAGTGGATTTCTATAGAGTAGTGCCGGGGTGATAACGAATGGGCGTCGGTTTCGCTCTAACTCGCATATTAGCGACGCAAAACCGTTTTAAAGTTTTACAGATTTGAAATTTTTCAAATGGCCAAAAATCCAAAATTTCAAAGTCCGTTTGCGAGCTTAATAAGCGTCGGCGCCCTTTTCTAATGCTTATACACGTACCTACGGACCATAAACAATACGAATATAACAAAAAATTAGAAATAAAATTTCGAAATTTTCCCGAACTTTACATAACACCCCCTTTGAAGTTTTTGCGTTTTGGTCCAAAAAATATTTTTCGAAAACAATAAATCTAATAGTGGATTTCTATAGAGTAGTGCCGGGGTGATAACGAATGAGCGTCGGTTTCGCTCTAACTCGCATATTAGCGACGCAAAACCGTTTTAAAGTTTTACAGATTTGAAATTTTTCAAATGGCCAAAAATCCAAAATTTCAAAGTCCGTTTGCGAGCTTAATAAGCGTCGGCGCCCTTTTCTAATGCTTATACACGTACCTACGGACCATAAACAATACGAATATAACAAAAAATTATAAAAAAAAATTTCGCAATTTTTCCGAAATTTAAATTAAATTTCCCCCCCCCCTTTGAAGTTTTTGCGTTTTTTTCCACCAAATATGTTGTCGAAATCAATAAATCTAATAGTGGATTTCTATAGAGTAGTGCCGGGGTGATAACGAATGGGCGTCGGTTTCGCTCTAACTCGCATATTAGCGACGCAAAACCGTTTTAAAGTTTTACAGATTTGAAATTTTTCAAATGGCCAAAAATCCAAAATTTCAAAGTCCGTTTGCGAGCTTAATAAGCGTCGGCGCCCTTTTCTAATGCTTATACGCGTACCTACGGACCATAAACAATACGAATATAACAAAAATTAGAAAAAAATTTCGAAATTTTCCCGAAAATAACATAACACCCCCCTTTGAAGTTTTTGCGTTTTTTTCAAAAATATTTTTTCGAAATCAATAAATCTAATAGTGGATTTCTATAGAGTAGTGCCGGGGTGATAACGAATGGGCGTCGGTTTCGCTCTAACTCGCATATTAGCGACGCAAAACCGTTTTAAAGTTTTACAGATTTGAAATTTTTCAAATGGCCAAAAATCCAAAATTTCAAAGTCCGTTTGCGAGCTTAATAAGCGTCGGCGCCCTTTTCTAATGCTTATACACGTACCTACGGACCATAAACAATACGAATATAACAAAAATTAGAAAAAAATTTCGAAATTTTCCCGAAATTTACATAACACCCCCCTTTGAAGTTTTTGCGTTTTTTCCAAAAATATTTTTTCGAAATCAATAAATCTACTAGTGGATTTCTATAGAGTAGTGCCGGGGTGATAACGAATGGGCGTCGGTTTCGCTCTAACTCGCATATTAGCGACGCAAAACCGTTTTAAAGTTTTACAGATTTGAAATTTTTCAAATGGCCAAAAATCCAAAATTTCAAAGTCCGTTTGCGAGCTTAATAAGCGTCGGCGCCCTTTTCTAATGCTTATACGCGTACCTACGGACCATAAACAATACGAATATAACAAAAATTAGAAAAAAAAATTTCGAAATTTTCCCGAAATTTACATAACACCCCCCCCCTTTGAAGTTTTTGCGTTTTTTTCCAAAAAATATTTTTTCGAAATCAATAAATCTAATAGTGGATTTCTATAGAGTAGTGCCGGGGTGATAACGAATGGGCGTCGGTTTCGCTCTAACTCGCATATTAGCGACGCAAAACCGTTTTAAAGTTTTACAGATTTGAAATTTTTCAAATGGCCAAAAATCCAAAATTTCAAAGTCCGTTTGCGAGCTTAATAAGCGTCGGCGCCCTTTTCTAATGCTTATACACGTACCTACGGACCATAAACAATACGAATATAACAAAAAATTAGAAAAAAAAATTTCGAAATTTTCCCGAAATTTGAAGTTTTGAAGTTTTTGCGTTTTTTTCCAAAAAATATTTTTTCGAAATCAATAAATCTAATAGTGGATTTCTATAGAGTAGTGCCGGGGTGATAACGAATGGGCGTCGGTTTCGCTCTAACTCGCATATTAGCGACGCAAAACCGTTTTAAAGTTTTACAGATTTGAAATTTTTCAAATGGCCAAAAATCCAAAATTTCAAAGTCCGTTTGCGAGCTTAATAAGCGTCGGCGCCCTTTTCTAATGCTTATACACGTACCTACGGACCATAAACAATACGAATATAACAAAAATTAGAAAAAAATTTCGAAATTTTCCCGAAATTTACATAACACCCCCCTTTGAAGTTTTTGCGTTTTTTTCCAAAAATATTTTTTCGAAATCAATAAATCTAATAGTGGATTTCTATAGAGTAGTGCCGGGGTGATAACGAATGGGCGTCGGTTTCGCTCTAACTCGCATATTAGCGACGCAAAACCGTTTTAAAGTTTTACAGATTTGAAATTTTTCAAATGGCCAAAAATCCAAAATTTCAAAGTCCGTTTGCGAGCTTAATAAGCGTCGGCGCCCTTTTCTAATGCTTATACACGTACCTACGGACCATAAACAATACGAATATAACAATAAATTAGAAAAATAAATTAAGAAATGTAACCGAAATTTACATAAAACCCCCTCCTTTGAAGTTTTTGCGTTTTTTTCCAAAAATATTTTTTCGAAATCAATAAATCTAATAGTGGATTTCTATAGAGTAGTGCCGGGGTGATAACGAATGGGCGTCGGTTTCGCTCTAACTCGCATATTAGCGACGCAAAACCGTTTTAAAGTTTTACAGATTTGAAATTTTTCAAATGGCCAAAAATCCAAAATTTCAAAGTCCGTTTGCGAGCTTAATAAGCGTCGGCGCCCTTTTCTAATGCTTATACACGTACCTACGGACCATAAACAATACGAATATAACAAAAATTAGAAAAAAATTTCGAAATTTTCCCGAAATTTACATAACACCCCCTTTGAAGTTTTTGCGTTTTTTTCCAAAAATATTTTTTCGAAATCAATAAATCTAATAGTGGATTTCTATAGAGTAGTGCCGGGGTGATAACGAATGGGCGTCGGTTTCGCTCTAACTCGCATATTAGCGACGCAAAACCGTTTTAAAGTTTTACAGATTTGAAATTTTTCAAATGGCCAAAAATCCAAAATTTCAAAGTCCGTTTGCGAGCTTAATAAGCGTCGGCGCCCTTTTCTAATGCTTATACACGTACCTACGGACCATAAACAATACGAATATAACAAAAAATTAGAAAAAAAATTTCGAAATTTTCAAGAAATTTACATAACACCCCCCCTTGATGTTTTTGCGTTTTTTTCCAAAAAATATTTTTTCGAAATCAATAAATCTAATAGTGGATTTCTATAGAGTAGTGCCGGGGTGATAACGAATGGGCGTCGGTTTCGCTCTAACTCGCATATTAGCGACGCAAAACCGTTTTAAAGTTTTACAGATTTGAAATTTTTCAAATGGCCAAAAATCCAAAATTTCAAAGTCCGTTTGCGAGCTTAATAAGCGTCGGCGCCCTTTTCTAATGCTTATACGCGTACCTACGGACCATAAACAATACGAATATAACAAAAAATTAGAAAAAAAAATTTCGAAATTTTCCCGAAATTTACATAACACCCCCTTTGAAGTTTTTGCGTTTTTTCCAAAAATATTTTTTCGAAATCAATAAATCTAATAGTGGATTTCTATAGAGTAGTGCCGGGGTGATAACGAATGGGCGTCGGTTTCGCTCTAACTCGCATATTAGCGACGCAAAACCGTTTTAAAGTTTTACAGATTTGAAATTTTTCAAATGGCCAAAAATCCAAAATTTCAAAGTCCGTTTGCGAGCTTAATAAGCGTCGGCGCCCTTTTCTAATGCTTATACACGTACCTACGGACCATAAACAATACGAATATAACAAAAAATTAGAAAAAAATTTCGAAATTTTCCCGAAATTTACATAACACCCCCTTTGAAGTTTTTGCGTTTTTTCCAAAAATATTTTTTCGAAATCAATAAATCTAATAGTGGATTTCTATAGAGTAGTGCCGGGGTGATAACGAATGGGCGTCGGTTTCGCTCTAACTCGCATATTAGCGACGCAAAACCGTTTTAAAGTTTTACAGATTTGAAATTTTTCAAATGGCCAAAAATCCAAAATTTCAAAGTCCGTTTGCGAGCTTAATAAGCGTCGGCGCCCTTTTCTAATGCTTATACACGTACCTACGGACCATAAACAATACGAATATAACAAAAAATTAGAAAAAAAAATTTCGAAATTTTCCCGAAATTTACATAACACTTCCCCTGTGAAGTTTTTTCGTTTTTTTTAAAAAAAATTTTTTTTCGAAATAAATAAATCTAATAGTGGATTTCTATAGAGTAGTGCCGGGGTGATAACGAATGGGCGTCGGTTTCGCTCTAACTCGCATATTAGCGACGCAAAACCGTTTTAAAGTTTTACAGATTTGAAATTTTTCAAATGGCCAAAAATCCAAAATTTCAAAGTCCGTTTGCGAGCTTAATAAGCGTCGGCGCCCTTTTCTAATGCTTATACACGTACCTACGGACCATAAACAATACGAATATAACAAAAAATTAGAAAAAAAAATTTCGAAATTTTCCCGAAATTTACATAACACCCCCCTTTGAAGTTTTTGCGTTTTTTTCCAAAAAATATTTTTTCGAAATCAATAAATCTAATAGTGGATTTCTATAGAGTAGTGCCGGGGTGATAACGAATGGGCGTCGGTTTCGCTCTAACTCGCATATTAGCGACGCAAAACCGTTTTAAAGTTTTACAGATTTGAAATTTTTCAAATGGCCAAAAATCCAAAATTTCAAAGTCCGTTTGCGAGCTTAATAAGCGTCGGCGCCCTTTTCTAATGCTTATACACGTACCTACGGACCATAAACAATACGAATATAACAAAAATTAGAAAAAAATTTCGAAATTTTCCCGAAATTTACATAACACCCCCCTTTGAAGTTTTTGCGTTGTTTTTTCCAAAAATATTTTTTCGAAATCAATAAATCTAATAGTGGATTTCTATAGAGTAGTGCCGGGGTGATAACGAATGGGCGTCGGTTTCGCTCTAACTCGCATATTAGCGACGCAAAACCGTTTTAAAGTTTTACAGATTTGAAATTTTTCAAATGGCCAAAAATCCAAAATTTCAAAGTCCGTTTGCGAGCTTAATAAGCGTCGGCGCCCTTTTCTAATGCTTATACGCGTACCTACGGACCATAAACAATACGAATATACCCATAAATTAGAAAGTATAATTTCGAAATTTTCCCGAAATTTACATAACACCCCCTTTGAAGTTTTTGCGTTTTTTTCCAAAAATATTTTTTCGAAATCAATAAATCTAATAGTGGATTTCTATAGAGTAGTGCCGGGGTGATAACGAATGGGCGTCGGTTTCGCTCTAACTCGCATATTAGCGACGCAAAACCGTTTTAAAGTTTTACAGATTTGAAATTTTTCAAATGGCCAAAAATCCAAAATTTCAAAGTCCGTTTGCGAGCTTAATAAGCGTCGGCGCCCTTTTCTAATGCTTATACGCGTACCTACGGACCATAAACAATACGAATATAACAAAAATTAGAAAAAAATTTCGAAATTTTCCCGAAATTTACATAACACCCCCCTTTGAAGTTTTTGCGTTTTTTTCAAAAATATTTTTTCGAAATCAATAAATCTAATAGTGGATTTCTATAGAGCAGTGCCGGGGTGATCACGAATGGGCGTCGGTTTCGCTCTAACTCGCATATTAGCGACGCAAAACCGTTTTAAAGTTTTACAGATTTGAAATTTTTCAAATGGCCAAAAATCCAAAATTTCAAAGTCCGTTTGCGAGCTTAATAAGCGTCGGCGCCCTTTTCTAATGCTTATACACGTACCTACGGACCATAAACAATACGAATATAACAATAAAGTAGATCAAAAAATTTCGAAATTTTCCCGAAATTTACATAACACCCCCTTTGAAGTTTTTGCGTTTTTTTCCAAAAATATTTTTTCGAAATCAATAAATCTAATAGTGGATTTCTATAGAGTAGTGCCGGGGTGATAACGAATGGGCGTCGGTTTCGCTCTAACTCGCATATTAGCGACGCAAAACCGTTTTAAAGTTTTACAGATTTGAAATTTTTCAAATGGCCAAAAATCCAAAATTTCAAAGTCCGTTTGCGAGCTTAATAAGCGTCGGCGCCCTTTTCTAATGCTTATACGCGTACCTACGGACCATAAACAATACGAATATAACAAAAAATTAGAAAAAACTTTCGAAATATTCCCGTAATTTAAATAACACCCCCAACCCTTTGAAGTTTTTGCGTTTTTTTCCAAAAAATATTTTTTCGAAATCAATAAATCTAATAGTGGATTTCTATAGAGTAGTGCCGGGGTGATAACGAATGGGCGTCGGTTTCGCTCTAACTCGCATATTAGCGACGCAAAACCGTTTTAAAGTTTTACAGATTTGAAATTTTTCAAATGGCCAAAAATCCAAAATTTCAAAGTCCGTTTGCGAGCTTAATAAGCGTCGGCGCCCTTTTCTAATGCTTATACACGTACCTACGGACCATAAACAATACGAATATAACAAAAAATTAGAAAAAAAAATTTCGAAATTTTCCCGAAATTTACATAACACCCCCCCCTTTGAAGTTTTTGCGTTTTTTTCCAAAAAATCTTTATTCGAAATCCGTAAATCTAATTAAAAAGTAATTTAATATTTGTAAAACACGCGGAGAAACACTTTAAACTTATATAAAATTATATATAATATAAAATATTCAATATTTATTATCTTAATATTTAAAATTATAACAACAAATAATAATTTTGTTTGTACAAAATATTATCCAACTTTTTCGAATGAGAAATAATGATTTTTTTAAAAAAAAAAATCAAATATAAACGATTTTTTATATATATTGTTAAAATATTTTCGATAAGCTAAATACTTAACAATCAAAATTGCTAAAAAAAATGATTCTGTTAATATTTTTATTTTTAGAAAATACATTTGCGTTAAATTCTAAATTATGATGTTTTTATTAAAAATTATATATAACGCTATGATAATTTTATTATTTCCTGTAATTATTAACTGCTTATTTTGGCGTTATTTATCAACATATGAAACAAAAATAAACAACAAAATAATTCGAACTGATAATTAACTCGACATTTTTAATTACTCATATTAAATATTCGATTATAGTCATGGAATTAATTTTAAGCATGAAAGGAGTTTAGATTTATATATTTATAATATTTAAAAATACAGTTGCAATGATATATTTGTTATTTAAGTAATTCTATTAAATATTAAAAAAATATAACAAGAGTGATTCTTTTTGTTGTAAAAGCATTTTAATTAAAGATAAAAATGTCGAAAAAAATAAATTAAACATTTTTTTATAAAACACTAAATTGAAAATCGGTTCGTTAAACGATATTTGAATATTTTGCAATCATACGAATTAATCGAATAAGTGTTCAATATTAAAATATTCAAGAATACTATCATCCTTCGTATACTGTTTATTTTATATACTGTGATACACGTTAGATAACACAAATTATTTCTTGTGCAGACATCTACACGTACGTTAAGCTGCTTGCGAAGTTCAATTTTCAGATGGATGAAACACGGTAATCTTGTTTATGCAATACTTTTTGCTTGTTACCTACCTACGATACTGTGAGAATAGGGGAATTTCCTTCATAGTGGAATAGGATACGTCGAGTTGTTTACCCTACCGTGAAATATGGAACGTGAGAGATGACCGTAAAAGATAGTCCCAACTATGTAATGGCCACTCTCTGTTTGCCGAAACGATTATTTCAAATGTTTTATGAACACGGTAGTCTATTTTTCTTGGACACATACACACAATCATATACTCACACATATTTTCTTACACCCACACATACAGACAGATTTATTACAGGAGATTTTAATAAATCTTTAATTAAAATTAATATGTTACTTTTATACATTTATGAAGGTCAGGATAATAAGTCATATAAGATACAAATTATTTTTTTATACAATATTACATTTTTAAGTACATACTTGCATGTACATTACATACATGTATATATATATATATATATATATATATATATATATATATATATATATGTAAAAATTTTAAATCATGAAATTTTAACAAATAAAGTATGTTTTACAGCTGTACATAAATATATTGTATAATATAATTAAAAATTAAACTCTTGTAATAAGATTTTTACTACTTATATCTCAGAATGAGTCTATTTACGAATATAAAATTTTTGTTTAATGAACATTTAACAAACGTTTTTTGTAACTAGATTTTATTTTATATTTACATAAAAAAACATATTTAAAAGAAGATGACTGAAAAGATACAACTCCATATTTATACAAATTACAAGTAACATCACTGAAAAAGTGATTTTAATCTTTTTAGAAATCTTTATGAATTTAAAGAAATTTATTAAAAATATTAGAATAAAACTTAACATAATATTTTATAAAGAAATAGGCACATTGTGATATTTCAATAAATATTTTATATACATACATATATATATATATATATATATATATATATATATATATATATATATATGTATGTATGTAATTGAAAATAAAGTAAATGTTTTTCTTATATGATGGATTTTTCACAGAAGATTTACTAAATTTTAGTTAAATATTAAAACTTCTTTAATATATATTTTTGTTCTTTATATTTTCATTTAAAAATTGAAACACGTCTTTCTGAAGAGAACAAATGTATCGCTTGATATTTTATTTAAAACATTCAAGAAGTGTGCATTAAAGCAAAGCTATACCATTAGAGAAGTTCTAAGAAGAAAAGTACGAATGACTTAGATAATACATCTTGCTATATAAAATGAAAATGAAGTTATATTAGAAGCTTTATATATATATATATATATATATATATATATATATATATATATATATATACAATTGTATATTCAATAAATTATAAATAAGACGAAAATTATAAGACTATAATATTTTTAGAGTAATATTAACAATATTTTTTTTTGCTTAAATGCTTTGTTGTAATAACATAGTTTGTTAAATTTTATATTTTCTCTATTTTGTATTTTTGTATTACAAATATATTAGGTTGGCAAATATCTCCCTTCCGCCTACTGGTCTTTTGAATTTCGCAGCTATGTAAAAAAAAAAAAAAGCGGAAGGGAGATACTTGCCAACCTAATATATATTTTTAATTATTTTTGTTGAGATTTCTGTAGAGTTGCATTAAGTTTACTATTTTTTTTTTATTAAAAACATTTCATTATTATTATATCCTGTGTTAAACGTTTATTATCATTGAATTTAATTTATACATACATTTATATATATATATATATATATATATATATATATATATATATATAAATTAATGAAGAGAGAGAAGCGAATTTGCAGATAAATAATATACATCGTAAGTTTATATCGATCCTCCGGTACGGTGTGTGATGTGTAATTTTAACGAAACGTAATATTGTTATAACAAGAGATGTAATGATGAACTTGTATCGTACGCGGACTTGTAAATGCGATCAAACTTTTAAATAAATGAAATCCGACCACTAGGACATTCCGTTCGGAAACGGAAACCGGAGCGATTTAACTTCAACATGTCTGCTGTACCATCGAAGTAAATGGTTTTAAGAGAGTGTATTCGTTCGTTGATGGCATGAGTGGGCATCCAAAGTAATGCATTACGATAAGTCGGACGAGTCGGTTAGTGCAAATATTCTCACTTGGACGGTCATTTGTTGAAATGTTCAATATGCTGGCCACTATCGAAATCAAGTAAGCAATTTATGTGCTTTGATCAAATTACTTTTTGTTTATAGGAAAATACATAGAGAGACTGGTATTTATGTTTGTGGATGTATTGAAGGTATTTTATGACAAGGAGTTTGTATGAAAAATGAGACGTTGAATTTAAGTCCTTATATGCTTATATATATATATATATATATATAAGTAACGTTATTAATTTTTTAAAACTTCGAATTTTTGACAAATCGTTAAATTATAATTTGATGTATTAATTTTTATAAGAAATCGATTATTACTTGACTAATTTAAATGTTTGGATATCTTAAAATCTACAAAGAAAATAATTTAAATATTTAAAATATTATATAGGGTCATCCAAATATAACGCTTATATTTGTGCTTTATTAAAAAAAAACATATGTATAGGGTGGTTTATAGGGAAATATGTGTATAGTTTTTTTGTTTCTTTTTAATAAAATACAAATCTAGGCGTCACATTTGGATGATCCTGTATACTATTTGAAAATGACTAACACGAATATTTTATATAATGATTAAATAAAAAATATTTTAATATATTATGTCTAAATTAATCATTACATATTTGCTTTATTAACTATATTACCTGAAATATTTTATAATTAAAAAGCAGAATACTTCTATTTGTCTTTATTTTTGAAATTTGTAAATCTTGTTTATTATTATTTCCTTCTTATAAACAATTTGTTTACATTAGACTTATCTTTTTATTTTTCTTAAAAAAATAAATACAATTAAAAAAAATATTTTTTTTACCTATAACGTATTTGTTTACTTTAAACTATATTTTTAATATTTTATACTTATTAAATATATTTAATAGAAATGAATTTACAAAAAAAAACGTATTTTGATAATTTAGAATTAAAATAGAATATATTGGTTATTAGTTAATAATTTAGTTTTTGCCAATAAATTAGAACTAAATATATATTTATACTAAATCTTTGGTTGCTATGTATTAAAAACAATTCATTATATTTTTTCATACATTTTCTTCATTTTTAAAAAATAAAGGAAATCTTTATTTATCAATTTAATTTAAATTATTATTTATAATTTTAGACTATAGAAATATAAAATTATTTCAATAACTTTTATACGAAACAATATAACAGTATGAAAAGGTATATTTATATTTGAATAAAATATTTTCCAAAACTAAAGATAAAATAAAAAGTTTTTCACAAAGAAAATATGCTTTTATATACATATTTACACATTTCGTTTTCTAACTTAATGAATATGAAATTGTTGTTTTATAATGTAGTTCGCGAAATATGCACGATTTCATAAAGGGTTTATATTTATTTAACATACAGAAAATTTAATTTTGTCTTTATTTTATGAGAGGTTACAACGTACATACAAAATTAGTTACTAATTTAAATAAGTTTGCTGGAAAAATAATTTTCAGTTATTTTCACAGTAATATGTAAATGAAATTGTGTATAAAATTTAAAAGATTTTTTAATATACATTTTTGAACGAGATATTTGAAAAATCTTTTATTTAATCGATAAAAATGTCTGTTTATCTATTTATTTATATACGATAAAATATTTTACGATTTTTTAAGTTTCTTTATAGGTTAGAAAATAATTGTTATTAATTGTTTTAAAATTTAAAATTAATCATATTTAGCTAAAACTTATACCAATTTAGTTAAATCCTTAAAAATATTAAATAGAAAAAATAGAATTATTATTTTTATAATTTTTTTTATATTTTTGATTTTTATTGAATGCTGAATTTGTATGAATGTTTTTTATTTTGAAAAGAATTATTATTGTTGGTAGATATATTTGTATTAGTGCTATCATAAGTTTCATTGATTTTTTTTATTTTTAGTAAAACTACTTTTTTTTAATTCATTTTTAATAAATTTTAAAGAGAAGTATAATGTGCTGTTAGTATTAAATAAACTACTATTTTTACATGAATTTGAAATTTTTAATATTTATAAACAATAATATGTATTTTTTGGATCCATTTTGTATGAAAAACATATTAATTTTTATTAAAAGAATTTTCAAATATATGCATACTTAAGCAAGGTGATTAATTGTCATTTTACTGCAGAAATAAATATGATATATATATATATATATATATATATATATATATATATATATATATATATATATATATTTGTATATATATATATATTTATATATATATATATTTATATGTATATAGGAATGTATTGTACGTAGGAATGTATTGTGTATCGTGTAAATTGTATGAAGTGAATGTGAGGTATGCGTCTAAGATAACATCCTAGTTTTGTTGGTATCATCGAAGAAACATTGCTGCGAGGTAACGTAACTACATCGTTTATATGCGGATAGAGTAACTTCTTTATTCGCTTACTTGAAAAGAATTCAAGTCTTATTTATACCGCAATAAAACCTATTATTGTAACGTGTTTTTTTTTTATTTAGTAAAAATGTGGAAAGTAGTACAATGAACAATTATTTGCATTAAGGATTCTTGAAAATTTATAGACGTGCGAATATCTATACCTCTTTCTATTTGCTTTTAATTATTTGTTAAAATAGTTAAGTAACAAACAATTATTTTTAAAATTACAAAGATTTTTTACTAGAAAGAATCTAAGTTTTATAATATAACATTTTATTTTTGTATTTATTTTGTTTATGTATATCACACCATTGAAAGATAATTAAATTATAAGAAAATATGAAGAGTATTTTCTACGAATATACAGAAAAAAGTGAATACATTTTTTGTTACAACTTTTTTGCAATATTTCTCGAGCTTGACTTAATTTTTATTCTTTATAATTTTTGTAAACTTATGTTGAATTTAAATTAGTTTTTAAAATATTGTAAAGGAAGCAATGAATAATAAAATTATTTTTTTTTGTTATAAGATATTAATTTTAATTTTGAATATTTTGTAATAAATTACATTTGTATGGTCTAAAAACATAAAATTATCTCAAAGTATATAATAAAAGTGTAAGATAAGGCAAATATTTAGTAGGAACATAATTCAATGTATATTAAAATATTTTTATTAATAAACATATCACTGAATAAATCAAATATGTAATATCAACTAGAACGTTGGATATATTGTGACATAGTTGTAATATCTCTTTAAATCGCTTGACACAATTCCTGTTTATATTCCGTGTTAATAAAGTGTAGTATAATTTTCATTTATAGTTATTTGAAAAAATACAAATTTAGTTTTATGTTTATATTTTTCTATCTCACAATTCTATTTATATATTCAGTATGTTATTTTGAAATATATTTCTGACCACAAAAAAATAATTAAAAAAGTATAATTGTACAAATTTGTACAAATGGCGATATAACGTATTAAGGAATACTTTGTTAGTCTAAATAAGAATTATTAGTTAATATTTAAAATTAAATTTATTAACTAATAATTGTAAATTATTCTATTTTTTCTAAAAAAATAAACATATTGTTATTAAAGAATTTAAAAAATATAATATGTATAATAAAAAATATATAATTATTTTTTTAAAATAAATATTACCTTAATATATTTCATATGTTGCTTAAAAAATATATACATGTTTTATACATTCATTAATTGAAAATTTCCTTGATACTAGACTAATTTATTTGCATAAATGTTTTAAAACGAAAAACTAATTTATCATCATTATTTTAAATAGTGTTTTTACATTAAAAAGTTTTATAGTTCTATATTAATTAAGAAAAAAATATAAAAATAATTATTTAAAGTTATATTTTGTTATGAAAAGTATTTATTATTTTTAATGTCAAAGTGTTTTTGATAAACATTTGTTAATATATTTCAAATATTGATTTTCTTGTTCGTTTTATTTTGATTATTTTATTTTTACTGCACTATATTTAAACGATATTAATAATAACATATTTTAAAAACAATTCAATTTTAATTTTTTAAAATAACCGAAATCAACAAAATGGTTTCTTGCTGAGTACTATACATAAATCCTAAATATGTGAAAAAGAGTAAAAGAGAAAATACACTCTAGAGAACAATTGATAAAATCGCGCATAGTGCCATTTTGTATAGAGAAAACTCTGGCCTAGTTCAAAGTGTAAGTGTATATATATATATATGTGTTCCATTTGTGAGAATGTATTCCTATGTACTGTACACAGACAGTTGTATATGTATCTGAATTTATTTCAGTATGTGTGAATATATGTGCATGTAGATTTGTGTGTGTGTGCGGATGGATACATATGTGTGTGTTAGTAGCGCCGCATCGCTACAAATGCGGAAATATTAATATTTAAGCAGACGCGAGAGCGACGCGCCCAACGACCACAGAACACGCGGCAGCCAGCGCCGTTGTGGCGGACGGAAAAGCTTGCGTTACAGTCTGGCAGCAAATGCACGAAGCCATTGTAGCTAAAGCACTGTTCACAAAACGATCGTTTCAACTGTGAAATGAGTTGAACAGATCTGTTCTAACTTCTTTGGTACAGTGAATCAAATACATTTAAAGCAGTACGCCAGTGCGCCAGAAGTTCTGAAACAATATATCCTTATTCATTATGTCATTTTATACAACGACTGTCGTCAAATAGCACAGCGTGTACTATGAAAATTTTGATATTATCATTTTCATTTATGGAAGATTGAGCTAAAAACTTAATTAAGAACATACAACCTATTATATAGAACAAGTTGAATGATTAAACGTGTGGTTTTAATATTGTTAAATTTTATTTTCAACTGTCTTAACTGTAACTAAACTAATTCAATTAATAAATTATTTTTTTTGTACTGAGTATTATAATGCAATATGTCAAATATGTTTCTATTTTTAAATTATTTTATAAATATTATACTGATATGTAATATATTTTTCAAAATCTGTTTATCATACCTAAATTTCTGGATTTAGTTCATTTTTTATAGTAATATAAATCAAATAAAAGAAACATTGTATTAATGGCAGTGTACTATATATATATATATATATATATATATATATATATATATATATTTTTATATAAATATATATATATATATATATATATATATATATAGAGAGAGAGAGAGAGAGAGAGTTATCCAAATGTGACGCCTAGATTTGTGTTTTAAAAAAAAGAAACATGTTTGGTGGTGAATAGCTATGCCTATTGCTTCTTTTTAATAAAACACAAATCTAGGCGTTAAATTTGGATGATCCTTTACATATATATATATATATATATATATATATATATATATATATATATATATATATGTATATATATCCCTTTCCTAAATTGTTATATCTTTGCTTCAAAGTGACGAAAAGGTGTAAACGAGATTCTAAGAAAAGGTACTATGATATTCTTTGAATATTGGAAAGTTTAACCATGCAGAGAAAACTTAGAAATATTCCGAAGTGAAGCGGTACTCACCAATACACAAGTGAGATCAGGAGAGTGAGTTATGATCTTAAAATTTTTAAAATTATGTTGGAAGAGTCTTTCGTCCAGCAGTGAAAAGGCAGAAGCTACTGTTAATATATATATTACAATGAAATTATTGAACTTTTTCTAAATTATAGTTTAACAATAAATCGTGCTTAATAAAAATTTTAAAAAATAAAATTAAATAGTAAAAAAATATTTTTATATATACATTATTAGAAAGTAATTAGATGAATATAAAAAAATATTGTAAACATTTTTATACTTTTACATAATTGTTTTCAAAATAGTTGTTTTAGAAAGTAATATTTTATTAAAACAAAATAGTTTTTATTTTAAAGAACATATCATTAGAGATAATATTTATATTTTTAGAAGTAAGATTGAAAATCTACAAGGTTTATGAAAAATCATAATGAAATGCCTATAAAAAAAAACAAGTAGAAAAATAATTGTAAAGTTTTGTGATGTTCAAAGGTGATTGCCTCATAAAAAAATAAAATATAAGCATTTTACTATTTAATTTTTAAAAAAAAATAAATATTTAAAATTATACAAACACACACACATATATACATATACATACATATATATATATATATATATATATATATATATATATATATATACCTATAAAGTGGTTAAATATTAATAATAATTATTATAAATAATAGAATAGAATTTACAAAAAAAATATTTAGTAATTTTTATCATTTGGAAATATTTGTTTATATTAAAAGAAATGAAATTTTTATTGAGAGCTTCCGATTTGGAATCAAATTTTAATATTAATTTATGTTTAATTTTCTCTTTTTTGTGATATAATTTATTAATTAAAAGAATGAAAACATTTTCACATTAAAATATTGATATAAGTTTTCATTTTTATTTTATAATATGAAAAAATTACAATAAATGAAAAAATAAGTAGAGAAATTTAGTTACGTTGAAGTAATTGAACAGAAACTGTAATATGAAAAAAAATTATCTAATGTAAGAGATTTACTAATTGGTATGTTCCATATTTATTAGGTATATGATTTATAAAATGCGCTTATATGTAGTAATAAGTTTATACAGTTTGTTTAGGAATGAATAATTGAATGAAAGCAGATAGATATTTTTTTAATAATATTCTCTCTCTCTCTCTCTCTCTCTCTCTCTATATATATATATATATATATATATATATGTTATAGTGTTTATTTATGAAATAAATTTTATCTTAAAATTTTCCTGGAAAAACATAACAAGCTAGTGCTGAAACGAAATTAAGCTTTGTTAGTATTCATATTCAGCGTTACATTTACTCAGTATTGTATTACACATGTAGTATGAATGTGTTTCATGAAGACTGTTAACAGAAAATTCGTTCTGTATACATTGACTATATTCGTCTGTCTACTTTAACTTTGCTCGTTTATACTGTTTTCATTGATGTGAAAATACGGAAAAGACGTTTCACGTTCATGCTTAATTGAATTTAAATATTTAACGGTTATAATGTTACTTTAAAATTTTTATTTCAATGGTTACGTGAAATGAAAAAGTCTTTTATTAAAATTTTTGAAAACGATACTCTTTCAATTAAAATAATGGAATTATTATTGTATACCTGACTACTTTTCATCGGTTTCTTATGTTTAATTTTATATATTTATTGAGTATATAAAAATATTTTTTTTTATTATGAAACGCATACAAACACACACACACACACACACACACACATATATATATATATATATATATATATATACATTATATGTAAGATTTTTATAAAATAAGTTAAAAATACAATAATTATTTTTTGAGTAAAAATTGTGTTTTTTGTCTAAATCTACTTTACTGTTGACATCTGTATGTTCCATTTACATTACCTTTACATGTGTTGTTTACTTACTTGCAGAGTTTATAAATGTATGTAGATTTAGAAGCATTCCAATGTTTCACGAGGTTATGTGTATAAACTGGATAGATTTACGTGGAGTTTTACTTAGCATTATCTAAATGAATGTTGAGATTCTACGTCGAATAAAATCGACAAACTACTAATAAAATTCGTTTTAAGGTCGAATTTATATACATACATACATACATATATATATATATATATATATATATATATGTATGTATGTGTGTGTGTGTGTATGTATATCATTATCAGCATAATGTATTGAATTAGTAGATTTAAAACCGCATTAAAATAAATAATATTAAATTGTTGAATATTGTGATTAAAAAGGTGTTACATTCTTTGATGTTAATCGTTTTTGTTCATTAATTATTTATTTTTTACATTAAATACCATAAGGTCTTTTTTAGTTGTAATTTTAAATGAGTTAATTTATTTATTAAAACAGATACTTGAAATGTAAAATATATTTCAATTTATTACAATTATCAAATTAACAAATATTAATTTGGACAATTTTTAATAGAATAAAAATTTCAATAAAAAATAAAATTTATATGGCAAATTGTTACTTGTTTATCTAAGACAAATAAATATATTCAATTTCATTGACTTTAATCATACCTCATATTTTTTTGTTTTAAAATAATATATATCATTGATATATTTTCAGTTAAGGTATAAATTACAGTTTGTAACGTGTTCGAGAATTTTACCGATAATATTTTGATTACAATCGAGTGAAACGAACGACTTTATGTAAATTAATATATCGACTATTTTAAATTCAGCATGTAAGAAAGAAAGGCGGAATGTGTATGTTTGTACATTGGCTTTTCAAATATTTGTCCAGGATCATACCATAGCGTAACATCAGAGTTAGGTATATATGCGTCCAGTCCTAAAACAATATTTTCCTCCATTCTAACGTCATATTTTGTGTTCTATAAGCTACTGCGTATGTATAAGTATGTATTTGTAACAGAGTAACTTATTAAATATTTATAACATCATATGCATTTCAAGCAGTTATATTTTACTACTTAATAATAACGTTCTGTTTAATTATTTGAAAAGTTTTACGTACGTGGATAACCGTTTGAAGTTTAACTAAAACATCATAGTAGAAGAGATTACTTGTTATTTTCTTTAATTTGATTTGTACGGGGATATTAATTAAATTTATTACTTTAGATGAGAAAATCTAAAGTAATTTACTTATGAATAAATCTAAGATAATGTAATTCAATTTGAAAATGTTACAAACCATTATTATATTTTAAAGAATAGTGAATAATTAGTTAATTCTATGTGTACTGATCTATTTTATTCATTGATAGAAGATAACATAATTTAATTAAATATATAAATTATAAATTTGTTAGAAAAAAAGTATTGAAAAGAAATAAAATTTAAAATGTAGACAATTTTACTTTTAATTAATAAAATAATAAACTATAATTATGACTAATTCAATGTTAATAATGTTTATAATTCATAGAAATACAATATTTTATTTTATAAAATATGCACTAAGAATATTTTTTTGAAATAATTTATGGAATATATAAATTTGTGACGAAAGGTACAAGAATATAATACAATATATAATATAATTCAAAAAATAAATCATTTTAATAAGCTATAATTATGAATAGAAGAAAATTTTGAAATTTGCACCATTTATTTATAATCAACAGAAATATAACTTTAACTTTTGTAAGATGTATGTGTATGCTTGCAACTAAGAAAATTGAATAAAAGTACTGAATGTTCCGTATATAAAACTTTTCGTTATTTGTTAAAAGTTGTGCTTTGAAGTTGATCAATTTTTTAAAAAGTTTTATAAACATTAACTACAGAAGTTTTTTTAACTAAACTTCTACAAAAAAATGACAACTTATATATATATATATATATATATATATATATATAATTTGCAATAAAATTATATTGAAATTTAATACATAAATGTATTTTTTTATGATGAATTCTACCAGCCAAATTTATATTTAAATAAACTATTGTTTTTTTGATTAGTTTTTATACGTACGTTCAAGTTATTGTAATTATATTTATTAATGCTTAAGAATTTTATCACTTTTTAGTTCAATTTTAGAGTAAAATAACATATTGTGACATTTAAAAATAAGTAATAAAAAATTTTAAAATGTTAAGTCATTTTCTCAGTAATATATAAATTTTTGGGAAAAAATTAAACAAAAATATAATATTAATTATATTTTAAGGCAGTATTAAATGAAAAATGAGTTCATTATGATATTTTTTTGCGATTTAACCTTTTTTTAGTAGAATAATGAGCATTAATGTTTTGTTATACTGAAATTTAATTTTAATTCAATTTCAATAACAAATTTCTATTCTATATATCTTTCTTAAATGTTCTCGATAAAGTAAAAGTTATCACTTTACCAGTACCAACGAGGATGAGCGTTATTTTATTGATTACATTACTTCGCTTCAATCGAGTACATAAAACAACATAAGTAAATCCTTATTTAAATAACAAAGTGATACGATTAACTTAAGAATAGTTACAAAGAGATTTAAAAGATTTTGTTTTTTTAAGGATAATTTTACAGATGATAGTTTTAAAATATATCTATATTAACAAGGAAGTATTTAAATTTTAAATCCTTAAGAAATACAGAAAATAATTTGTAATTTTACTATTAACAAACATATATTTATAAATTTTATAATTTAATTTAGTAGCGGTTTAAAAATATGTTTACATTTGTTATAGTTCATTTATATAGTAATCTAAATAAATATTTATTGTAAAAATATATATTATTTCATTATGATTTTATAGCATATTATAATTTTTTATTTTTTTGGAGTTTTGGACATTCTTTGAAAAACCACTATACTTTTTAAATCATTTAAATATAACATAAATTACTATTTTAGAATTTCCATTTAGTTAATATTCTATCTAGTTTGAAAATATAGAAATAAAAAGAAATTAAATATTTATTTTGCTTCTTTTACGATTTAAAATAACAATATCAAGAAAATAAATACATTTTCTCTGGTCCGGACATTTTGATTTAAAAATGTATATACAAAATTTCTTATTTTTACATCCTATATTTATCTTTCACTGAACACTCTATGTGTTGCGCACTCTTCACCTAGTGCTATATGTTCGTGACACAAGACAACAAACAGTAACAACGTAGAATGGTCAGAGCTTAAAGGCGGTTGGGTGGTATTGGTAAAGCTACGGTACGATTTCACCCAGTGCGCTTAAAGCAAGAGCAGACGAGACACGATGACGACAACGACAACACAGGGCAGGACTATCCCAGCGACGTGCATGTCTCCAGGGAACCTCCCTACCCGCAATGGCGACAACGTCACGGGAAGTACGCTTCGAATACAGAACAGTTTTCGGTACGATGGTTATCTACAGTTCTTTTTACAAGATAAATATAGATGGACGATAGTGGTGCTCATCATGTTTCATATAAAATAGCATTGTGAAAGGTTCTTCGTATTTAACTTATACAAAGTTGTTCACAAATAAAAATTGGAAATAATTTAATGGAATATATATATATATATATATATATATATATATATCTTTATTATTTCATATACAGATAAATGAAAATTTATTGTACAATGAACCATTCATAAATTAATTGCTGAATAAAATAAACCAAACATTCAATAAAAAAATAATTTCATGTTACAATTTCAATATATTAATATAAAATTATAGAAAATATACAAATACAATCTCGAATTATTAAAAAAGAATAAAAATGTTTTAAAAATAAAATTACGTACGACAAACAATACTATATTGAGTAGAATATACATTTTGAATATAAATGTTTATTTAATATAATAAAAACTTTCAAGTTTTTGCTGATATGATTATAATTTATTTAGCAATAATACAAATTGTAAAATTTTGTAATTTATTAGAAAGCATAGTTTTAAAACAATGTATAAAATTATTTACAATACACACACACATTTAACTAAATAAATATATACGAGTATATAAATACACATAAAATATTTGTATACCAAAGTATGTTTTAAAATGAAAGACAGGCAAATATTTTGTTAATAACTGAAAATAAAACTATTTTAATATATATGCACATGTAAATATAAACCCATTATATATATATATATATATATATATATATATATATATATATATATATATATACTATATGTCACATTTCACAGTAAATGTGTTCGTTGCAAACGACAAAAGTTTTTTTCAAACGATTTAGAACAAATGTCCGCATAAAATTTTGAATATATATTTTACATATGTTTGAGTTTTATTTCGACATCATTTAGAATATTTACATCAAAAAATATAGTTTCAAAGAAAACTTATATCTGAAATATATACAGTTAATAAAATATTACACTATAAATATTGAATTTATGTAAATTATTACCTGTAAGAAAAATAAATATAACTTAAATTATTTTAACATCAGAGAGCCATAATTTGTGGTCTTATTTCAATATAATTTTGAACTCCTAAATCATACATATATTTACGAGTTTTTCCATAAAGCAATGAAAAAAATTGATAAAATAATTAAAATGATGAATATGATAATTGTTATATTTATATGAATCAAAGTGAGTAATTTAAATAATTTTATGTGTTTGAAGGATAATTTCATTACAGATTGAGAAAAAAGAAAAATTGATTTTTATTGAAATCTCTGTGATTGGATTTTTTTCTAAGTAAGTATATTCAATATTATTAATTCTTAAACATTGTATTTTCATTGTACAATATATATATATATATATATATATATATATATATATATATATATATATATAATAGTGAGGTAGACATATAGTATGAATATTGTAAATTGATATCCGGCCACCAAAAGATTTTTATTATATTAAGATTATTTTCAAAGAAAAAAATATTTTTCGGTTATGAACTACTAAAAAATAATAGTTTTACATTAATATTAAATTATAGAAAATGTTAAATACAATAATAAAAAAATGATTTGCATTATTAAAAAAATATGATTTTGATTTTTTTATGCAAAAATTGTGAAATAAACAAGTCGATATATGTATATTATTCTGAAATAAAGTTTTTTTAGGGGATGCGATTAAATTTTCTATAAAAAATATAAAAAAAAAATCATAATTATTTTTTACTTTTATGTTGCTTGTGGGAATCGATGGTTATGATATAATCTTCATCCCGTTTTAAAAATGAAAGTATAGACATCAAAATAAGCGAAAAAAACACAACTTTATAAATAAGAGAAAGCAACAATTTATTATTAAACAATTTCATAAAATTTTGTAACATTGAGAATTGATTAATTTTATGAAAAATAATTAATCTTCAAGCTAAACTAATTGTTATAATATTTTTCTAAAAATAAAATCATTATTTAAAACATGTGCAAAACTTTTCTCAAGAAATAATGTACTGTGAAATAATTAATTTTCTATTAAATACAAATAAATATCGAAAAATATCTATCGTTAGAAATAACAGATAAGATTAATTAGTGAAAAAATAATTTTCTTTAATATGTACATATATAAAAGTTTTAATTTTCAGAAATTCTTATACAGACACACATATTTATATATATATATATATATATATATATATATATATATATATATATATCATTGATAATCAGTTTATGTTTGGCTAGTGACATATGCATGAAATAATAATTAGTTAATTAGCTGCATAATTACTACAAGCAAATAGGTCATTTGTATATTCACGATTCAGTTAACTAATAGTTAATTAATTTTATTAAATTGAAAAATGATATATATATTCAGACTTCTTTCTATTCTACATTCTCTCGGTTATTTGGTTTCATTTATTTAATATATATTTGTATTATGAACAGATAAATACAGTTAATTTTATATAAAATTAACAGAATATTTATATAAAATATTTATAGTATGATCAAGTTTATTTATTATTATAAAGTTCGAATCAGAAAAAGTTTCAAAATTCATTTTATTTGACTCATTCATTAAAAGAAATGAATTAATTATGGAATATTTTAAATAATATTTTAAATTGCATTTTTAAATTTAATTTTCATAATATATTTTACATTAAAAAATAACATTAAATTAATACTTTTTGAAATAATAAGAAAAAATACTCTCATATTCTTATATATTTATTATTTTAGAAATAAGATTTTTTGACATCAAATTGTCTCAAAATAATAACTATCAGTTTTAAAATTATTCATATAATTTTTAATCTAACAAATATTAGGTTGGCAAGTATCTCCCTCCGCTTTTTTTTTTGTATATAGCTGCGAAATTCAAAAGACCAGAAGGCGGAAGGGAGATATTTGCCAACCTAATATATATTTAATTCATTTAATATTGATTAAAATTCAAAATGATTATCTTTTTTACAATAGTTATTAATGTAATTAATATTAATTTATATAATTACATTAAATGTAATTTATATTAATTAATTTAAAACAATTATTTATTCCAATATTTGGATTTTTATTTGACTTTAAAATGAATATATATATATATATATAACATATATATATATATATATATATATATATATATATATATCATCATTTTCCATAATTTAAAATATGAAACTGACTAGGTTAAAAACAAGTAATACTAAGGATATGTAATAAAAATTATATTAATGATAGAATACGTTTTTATTAATTTTTTTAAGACATAATATTAATTTTATGTTAAATTTATATTAGTGTATTCAAAAAATGATTTCTAAATATAGTTATGATTGATACTATAGACAAATTAATTAAAGAACTTTGAATATATTGTAAAATTAAAATCGTTCAAATTAAATCACAACATTTTAATATAAAAAAATAATTTTCTACCATATTTATTTGCTTCAAATGGTAAAAGAATAATTTCAATAGAATAGATGTAAGATGCAGGTTTTGTAACAAGCATAGAAATATTATTCTTTGTGAATCACAAACAGATGC
>CP092088.1:44035006-44052506 GCA_029203775.1 Neoneuromus ignobilis
TTTTTCACTTTAATTAAGATCAGTTTTTAGTATTATGATTTAATATTAAATGAAAAATTATTTTTTTTAAAAGAATATTTCTTTTGTCAAATTATTATATGGAGTTTCAAATGACAATACATTTATATATATATATATATATATATATAAATAAATAATATTTTCATATATATATATATATATATATATATATATAAATAAATATATATATATGTATTAAATTAACATAAGTTTTTATTTGTATAAATAAATAAAAAAAGGGTTTTTGTGTTATGGTTTGTCCTCTATAAATATAAATGTGTATTAAAAATTAATAATATTGAAGTTTTTCTCACAAATTACTTTATTAATAAATAATGAGCGATTTATACATTACACGGATAAAATGAATTTTTTCACAAAGAAACGACAAATTTTTTATAGATATATCTTCATTCATTTTCTTCTTTCTTCATAACAATCTTTTTAGACATACATACTTATACGAATAAACATATTAAAATTTACATATAAAACCGATGACATTAATAAAAAATGTTGATAAAAGATCTTGTAAATAGAGTGGATTAGAGGATTAAATCATAACAAAAATTTTCATCATTATTTAGCTACACAAAAGAGATTTTCTCAACAGTTTCGAACAACTTCAAAGAAGTTTTTAAGCTGGTCGCTATTATCAAAAGATTTAATAATGGTGCAGGGATGAGATGTTGGTTATTACCATGTTCTTTCATTCAAACCAGACTCTTTCGTAATAAATTTTCGAAAACTAACAATGTTAGTTGTTATGCATCTATAGTTTTAAAGTACTTGAGATTTCATCCTTCATTTTAATATTTTCTGCATATTGTTTTTCATATAAAAGGAAAATTATAAAAAATATAATGAAGTAGTACTTAAAACAAATACATACAAACACAAACGCACACATAATGTTTAGACATAAGATAATAATGAAGAATCTTTGAATAATTTCGACTCTATAATGTTTTAAGTTTATTTTATAATATATAAATGTAAATTTTTCTATTCATCTATTATTTTCATAAATTTATATCATTTTTATAAATTTTCGATGTATTTATTAAATATTTTCAAAATTTCGATTTATTTCTCAAGTATTTTAGAATTAATAATTGATTAAATAAATTTTATCATGTATTCTCAAGACAGATAAATAAATGGATATAACGTTAATTAAATTATTATTGGTCTTATTTTTCGCTGATGTGCATTTCGATGACCATGCTATCATCGTCAGAGTGCTGTATTATAGAATCTAATAGAATAGATCTGTATTATAAAACCTAGTTTCCAATATGAACTAATTTGGCAATTAAGGCAAGTTACTGAATATATCTACATCAATGAACCGAATAACAAGAATTACTAAACGCATTTATAAAATATTGTCGTGTTAAGGTGAATGATTCATTTGTGTTGAAGTGAATTTATTATAGCATCAAATAAAACAAAATATATTCTACTTGTCTGGCAAAGAGCATTTGTAAGTAATTTTAAGTCGGTTTGCAAATTCTAATAAATACATGATTTGTTGACTAAGCTGAGTATACCGTATTTGTTAGAAACGTTTGACCTAATCACTTTGCATGTTAATTAAACGGAGTACATATTCATTTTGTTCCAAATGTTTCAAAATCAAACATTATATTTAAATATAGATTGCATAAGTTTTTATATATTTTTCGATATATAAAGATTTTAATATATAAAATTATAAAATTATTTGATATTAAATTTTTATTTACACAGAATTTATTTTATGAATTTTAGAGGGTGAAAATTTATGGATGGATGTGGTATAATTATAAATGATTATTGTTTTTCAACAATATATATATATATATATATATATATATATAGAGAGAGAGAGAGAGAGAGAGAGAGAGAGAGAGAGAGGAGAGAATTCATTTTGTTTACCATTTTAATTTGTTAATATTTTTTCGGAAAAAATAATCGATTTATATTTATATACAAACGAATTATAGCGATTTAATATATAAATTTTTTAAAAAAATACACAAAATGAAAAATAAATATATAAAACATTGTTATGTATGTCAAATTATTTTATCTAATGAAATAAAATTAGGTATAAAAGAAAATTCTATTAAAGGTATTTTTTTAAAAAAATGCTGTATTAATAAAAAGTATGTAAAATGTAATGAATTGCTTTTAATATCAAACAATCTTTTATATCTACAAAAATAGTCTTATTCGAAATCAAAAACGTATGACTGAATTTATGAATGTTAAATTCAGGACCACCTGTTACACAACCCGTTGTCACCATCCACGTGTTAGTACATCGATTCATTCATACTCTCATCCATCACTGGACGCAAACACCACTGACATGAAAAAAACAAGATCAAATCAAAAAGAAATTGGACGAAGACGAAACCCCACTTTATCGGTCGGTCGAGTATCGCTGTCGGCAACGCGGTATATCTGTACGGCGCTATGTTATCGACTGAAAGAAGAATATCGAATAGTACGATTTATTAAAGATTCAACTCGACACCGAACGTCGCACGAGGTCTTTCATGAATCAATCGAAGTAGGAGGTGGAATAGGCGCCACGCGGCTTATATAATGGTGCTTTAGGGAAGTATGAGACGCGGTGGTATTGGGAGACTTAACGGCAACAGGCTGCTTTTGAGGTCACTGGTGCACTCGAGGATTTTATACATACGGATCAAGCCGAGTGTGTTCTGGTTTGAAAAATTTATCTTATTACATATATATATATATATATATTATTTTGTTTAATAATATATCAATTCTATTTTTTATATTTACAATAAATATTACTGAGTTGTTTAATTAAAATATTATATTTTCTGATATAAAATAAATTCCTATTCTCGTAAGTGTTGGTAAGTTTATGGATAAATAAGTAATTAATTTTTTTGGAATTCCTTTATATAAAATTATTTTTCTAACCACTAATAACTGTTTTCTCAAATCGACAATGTTTGAAAAAATAGAAATACAAAAAATGAATATTTGGCATATTATATTTCGAGTTCAGAAAATTAACAGTTAATCCAAACAAAAAAAATCAAAATAGTATATAGAAGTGATAAGTAAATTAAAGTTAATAATAGGAATCAAATCTGAATTAAATTAAAATTTCATTTTTTAATTATCATTAGATTTTTAATAATAAATTTAATAATTTTTAAAGAATATAAAAAAAATATCATTTAAATAATATACTATTGTCAAGAACTTTACAATTGCTATTGTATGGAATTTTATATATTTTTCCATTTTATATATTTTATTTTTAAAAACTATTGAACATTTTTTTGGATTTTTTAAAAAAAATCTGTAAATTATTTATTTTTGAATTTTATGAATTGATTATCGATTTTATAATTTTGTCAATTTATATGAAAAAATATTTGTGTTTTTTAAATTCAATTTAATATTTTTTCGATTTATATTTTTATTAAATTTCTTAGAATGATTTTTTAGTTTTAAATAAATATTTTTTCAATTTACTTTTATCAATTATGAAATAATTATATCAATTTAATATTTGTATTGAATTCTATCAATTATTTTTTAATTTTTTACATCTGGTATTTAGAATTAATTTAATTTTGGATATATTTTAAGAATTTACACATAAATATGTTGATCACTATTTTATATAAATTATAACCAAATAAAATAATAAAAATGTTAATTACTTTTTAGTACAAAAATACAAATATTATAAATTGTATGTTAAAAATAAATCATTTAAGTATTTTATCGAACTTTAGAGTAAGTTCTAATAATTTAGAAAAAAAAAAATTAAATTGCTATATTTTCTGCAACGGAATGTTATACAACGATATACTACAATTTTATTGAGTAACCGTGTATTTCAAACTGCATATTTTTCAATATAACCCATGATATAACAGAAGCTTTTATGACTTGTATTAAATTTCAATGTGAGGTTTTAAGGATAGATTTATTATTGACACATCGAACACATTGGAAGGATAGTTGAAAAGTCATAAATAGTTTCGTAAAACTATCGATATATAACAGCGCAGCTTGAGCTTAGTATTTTATGATAGAATCGTATTTTTTATTTCATCCTTATATCCGTATATATAAATTTAAAAGTATTTCATGTGAATAATATATTTACAACATTGTCGTATATGATTCAGTTAGATGTAATATATAGTAAATTACTTACATATATATATATATATATATATATATATATATATATAATATCTATGTCTATCTATTTATTAGTCTATATATATATATATATATATATATATATATATATATATATACATATTTGTGTGTATGTCATTATTATATTTGAGTATTAATGATTGGATTTGTATTAATGTATTTATGATCAATTTCGTACCTTACGCCATTTCCACATAATTTGATTAGTTGAAATCCAATTTTGAAAATAATAAGTGATGAAACTGGTAGTAATATAAAACATCTCATAGTGATTTTTCAGTGTATTTTCGAAGAATATAATGCAAAGCAAATAATTTTAATTACTATATGAATATGTATAAATTATATATTAATACATAAGTTTCTTTCAATCTATAGCTACAAGAAGGCCTCTTCTCAAATTTTCCATTTCTAGTGATCCAATGCCTTTCTCTTCTATTCAATACCGACAAATTTTTTTACATCTTTATTTCATCCATCTATGGATATTTTTGTATATTTTTGAGAATTCTCAGTCAATAATTTTTGTTGTCAATCGACGATCTTCTCTTCTATATTATCGGCTTTTGTCATTTGAAATTTTTCACTCTTGTTAAAATAATCAATTTTTAATTTCTTTCCACAAATTATTTTTAACATGGATTTTTCCATATCTTGCCATGTTGTCTGAAGTCAATAAATTATTCTTATATTTAATCTCTATCTTTTAATACTACTCTGAGATAGGCTGGATGCATTAATTAAAAACTTTTTTCTGCAAACATACAGGAATATTCGACTTCATAATGTTAATATTTCTTGAAAATGGTTACTATCTCATTTCTATTCTCTTATTCATTTTGTATATAAATATTTCTATTTTATTAATAATTTGCTACATACACACACACACACACACGCACACATATATATATATATATATATAGGGTGTTTTTAAGCGTGATAGAACTTTAAATTGAAACTCTATCAAAAGTTCTATTTAATCTAAAAAAAACATTCTTTATCATACCTTTATATATACATGCAAACACACATATACACATGTGTGTGTGTGTGTTTATATATATATATATATATATATATATATATATATATAAACCTTGTATGTAATGTGCATGTGCACGCATAGAAAAAAAAACGGTAAGTACATAAATAAATCATTTTAGATAGATTCGCTTCACATAAATTTAATGATACGTAGCGAATATAGCAATATAAATTTAAAATTTTCTATCTCATTTTTTTTTAAACATATATATTTTATTTCCTTTTTGTAACATCTTATTACGGCAGGAAAAAACTATCACACATCATAAATATTTATTATTTAGAACACAATTTTTGTCTATTTTACTCATAATAAATGGAAAAAAGTTTACATACACATTGAATTTGTAAAGTTATTATAAACTTTATCCACTTTAATAGAAAAAGTATATCGTCATGCAAAATATATACTGAAAAAGTTTGATGTCATTTTAAATAAATTCAAATCAAGGATGTTTTTGAGAAAGTAATTATTTTTTATTTATATTTTTATTTAATTTATATTGATTTAAATTGAAATAATGTTGTATTAATAATAATATGTAAAAATTTCATTAAACGTATTCAAGTATAAAATAAAATCAATAATGATATTTTTCAAAAATAATATACTACGAAAATAAATAAGTTCGAATTAAAATTAAGAAGTATTTCTAATACTCATATTTATACTCATTTATTATTAATTAAGTCTAAAAATTAATCAATTCGTTTTAAAAATTGAAATATTTAAAGTTAACATTTCAAAAAAAATAATTCTAATTGAATAAAAAAATATTCAGTAAATTCAGATTTATCATGAAACATTATAATCTTTATTTATACAGATAAATCAATAAAATTATAATAACAAATAAAAAGTATATATTTAATCTCGGTGTAATTTGAGAATATTATATAGTCAAACATTTTGATTAAAAATTATAAAGTGATTTTCTATAGTAACAGTTCTACAATAATTCATTCAATTATTGGTTTTATTTTACATTACAGTATATTCAAATAATATTTGTGGAAATAAGTGGGATTTAAAATGTTAATAAAGAATTCTTACTAATGAACTGTTCAATAATAAACTAAGCATGAATAAAATACTTTCAGTATAATTTAGTTTAAATGAAGCTATAGAAATAATTTATTCCCAATACAAGCAGAGATTATTTTGAGCAGTTTTTAATTTACATTTGTTTAATTACATCGAATTGTTTTTGAAGACGAATTAAATATTATATATATATATATATATATATATATATATATATATATATATATATATATATATATATATTTAATATAATTTTATCATTTTATAAGAATTTCATCTTTTTTTATAAAAGTTTTTAAATTAATTAAGTTTTAACAAATATTGCATAATAGTTAAAGGAAAAAATAAAATCAAAATAAGCATATATTTATAGGGCAACTTTTTTGATTCTATATAACATAAGAAAAGCTTATGTAAAAATATAACACAAATGATAAAATTATAAAAGTGGATAAACTCTATTTAAGAAAAGTAGATAAAAGAAAGAAGTACTTATCGATCTTAAAGAGTAATGTTATATATATATATATATATATATATATATATATATATATAATTTCAATTTACGAGGGTCGTTTGATAAGTATGGTAAATTTATTTATTGTTTAATTTAATTACTTAATTAATTTAATTAAATTTTTCAATTTAGTTTTTCTTCCTTTTTTACCATACTTATCAAACGACCCTCGGAAGATGATATTTAAATTGTATTCTATTATTCGTATGTAATAGTATATTCTACTGTATCTTTACTTCTCAGTAATATGAATTTATATATTATTTCCAATCATCAGATTCAGCTGGACTTCTAATCACTATTACCAATTGAGATATGGGTCATGTATTTCTGTGCCTGGCATCAAATATATAAACATAACTAGCTACATTTGTCAAATTGATATATTCAGCTATATAAACTTTAACCATAAAATCAATAACACTATATACTGTATTTTTAATGACTACAGGCAATGTAACCTTGTAGTTCTTCTTATACTTTTTCAAATATATTCCTTCAACCTCTCCATGAATTAAAATAATGTTTATAATTTTTATAAGTACAAAAATTATTTAATTAATTTATCTGAAGCATAAAACATATTTAAATTAATAATATGAAGCAGTATAAAATAATAAAAAATATTGTATAACAAATTTTATATATTATTTGTTTATTATTACACTTTAATATAAATGTTAATTATTTTATTATTTTTAATAGAAAAATGGTAAAATATTTTTTTTTATTTTTAATAAATTGACTAGATGTTCAATTTATATTTAAAATTTATAGATTTTTTACATACTTCGAAAAAATTATTTTATTTATAAAGAACTGGTTTATTTTTTTAAAGAGATCGAATAAAAGTAATTGAGTCTATCTATATTGTATAAATAAATTATTTAATTAGTACTTGTATACCATTATTTGAAATAATATACAATGTTAGATAAAATGACTTTTCAAAATTTCGGTATTAAATAAAATAATATTTTCTATTAAATAAAATATTTATTAAAAAGTTACATTCATAAAAGGGTATTATTTTGAAAAAAAATGTCAATCTTATTAATTTATTTCAAAATAATTAAAAATTAGTAGTATTTGTTATGAAAAGTATAAATTGAAACATATTATTATATAATATATTTTCATTGTTGTATTTCGAATATTTTTTCATATTAATAATTAAAATGGAGAAAAATAGAATCTTTTTATTTATATATACTGATAATTTTTTTTGGTAAAATTGATTATTATAAACTCATACGAAGAAGAAAATAAATAACAATAAGAAAAGATAGTGAATAAACATTTTTACATTTCTTTGCTTTCATTTTCCCTATCATCTATTCAAAAAAGAAATATGTTGAAATAAAATTCATGCAGCACTTTTTCATCAATATTTCGTGCTTGTGATAAGTAAACTCTCTCGCGTTAAAGTCAATCTATATCGTAAAAGTCATAGAAATTTCGACACGGCAAATTCACATCAAATATAAACTGATACAAAGAAAATACACGACATGACCAATCGAATGTATGGAGTTCGATAAAAAAAATACAGTTTTGTGGTTTATTAGAACGTAATATATATCCACATATTCTTTTGAAGCGAATATTTTCAAGTAAAGAGGGGTTGTGTGTTTTATATGACCTTGTTTATGCGGTTCACCCCTGGCTTTGCTATTTTCAATCATCGACGCAATAGTAAAACTCGTGCGGATCAACCCACGCATGACGTAAGCGTCCAATACGTGCACCCTTTCCACTTTAAGCATCTTTTTGAAGCTGAAGCACAACCTAGCCTAACTATATGGAACGTAGGATGTTTGGTTGAATAATTTTGTTTGTTCAAAAATTCATATCAGAACATCATAAAAAATCAACATTTCTTTTTTTTTGGATAAAGATGTATGTGATCACAAATATTTCTGATCTTGGAATATTTTAGAAGATGAATAAATGTTCACAAGAAACACTCTATGAAAATGTAAATGTGTATATATATATATATATATATATATATATATATATATATATATATACATATATATATGGAACATAACTAAAATGAAACAAAGTTCATAGCTACTACATAGATAATCTTGAAACAGTATATAAAATCGTATAGAGTACAAAATAATCAACATATAGTAAAAATTTCCTAGTTTGAACTTCCATAATTAAAATTTTTCTCTAAAACGAATTTTTTTATAAGGCAATAATTTTTTATGCAATTTTTAAGTAAAATTTATTCTATATCCCTTTTTTTAAGAAAATATTATATATACATCTAAGTATTTGCAAATCATTATATATTTAGTAATAAATTCATTAATTTTTATAAGTGTATATTTAATTTTATTTTATGTAGAATTTATAATAAGTTCTCTCTCTCCCTCCCTCTCTCTCTCGTTCTCTCTCTCTCTCTCTCTCTCTCTATATATATATATATATATATATATATATATATATATATATATATATAATTTGTACATAATAAATTATTTTACAATTTATTGAAGATATACTACATCATTAAAATCATTGTATTTAATAGTTATTTTAATTAATTTTAATTAAAATTCATTTATTGGTTAAATGAATTCAAATATTGTTTATGAAGAGAACATTTTTGAAGAATTTATCAAAATTTCTGCAATATAAATGTATAATAATTCTAATTAAGAGAAATTTATTTTTAAACTCGTTTATTAAACAACAAAATACAAAATTCTACGAACATCTGACAAATGAGAACACGTATGTTAAATTACGGCAACACAGCATGTACTTATATCTCAGATTTCCCGTCATAGCGATGAAATGTCTCATTTCTAAACATAGATGTTACATGACACAAACATTCTCGTTAGTAGGAGCGTTGTTGGTAAAATTAATTTAAGTTTGTCGTGACCGTCTAACACGCCCTTATCACGCGAACGAAATGCGTTCGAAACAGTATGTAGCTCTAGACACGACTTGAGCTCAATTCTTTGAACTTTAAAATTACACTTTCGCCGATTACTTTCCGAAAACATTAAATAATATGAGTCGAGACGAAACAGAAAATTTACAAGTTGATTTTTGCTCGATTGTTGTTACAACGTGTTTAATGAAATTTCAGTTTTGGTTAAATATGATATTGACGTTTTATAACGAATTTGATTTTCATTTCATTCCATTGATTCGCATTCAACGCGAGTTTAAAATTTTCAACGTATTTATTTTCAAACAATTATTTTCAAGAATAGAAAAAAAGTGATTTAATTGAAATATAATCGATTTTTTTTGCTTTCATACAGTATTTTAATATTACATTAAAATATGTATAAAATGGTAATTAGTTAACAACAGAATTCATTAAACATCAACTGAAAAATAACTCGAATACCATTTCTCTTTCAACAATAATTAATCTATGTCAATGTCAAAACAAAAGTATCTATTAATGATAACTAAAATTTATAAATTTGTATGATTTCTATAAAAGGATATTTAAGAAATTTTATTTTTTTACGTATTTAATTTTTATGATATTTAAAATTACAATTAGAAAAATTATAAATAATCAGTGTAACAATTTTTATATTGTAGAAAATTTATTTTAATGCAAATAAATTACCAATGTAATATCATAAGATTTTATTTGGTAAATATCACTTATTGCTCATTTCAATCTCTGATACGCATTTCAATGACTAAGACGTTATATTCATAGTGCTGTGTTATAAAATCTGTATTAGATTTTATAACAGATCATTTTAAAGATGATTTTAAGCTTATTAAATTACCTACTAGAAAAAAAATTAGTAATAAATGATTATTTAACATTTTTATTAAATTTTGTGGTCTTAAGGTAAGAAATTCATTTGTGTTATAATAAATGTATTCATAATTTCGAATAAATATTAATGTAAAATGTAATGTTACCTTTGTGTGAAATAAGATTCTGAAAATATATTAAAAAATTAAATGTTTCTGGAAATATATTTATAATTTATATTCCCCTTTGTCAATATCACTTTTATTTAGAATTGCTGAGAAATAAGATTATATATTATTTACACAATAATTCAGTTTTTTAGTTTATTTAAATTTTTAATAACACACACACACAGATATATATATATACACATATGTATGTATATATTGTATATTTTTTTCTGGGAAAAAAGAAGTATTAAATATCAATAAATAAAATTTAACTAAGTTTTTTTATATATTCCCTTGCAATTAACTCATGGTTTGTATCAATTAACTGTACAATACAAATATTTAGAAATATTAGTTTTGAACAATTAAAATGCGAAAAGAATTTAATTTCTTTGGTATATGAATTTTAAAGCAATGTTGTTTAATTATAGCAATTTTTTGAAAAAGGAATTATATATGAAATATTTTAAAACAGTGAATTATAATGAACTTATTTTATATTTTGTACTTTAAATATTGATTTGAGGAATCAGGTTATATTAAATATGATTTGTAAAAAAATTAAATATTAATAATTACTGATTATATTTTTATATATTTCCCCTTCTGGAATTTGAATTAGAAACGTACATAATTTTTGATTTTTTAAATAAAAATTGAAGTTGTGAATATTATAATTACGAAATATACTAAGTTGTATTTTTCGTATTCACAACAACTGTAACACATTTGTTCATTTTGATTATTATATGAACCCTTCATATGATAACTTGACACAGAATGTATTATTTTTATATAGTATGAAACAAATTTAAGGATTATGTGGTTATAAACAACAGAATTCGTGAAAATTACTATCCCAGTTGGAAATATAATTATATATTTTCTTTATTATGAAAAAAATATTATCTGAACACCACATGACTATCAAAGTGTTCAATTATTATTTAGCATTTACTTATTTGTTTATAACACTTAAATAATTACCTAATAATATAAATTAAATCAAAACTAATTGTTTTTAATTTGTAATCTAAAAATAATAAAATAGATAAAATTAATTACAAAAAAATAAACACCTTACATGAGTTTATTCGAGATTTAAAAATCTTTTATTTTCATATAAATATATTTAATTTTTGATATGAACAAATAACGTTAAGATAACAAAAGTTATAATTTAAGTTGTAAATGTATTTATATATATTTTTATATTAAAGTTATACAAATAAAATTTATTTAGCTGCTATGATATTTTCCAATTAATGTTATAATTAAAAAATAGTAACAAAATTTACTGAATGTTTTACTCAATTAGTTAATAGACTGAAAACAGTAAATTATATAAGAATTTTTTTTATATGAAAGTTTAAGTAATTTAAGTGTAGTTAATATTATTTTTAATACATTTAATAAATACATTCAATAAAAATATAAATATATTGATAGTAGATGATAAACACTTTTAATTTGTTGAAAATAGTTCTGTAGATATATTTGTATTCCTAAAATTTATCTACTACTCTATTTTATTAATTTTTTTTAAAGAAAAAAAAATATATTTACATATAATATAAAAATTAATTAAGTTTTATTTTATAGTAATTTTATTATTTAAAATATTAAATAATGAATGTTAGACTTAGAAAAATATAAATCTTTATTTCAGAGGAAATTCATTAAAGGAGAGAAAATAAGAAAATTAAAAATGGAAAATAAAAATATTATAAATTTTAAAAGTTAATAATAGATTTTAAATGAAAAAGAATTTATTGATTATATATATATATATATATATATATATATATAAATATATATATATATATATATATATATATATATATATAATATAAATATGAGTAATAAATAATTATTCATCGTTTGATAAACTGATTTTATTAGTAGATGATTCAATATAACTATAGCTAGAAAATACTAAACGCATTTCAACAAACTGATTTTTTCAGGACAAGAATCATAATAAATAATGAATTATATGAGTCACTAACTCAACTGTTGTGCCTAACGAATTGGAATTTAAAGAGAAGCGTTTATTATCATGATTTAATGTTAGTATTAATTGACACGTTGAGTGCTGAAAACGGAAATAGATTAATTTGATATTTGAACAGGGTTTTAGGAAGTCGATTTATTGGCGCAGATTTTATGAAACAATGATTTGAATTAAATTAATGTGAATGTTCATTTGACGTTTTCACTGCTCTTGCGTCTTCAGTAAAATGATTTACATTGGAAAAACGAAGATATTTTAATTGGATATTTTAACATGAAAATATTCATACTTTTGTGCTAATAAATATTTATGATTATTCATTAAATAGGTTACATTCTGATTTCAATAATATATATATATATATATATATATATATATATATATTGATAGATAGATAAATAGATATAAATAGAAAATTCAAAATTATGTTTTTTGAATTCACACAAATAAAAACGTTTTTAAAATATTATGTTTATTGGAATAAGATTAAATTAAGATAAAAAAATATATTCAAGGAACAGAAATATCATAAAGATCACAAAATACAAATGAAGAATTTACAGATTATATAGAAAAAAAATATTGAAAAAGATTGGAGAACATGAAATAAAGAGCAAGACGTTTTTATTGGAATAGATTGTATGAAAGTTGAAATAATTGATTTGTTTACTTATGTCTAACAGTGAAAATCTTAACTTAAGATGTAAATATATATATATAAGATTTGAATGCAATTGATTTTGTGATTCAAATTGAATTATGTGAAAATATATTTTTTCTTTTATTATACATTTATGTTTTATTAAAATATAGAATTCTATTGTCATTATTAGTGAATTTTCTATTATATTAAAATATAAAATAATATATATAGTACTTAACTTTTAAAAGTAATAATTAAAAATAAATAAATAATTATCTGGAACAAAATGTCTATAACACAATTGTTTGTTTTTTGCAAACGCTACTTGGAACCATTTTGTACAAACGTATAACGGCATATTAAATATTTAACAATAAAAGGCATGAAGTAGTATTTAAATAATATATGAACCAGAACCACATTTCAGTTATTTCGCAAAAACAGTCAAAGGCATTCCATTTAAAAGCAGACATTTTAAACGATATGTAAATTTCTCATCAAAGCTAACTGATTCCGTTCAAGAAACGTTGATAAAATATTCAAATAAACACCCAAAAATCTTTATTATCCAAATTTAAAAACAGTGTACCTGAGTGAATTAATAAATGTGAGTGGCTACTTTGCATTTTTATGCAAAAAAAAAACTTTCGCAGGTCGCCATCTTGTATTCATCCCTTAGACTCGTTCATCTCAGTTAACAGCGCAAAACCAAAATATCGTTCGTACTACCCTACCCTTTCACAATTTTTATCGCGGAGACTCGACTAAAAGCCAATTAAAAATATTTTCATTGTGCGCGTTTTACTCGTTTGAAAACTGTGCTCACACTTTACAGATTTTTTAAAGGTATTTACAGTGAAAGGATTTCTAAATGGCGAAATGTACAATGGTATTTATAAATTTTAATCCTTCTATAATAATCAGCATATAAGAACCGCCGTCTAATAAAAAATAATTAACAATTCCCGGCAAATGATAATAATAATATTTATTAATTTTACAACGAATTCACATTTTCAATAATAAATATATATTATTATTTTATAAGAGAATATTAGTAAAAATTAATAATTAAATATTTTTTAAACAAATATTAATATAAAATGATTTGTATTTATTTTAAATATTACGTAATAATACAATTTTAGAATCTATAGTATAGTCAAAATGAGATTGAATGATAAAAAAAAGTAAATGTATGTCTAAACTATTCAGTTTCATTAGGGCACCTGTATATTATATATATTCTGAATATATTTATATGATAAATCAATATGTTAGAAGTAACCAATTAACATTAAAAAAATTGATCACTTTTTTGACAATTATATTGTTTTAGAATAATGTTATTATTGAATTAATGAGTAATCACAGGTAAACAATGATAATTATTTATCATTTATTTGAAAATGATGCATATATTAAAAATAAATTTACAATATTCAGAATAGTTATAATGTTACAAATAAAAATATTGTAATTTAAACCATCATGCAAATTAATTTTAAGTCAATAATAAAAATGTATCATTTTTTTACCAAAAAATATTAAATTTGGATAAAAAATGTAGATTTCAATTTTTTACATAATTTTGCAGTATAAAATAATTGAAAATTTTTGTCTTACGTGAAATACTTTTTAATAATTTTATATTTATATTCAATGGTAGTGAAATTAATCATTTTTATTTATTTTGTATATTAATGATCTTATAGGTAAAATTTATTAAAAATTTGTCTTTTATTACATGATTGTATTAAAAAAAGTAGTAGGGTCATTAGATATTTCAAAAAAATTAATTAATACAATTTTAATTTTTGACAGATATAAGGATTTGAAATGTTTTTTCTCATTTCAACATATTCAAATCACTTGCTTTCTCATTGAATATCTTTAGGAATAGAATGAAGAACCGAATAAAAAAAGTAGAGCTTTATTTGCTATTATAATTTCTCTTCCTAGAATTAATGTGTAAGAAATTTAAATATTCTATATAATAGTAAAAATTGTAATTATCTATTTTCCTGACATTATTTTGATAATTCTGTTAAAAAAATAAATAAACGTTTTTCTATTAACAAAATAATATATAATTAAAATGTTCTATTCATTACAAATATATGAATAATTCATGTAAAAGTTTGAAAAATATTCATTACTATAATATATTGCAGTTCGCCGAACGAAAATGTTTGCACTAGAATATTTATCCAAAGAAATACTTTTCTAAGAATTAAAAAACTGAATGTATGAAGAAACGAAAGTTTGGTAAATTAAACGCTTGTGAAAAGATCTTTGTACAAAGACAAACTAAACTTTTCACTTGTAAATTATTCAATATACAAAACTGAATTCAAAACTTTATATCTAGTTTTAATTTTAAATTTTTTTTCCTATTTTTCAACATTTAATTATTTAAAAATAATTAACTTTTTTAGATATATAGTTACATGAATGTTCAGTTTTAATTATAATAGAGATAATAAAATTAATTATTTTCAATTATCTTAATTATTTTTTTTCTGTTTTCCAATATATATTCAGAATAAATATTTTATGATCAAGGAAATAATAAAAAGATAAATAGAGAACTAATTACTTTTTCGATGTTCTTAAATAATTAAAATTATTTTATTGAATCATATTATATTTTAAAATTATTTAGTCATAATTATTTCCTATTCTCTAAAGTATATTTTACAATTCAGTGAATAAATTTCATTTCGTTTTTCAGAGTTTTCTTGTTAAATAAAATGACTCATTGCACAACTTCAGGAAATTACAGGATCTCTGAGTCACTCACTATATAGACGTGTATTTCCAACATTGAATTTTATAATGAAGGTATTTAGATTATCGATCCTTTATGGAAACTTTTGTGCCATAGTTTCCTCGTGAAACTTATTATTATTAAAACAAGCTTATTTTATGCACTATATGAACGATGAAAATGTTATACTGTTCAGTAATAAAGGGAACTAAATAATGTTTGGCGTAAATGGTAATTAATAAATAAAAAAATATCGCAAATGGTATCATTTTTATATAGATTTTATTATTTATTTATAACATCAAACATGTTTAAATTATTAAGTTTCTTATATAATATATAATTTATTAATTACAAATTTAATAATAATGTTTTTACTTTATATGTTGTATTTATTTTATAAATTAATTAAATATAAAACATCAATTAATTACTTTATGTTTTATTTATGACAAGTAATTTACATTCATATTTTTATTTATCCCTAGATAATTATTTTTCATTTAAAATTTTATTTTAATTCTCGATAAAAAGAATTTATTGTCAAATATTTTTCAAATATTAATTTGCGTGTAACTTGTAGTACTTTAAAACCATTTTAATTACAAATATTTTTAATTAGTTATTTATATAAAATTTGTATATAGGGCGCAACATCTGTATAAAAGAAAAAGTTTATTCGATGTTTATAATATAAAGAACCAATTATTTATTTTTTTACTAATTAGTATGAGTTCTTATATACTTTTACTAGAAATAAAAAAAGAGATATTATTATTTTGTTTACACTTAAATATAAATTTGTAATATAAAGTGGAATGTTAAAATTTTTAAGATTTATATTTTAAATATTTTTAAAATTAATATATAACTCTGTACATCAATATTTTTTGAAATACATGTAAGTGTCAATAATGACCATTAATATATAAAAAACAATAATATTTATAATTTCTTTTAAAAAGTATATGTTATTAAACGAAATAAAAATACAATTCTTTTAAATAAACGGAATTAAAAATGTAAATGAATAAATATATTTCCGAATAAGACATTTTGCGTTCAAACGTTTTATTCGAATAAAAACATTTAAAATTTAAAACATTTCATCATAATCTTTTTCCACAATTCAGTCATTGTTATTTCTTACTCTTCTTAAATATTTCATGATTCACGAAGAGAGTGTAACGTTTTAACTTTTCATCATTTTCTTTCCAGGAAAATGAATCATTGTACAACTTTTCAGAAAATTACAAATTCGTGAGTCACCAAATACGGTTATACACTTTCAGAACTGAATCACGGTG
>CP092088.1:44057506-44062506 GCA_029203775.1 Neoneuromus ignobilis
GTCGGGACGAGCACACGTCATCCACCCCACATCGAACTATGACCCCGAGTTTAACAACTCATAAGGTTTTCCACTGAAAATTGTCAGCTGCAACAATAGTTCGCAACAGTGTAGGATTCAGAAAATAATTTGTACGGATTTTTTTTTGTAATACATTTAAATGTATGTACATACATATATATATATATATATATATATATATATATATATATATATATATATATATAATATATATATATTTAAAGAGAAAGAGAGAAATTGTTACATGAAATGATTAATGACTTTTAAAATTTTTACATATTAAATAAATAAATAAACAAGTTCAAAGAAACTTTAAATTCAAGTCATGTTATATTAAAAGATATAAATTTTATATAATAATACTCTACGTATATTTTTAAGTAAAGCTTATTTTGATTTTACTTATTTCATAATTAAATCTATTAAATTAATAGCGTTATTATTATGAAATAAATAATAACCTGTTTAATGTAATATAGAATAATAAAAATATCAAATCTTGAATCCTTTAATTCAGATTATACCAAATTTTATATTTATTATAATGAATTATGTAAATTATTTTTATCTCCAAAATGTGTAATTAAAGATTAATGTTAAAATTTCAAAAAAAAAATTTAAATTTTACTTTGAGGAATTTAATTAATGCAAAGAAATATGTTCAGAGTATCAAAGATGAATAATTAACTTGAATCACATTAAACTGTTGAATTTTGTTTGTTCAACATTTAGTCCCCTTTATGATAAGTTGCGTGCAGTAAATTACCAGTCGTGCTATTTATAATTGACAAAAGTGCTGTGTTTTTCCATTATCTCTTAATAACGAATTGATATTATTTTTATCTCTTTTTTACTTTAATAAATTAGTATTTTTTGAAAAATATATATATTTTTTAATGTAGATATCACTATTTCAAATATTATTTTTTGTTCAAAGTAAAAAATTTACAAGAGTTATATTTAGTGAAAATTAAAAAAAATATAAATATGAAGATATGTTAAAAATTATCCTAGAAAAAAATTAAAATATATTATAAATAAAAAACTGTAATAAAAACTAATTTAAAATTAACAATTTGAATACAAGAAATAAATTATATTTTGTGATATTTTAAAATATGATCATAAAAAACAATGAAAGATTGAGAGAAATAAAAAATATTTCAATATTTCAGAAAAAAATGAAATTTTTGACAGAGTAATTATTGTTAATATTTCGAAATAACTAAACACTATTTTTAGTTTAATTCTATTTATTTCGAACGATAAATTACTTTTTTTGGTAAATGAAAATATTTCAAACAATGGTTACATATTGTCAAACTATATGTTGAAATTATTGCCTTGCACAAATGAAAGTTACGTTGATTGTATAGTAATCTGTACAGGGAATCATTTATTATATTTTTTTTACAACAGAACGAAGTAATTACATTGGAATCGTACTGTCAACAAATCCTATTTATGTATCAAAAATTAACTAATAAATAACCAGTATTTGTAAACAAACGTGGATTAATTTTACTGTATGATATCACGACGTCATATGTCATAAGCCATTGTAGCAGAATTAGACTACTAATTTTTGAAATATCGACTTTATCAGATATTTTACACAAAAATAGAATTTTTGTTGTTTTCTGTTTCTAAAATACAATATTCTGATAATTAGTGAAAAACAAAATATTCTGATTTAGGCATCTATAAGAGAAGCTTTTTATAAATTAGCAATTTTTCATATTTAAACATATAATACTTGATATCGTTATTCCATTAAATAATTTTACTGGAATATGTTTCAATTATTTTTTTAGTTCATATAATGTTTTCTTTATTATCAAAAATAAATATGGTATAACTCAATAATAATTTCTATATTAAGTAATTTAATTAATCTAATTTGTATTTATTTTGATAATATAATATAAAGATTAAGTTTCAATGAACTGGTACTAATATTAATTTAAATATTTATAAGTATTATTTAATTTTATTCAAAATTTCATTTTTTTAAAATTAAATTTATACTGATATATTTATTTATAATGTAATATTTATTATCACCTTTTCTATTTCATATATAAGGGGACATAAATGAAACTGGAGAATATGAAAGAATAGTAAACAATAGTAAACAAGTAAATGTATGTTTAAATCCTTCAGTCTCATTTGAGCTGCCCTATACTTTTAAAATTCTAATTATGAATTTATATAACACAGTAGAATGACATAGAAATTTATTTTAATAATATTTTCAAATCAAAAATTATACTTAAAACTTATTAACAATTTTAATTAGAAATATCTGTAATAATTTAATGATATTTTATATTTCAATTACAAAAAGTTATAAAATGCAAATTTAAAAGACTTATTTTGAAGTATTAATATTGTCATATTCTCTCTCTCTCTCTCTCTCTCTCTCTCTCTCTCTATATATATATATATATATATTATATAGACTGAAAATATTGAAATAATAAAATTATAACCTAGTATTTATGTTACAACTACCAATAATAATTCGTGCTAGAACTCAAACTAATTTAATTTTTACATGAATATGTATACCAATTAATCACTGTTTTTTAAAAAATTAGTTGTTTCAAAAATTAGCAATTAAAAAATAATTGGATACAATTTTGAAATATAAGTACGAATATTGAAATAAATAAAATAATTTAATAAAAACAGATGTCATGTTTTCTGATTTCTTTTCAAAAATGAGTAAATATGCAGATTGCATGTTATTAAATAAAAAATTAAAATATTAGGTGAATATATATATATATATATATATATATATATATATATATATAAATGAATGTAGTCGTATAATTGAAAAAAATAAAAAATGTACCCTCTTTGTAGTGAGACTCATATGATGACGTCACATGCATCATTACAGTCATATTGTACTGAAAAATCTATTGTGTGTACCTAAGACCACGTGTATATGTACATTGTTGTCTAAGTGTGAGTTATGAGTCTGATAAAATATCTGGGTGAACAAGTAAAAGGGTGAATATCAATCGGTCATGGGGAACTCCACAAAAGGTATAAACGTTCCTGTTTGCAAAAGAAATGTTGGAATTTTTAATTTCATTAGAACATGCATATGCAGTTTATATATATATATATATATATATATATATATATATATATATATATATATATACATATATATATATATATATATATATATATATATATATCATATTATAATTTTCATGTTTAATTCTTTATGGTTAACAATTAAAAAAATACCTGCAATAAAAAACATGCATGCAATTAGTGCAGTTATATATATATATATATATATATATATATATATATATATATATATATATATAAAGTTTCATTCTTATTTTAATTAAAGAATATTATATTATTGCATAAATTTATTTATGTATGTATTTTATATTTTTGCACGGAATGTAAAAACTAATTTAAATTATATTCATTTTAATTTTAAACATTTGTATAATTGGTAATATTTGATAAAGTTTTCATTAAATTTTTATTGAAAATAAATTTGATAAGAACAATAAATTAAAGAAAAAAGAACGCAAACGAGCGGAAAAAATATTTTAATTGGAGTTGAAGACAAAACGTTCGTTTTCATTGTCCAAATTAAATTCAATTTCAGTTCACCGCCGAACAAATTCACAGAAAGAAAATTGTTGACTCGTTGTCAATCCAATCATGAAAAATTTCACGATCAATGTCATAGACTATGGATCGTTCACATAACAGAATTTAAAACGTATGATTCATACGTTTTAAATTCTTTCCACTGATGAAATTCATTTCATACTGTCAGATCAAACAAAGTTGACAGATTCACTTTCTATTATGTCGCTTCGTGAAAAAATTTAATAGGGGTAAAAGAGGGTGTTGAATTGTTATGTGTGTAACGATGCAAAAATGATATTTCCTTGAAGTGAGTTGTAACACCAATAAAAAAGATGCTGCTGTTAAATAAATTATATTTTATACATTCACAATCTCTTTGTAAATGTGAAACACATTTTGCAAATATTTTAATTCGTTGATTTTTACAGTCACGTTCTTTGAAAAAAAAACTTTATGACACGAAAATAACTCGAATGCTTGATTTTATCATTTTTCATAATCATTGCAAGATAAGGAAATGAATATTGAAAATAATAGTACTTTTCAGCTGAGAAAATAATTCTTTTAATATTTTATACACAAACGTATATGTAATGTAGTTAAAATTTATTTATTATTAATTTAAATATTTAACAAGTGTTTATTAAAAACTTAAAATATTTTAAATGGTTTTCAAGTAGTAAAACGACACTTATACATTAAAAATAATTTTATTTTCTAAATTTAAATAATAAAATAAAAGAATAATAAAATATCTATTTAATTCATTTTTTATCCAATTACATATTTGTATATGATTTTTGCAAAGCTATGTTGTATTTTTACTATGTAAATATTTTTATTGCATATTTTGATATATTGCAGAAATAAATACAAGTATATATTTTTTTAAAAAAGTACATATAAACATACGTTCAAAAATTAAAAAAACATATTTCTAATTTTCTTTTTTAAATTATTTTTATACAGATTTTATTTAATATCAGTTTAACATATATAAATATGTACACATGTTTTTTAAAAAAAACATATCAAAATATAATCTTACAAAAGCATTATTTTTGTGTTTAAATCATTTTTTCTGAATTTCAAGTAAATATATTTCATTAGCTAAATATGAATTTGAGTATTAGAATAAAAATGTTAGTATAAAAGGTAAAAAATTTATTTACTGATAAAATTTATTATATTTTTTTCTCAAATATACATTACCAATTACTTTAAGTTTATTATTGTTTAATAATTATTTATTGCTCATTCTTTACTGTTAATCCATTATACATATTTAGAAAGTAGACATATAAAATCTAGCATTAGCATTCTGAAATTGATGAAATTAGAAA
>CP092088.1:44065006-44115006 GCA_029203775.1 Neoneuromus ignobilis
ATCTCTGAAATATTGTAGTGATAAATAGTAATTTATCCCTGTAGGTTAGCCAGTTTAAATGATATCAACGTTATTTATTGTGTAAGTAGGATGCATTTATACATACAAATACATTATATATATATATATATATATATATATATATATATATATATATATATATATATATATATATGGTCATCCAAATGTGACGCCTAGATTTGTGTTTTATTAAAAAGAAACATATGTTTAGGGTGGTGCATAGGAAAACATATGTATAGTTTCTTTTGTTTCTTTTTTAATAAAACACAAATCAAGGCGTCACATTTGGATGACCTACATATATGTATATATATATATATATATATATATATATATATATATATATATATATATATATATATATATATATATATGTATGTATGTATGTATGTATTTAATCGAATGCATGTACGATTTGTATGCATTCATAGCTTTGTAATAAATCTATGCTATCGCCATAGCCGCTTAATATTGATCGACAAGCATTGGTTATGTATGTGCATCATACATTGTATAGTATAAAATGTAACTACACACATCTGCTGCATAGCGTCTGTCATAGTCATATCTCTTTTATACGTTTGTTACGTTACCAACGGCAGAGTGGCTAGAAAGTTTGTGTAGCACCGCACGCGCCAAATTGTGTGTAGCCTGAGAACCACAAACTATTCCACAATTTTATCGCTTGCAATGTTGGTTTAACGATGGGTTGAGCGTACGTTTTTGTGTGATTATTGTGAGAAATCATTGTTATGATTTCATATCATGCATCCGTAGTAATTAATTAAATCAATATTATTCAGTAAACTGTTTTCGAAATAGTTAGTTAACCTAATTAAATGAAGTTCATAACTTAATTTATTTCAACAACTGCAATAACATATTTTTTATTAATTAAACCAGAACATAATCTAGATCAGAAAATTATTTAAAAAAATCGTATATTAAAATGATAAATTTTATGATAATTTTAATTTTCCTTAAACGATTACCAATTATGTTTATTTATATTGTATATGTACATATCAGAAATATGAACAAGGTTTACTAATTTTTTCATACTGCATAACTATTAAACAAAATCTTTATTTTCTAAAGTATGGTTATTTGGTCCAAGATTCTAATTATGATACTTTGTTTTATAAAAGTTCTAGCATTTGTAGTTATTATTTTTTATAGATTTAATTTTTCCGATTGGAGATACCATCATTGTCAGAGTGTTGTGTTATAAAATCTGGGTAAATTACAAAATCTAGATTTTATAACACAACATTTTGACGATGGTAGTATCGCCATCGAAATCTGCATTAACTTATTGTCCTTGTAAACAAACAAAGTGAACAATAAGTAATTATTAAATATTTTTCATTATCTTATAGTACTGGAGGTGATATTTAATTTTTCTGAAAATAAATTCGCCACAATTTCAAAATAACAGTATCAAGTATAATTATAATATTTAAAAATATACAATAACTTTTTTTAATATAGAGTTTTCAAAAGACAACTGTGACAAAAACTCAAAGGTTTATAGAGGAAATAAAAATTTTACAATAAGAAACGTAATATAAGTTTGTGAATTGATGTTTTACTTCAGTAATGCCATTCATAAGACGTACTTCGTATTACTTTCTATTTCTTTATATAAAAGTTACGATATTAAAAGTATATGCAAACAAAGAATAATATAATAAATTAAATGCAAATCTTAATAATAACCTTAACACAACACGAGGTAAATTTATTTAATTAAAATATATACATTCGATGTTGATCTTTGACTGATGAATTAAAACTAAAACTTAATGTTAACAATTTTACAGAAATAAAAAATTTAGTTAAATATTATAAATTATATATATATAATATTCAATATTTTACAAATCTCAAATCTACTTTTTGTATAAAAATATTTTTTTAAACAACACATTTCAATTATTATTTAAATAATGATTAAAATAGTAATAATATGTGATTAATTATTGAAATCAATTATTTAAATATATATGGTTAAAAGAAAATTTATACAGATACAATTAAATTTATTGAATAAAATTGAAAACAGAGAAAATTAATTTTTATTTTAGATCTTTTATCTATTTGAAAAATTTTAATATTAAAAATAAATATCTGGAATAAAAAATAGATTCTATTAATTAAAAATATATCGAACAGGTATATTTTTAAAAGTAAAAAAAAAACTTATAAACTACTATTTCTTTGACAAATATTCTCGATTTATTTATTATAAAATAGTCATATTTAAATAAATTATTTTTATACAAGCTCTTTTTTAAATCGAATAAATACTATTAAAAATAATTTACCACAAAATATAAATATGCATAAAAAAGGTATAAGTAAAGAAATACAGTAAAAAATATAATATATTTGTAATTGTATACATAATGTTAACATCATACATTTTGTTTTGAATAAATAAAAAAAAGAATATTAAAAATAAATTTAATTCTTAAAACACATTTGAAAATAAACAAATATTAAATATTAAAAGATTACTAAAAATCAATATTTTTTAATTTAAAAATGGATTTTGTTTTATTAATAAATGTAAGTATATTGTTCTATAGAAAATAAAATGTAGTAATTACTTAATAATTTTAGTTAAATTTTACATATTTATGAGAGATAAAGAGATTTTTTATTAAATTAATTACAGACTTCAAAACAAAATATATTTGAAAATATTTATATATTTTTGTGTTACAAATTAATTTTTTACAATATAAAGCTCTTTTGCATTTATTTTCAAATGTATTTATAAGTTTAATATGTTTATTAAATATTTTTGAAGAATTCAGTAGAGTGAAATGTAAATTTCATTAAAAACATATTAAGTTAAAAAATATTAATATTTATGATTTTTTATTTACTATTGTAATCTTAAAGAGATATAAAAATGAGTAAATCAACGATAAAACAATATTAGCTGAATATTAATTCACTTGCTTACAATTGATTAAAGCATTATTAATTACAAATTATAACTTATTAAATAACTTTACTATTAATACCTTAATTAGAGTTACTAACAATTCATTAATAAAATATTAATAATTAATTAATTAATAATAATAATTATTCCAAGTTTATACAAGTCGTGTGATATAGGCAAGTTTATGATTATTTATTTACAAGCTTAACTAGAACAAGATACAATTGTTAATAATAAATATGTTCAAAAGACAAGGTGTGTTCAAAAAGTTCATGAACTATTGTTCGTTTTAGTTTTATTGTTAGATTTATGTTTTTTTTTTAATTTTTTTAAGTAAAATTTTTAAGAATTGAATTTTATTAACCTTTGAGATATACGTTCTTTGGGTAAAAAATTAAATAATTTTTGATTTTTTAAAAATGAGATTGATTAAAAAAAATTGTTTAAACTATATAATAAATTTAGAATATTATTAATAAAAATGTTTAAAATGATGAAATAGTCATTTATTAAATACTAATGATATTGGCAAATCTCATAATATTTGTCAGTTCATTTTGATCTATAAATTAAGCATGAGTTGAGTTTTTGCCAACTTTGTTACAAGATTACTTGGTGCTCAAAAATAACGAAAATAAATTGTTATGGATATAATTCATAGAATAATTGAGGATGAAAACTTTTAAATTTAATTATAATAAACAATAAAAGATGGATATAATATTTCTGGATTCATTTTAAAGATATTAAGGTCAACAAAGATTGTTATTTAGGTATTTGTGTAGTTTATGTGAAAAAAGTTTCAATATAAACAATTTGATTCTCAATAAAATAATTTATTTATTTTACATCAATGATCATTTATAATGATTTTAAATTATATAAAAGTTCTCGACTAATTACTACATTATTTTTAAAACTTTCATATTACTTTTATTACACATTTTTTTTAATTACTAGTTTTAAATAATCATTTTACAGAGACATATTAATTAGTACAGTAATAATATTTGAAAGAGTAGTTTCAGAGTATCTGTTATTGTAATAATATTTTTAAATTAAATGAAACAAGGAATCAAACATGTTAATTGTTGTTTATTTAATTAGTAAACTTTTAATTAGTAAACTTACTTTGTTTGTATAAACATATATTTTTTTTAAAAAAAATATTGATTTAACAAAAGATTTATTATTATAATATATATATATATATATATATATATATATATATATATATATATATTTATAAATTTCAATTATATTTATATTTGATAACAAAATAATCTGTTAATGTATAAAACACACTATCAATAACAAATCTATTGTATTATTCAGTTTATTTAGATCTATTTCATTAAAATGCAAAGTAAAAATTAATTTAAAATCAATTTAATCATTCATTGTTGACAAAAATAATTAAGTTATATTATTATTTGGAATTGAGGCATATATATTATACAAAGATGAATGTTAACACTGGTATCGGCATTCATTTAAGTGAAACTTTGTTTCTTAGTTATAAGCCTAATGACGTTATTGATACCCTCAGAATTAATTAACACGATTATTGTAAACGGTAAGCATTTCACTAATAACCATTTATTGTTTATATTGATATACAGACGTTAATAATTAATGTTCTTGATAATGATACTCCTATATTACATATTTCAAAGTGTTGCTCGTTAGAAAGAACAATTTTGTGATTATGGCTGCGATAATTTGACGACGAAAGTTATGAGTGAAGTAAAAAAAATATAATGAAAAAAATATTTTAAATATGTATATTTTTTGGTAGAATTTATTGGTTTATGAGTTCATATCATACGAGAACGTTTCAAGATTTTATATTTAATTCAAATTAAATACCTTTTATTTATAAGGACATTTATTTTTTTATTAAGAAGTTAAGAACTAAAAAGAATAAACCATTTTATGAAAAATATTAATATTTATGTTGAACATATTTTTAATGATTCGATGTTATTTATGTTATAATTATTATCTTTTGGTTAAAAGAAAAATAATATCACATAATAGAGTTTAGTATCGTAAATAATAATTATTTTATAAAAAAAATAAAAAGTAAATCATTTTACTAATAATTAACTACTATTCTATTGATAACAATTTAATTTAGTAAGTTATTTTTCAAGTTTTGTTGTTATGTATTTAAGAATCACAGATGAAATTATGACTTAATATATTTTTCACAAATAATTTTAATTAAAACACACATGCTTAGTACCAATTGTGATAATTATTTATATTAAAACGACTAAATAACCGCAATAATATATTTATATAACTAAAAATGCAAAAACATTTAATGTGATTTGTATAATTGTTGTAACTTAATATATAGAGGCAATACATAACATTATCAAAAATTGATATTAAAAAAAATTAAATAAAATAAAATTATTTACATTTTGAGCTTTTATGGAAGGTAAATATTTATACTTGTTAAAAAATTGAAACAAGGAATAAATGCCATGTTTTTCTTTTTATAAAATAATTTATAAAAATAATATATATGATGGATAATTTAAATGTATAAAAGATGAAAATTCTACTCATTTAATTTCATGATTTTTTAATAATTATAAAGTAACCATAAAGAATATATTTAATTCGTTAAAACCGTAATTAAATAGCATTTATTAAAATTAATATAATGGAAATAAAATTTCTGGTACCGATAATGCAATATTATATAAAATTTTATACTTAAATAGTTATATATATATATATAGGTATATGGGTGTGTATGTATGAATGTATGTATGTATCATGTATATTAATTTGTTTACATATTTGCGTCGAGTAAATTTAAATGGAATTATGTAGGTATTTTACTGTACAACTATATCAACAATAAAATTATTTCTATATAAAATCACATGAACACAAGTATTTACATATAAAATGTCTGTATTTACAAATTTATGATAACAATGTTTTTGGACAGCTGTAAATATTAGCAGCTGCATACATATATATACATGTCTAGTGACCACTATAATGATATTGAATGGTACGCTTTAGTGCACTCGTAACTCAATGACGCGGGTTCGTACACCGTCCCCCTGTAATCATCAATATAATTTTTTTTGAAACAAATTGAATTTGTGTGTTGTACTCCCCCACACCTATCAAATTCAATTTGACTGTAGTACGTTTTATCGATAGTCGTATGTGATTTTTTATATATATTTTTTGTCATATCTATTCTCTTGCATGTTTTCTTACATATCGGTAAAAATTCAATTATCGACAAAACATTTTCGCAGTGATTACATTAGACTACACAATAAATTTTACTTTTAGATTCTGTTTTTGTTCAAGAATCATTTTAGTAGAAATTTATATTGCATTATATACAATATGTTCATTTTCTTGTACGATGCAGGAAAATTAGTTTATTATTGAATCATTATATACATCATATATATAATATTGAAAATGTGAATAACAATTTATTTATAGAAAATACTTTACCTTAAAAATACATGTACATTTTTTAATTATATAAGAAAAAATCGTATTTATCTATTGCCCGTTGAAATTCGTTTATTAATAAAATATGTAACAAAAATTCAAATATTCGTTTTTTACACAATTATATAAATTTTTAATGACTATCTGGACATCTAGATATAATTTAATAAGAATATATTGTACATTCGCTCATTCCCATCATTGATTTTCTATAAACTTATAAATAAACATTCAGTTCACTAATGTATATAACAATATTAAATTCACTGTTGTTTCATAAAACTATAGCTTTAAAAGATAAATATTTATTGTATCGCATGAGTACAGATTGTAGCGTCTGCTCGGACACGTGGGTCTTCCCACTTCTTTTGATATTTAAATGTAGGCCTTTGTTTGGTCTTGGCAACGTGCTGATAGAGGGTACTTGTTCCATTCATAGCTAACGTTGATGTTAGTTTGCCTCTGAATAATTTTCACCCCTATTACAGTTTAAAATTCGGGTAAGTCTATTGAAGAACATTTGTGAGAATGTATATGGTGTACAACGAGAATTATACTGTAGAATGATATTGCTTTAGATAGGGGATAATTCATTTCGTTCATTTTTTTTGTACTTGCACAATACAACATTTTTTTCGACAATTATACTTGTTCTCTATATTTAATTTAAGGATTATGCAAAACATAATTAATATATAATGTTTTTTGTACTGTTTAACAGCAATTATTTATTTCTTATACACACAGTGTGTGTGTGTATATATATATATATATATATATATATATATATATATATATATATATATACACTTTCAATTAATATTTTGTTAATTTTTTATATTTGTGATTTATTAATTCAGCAAATAGCAATAAAACATACTTGATTTATAATTATAAATGTTATAATGCTATTAAAACTAGTATTTTTCAATAAAATGTTTGTTGAAATAATTTATGTTTAAATAATAAGAAATATAAGTAATAGAAAAATAAATCTTGTAGAATATTTTCTACATATTATTTTTTTTTTACTTTTATAGTTTTTTTATTCAATTGCGAAATTAAAAATATATGTGAATTGATATCAAAATAAAAAATATTTGTTATAAAATAAAAAGAATAGAAAATGATAAAAATACAGTTATAACAAATAGGTCTATCTAAAAATTTCAATGTATATATATATATATATATATATATATATATATATATATATATATAACATCATTAAATATTCAATTTTTGATTTATAAATAAATAAAATTTTTAAAATTGTACAAACATAAATTTATCAATTACAAAATTTTCTTAAACTTGTTAATAACTTTTAAATTCATTATCAGAAAATTTCAATATTGATCTTAATTATTTTATATTTGAATTATTCACTGATATTATTTCAAGTTATATCTCAAATATGAATAAATATTTATCTCTAAACAAGTTACAGTATATTTAATTCTACAAATATAATACTTTTTTCATAAAAAATGATTTTTTAGTTTTTTATTATTATCATATCTTTATACTATTATTATTTTTAATGAATACTTATAGTTTTTTAAAATAAAATATATAATAATACATATTGTTATTATAAAATATTTTGTAATATAAAAAAGACTAATGTAATATCATAATTATATACAATCAGAAAAAATTCCATATAAATGGATACAAAATAGGAACTTATAAAGTATTTAAATATAGGGTAACTAAAATGAGACTGAAGGGTTTAGACATACATTTATTTCTTTAGTATCATTTACTATTTTTAGTGTCATTTGGGTCACCTATAGTATAAATTCTATTATTTAATAAAAAATTTACAATGTTTCCAATGAAAATGATGTAAATTACAATACAAATTGATAATATTTCGAATCCTATTATTTAACTGAAACCTTTTCATACAAAAATAATACCTGTCATAAAAATAAAAGTATTTACTTAAATATTTTAATATATCGGAGTTAACCGATATTATTTCGAAAAGAAGTTTTATGTCGGCGTCAAATACTGTTTACAGTTCTAGTATAAACACGCTTGTTATACATCAAGCCCATAATGTATATTACCAATCATTGTATAATGCGTGCACTAATGGTTAATAATTTACATACATTTCAGTCATGTAGTGGCAGCAAACTGAGCTCGACACAATCGTTACCGAACAACGAGTCAGTCAATAAATTCCCACGTAAACAGTGAACAATTGTTCCATCCACAGTGTGAATAGCTCCCCGGCGGCAGATGCAGAGTATGGTCCGCGAGGCCGACTCACCCGTCTCTGTAATTACATACTGAATCGCGCGCGTCACCACAGCTGTGCACAAACCCCACAAACACACTCTCTATATGGCACGCACTCAGAGACCGTAACGTACATCAAAACTCTAAACGGCTTAGCCGATGTCTTTGTTATCGAATGGACACCTATGTATTTCATAATTTAGATCCACTATAATCATATCGGATAGCAAGTTGAATATTTGTACAAAAATATTATTTTCAAGTACTTAGATGTTTTATAATTTATTAAAAACTAAAAACATAAAATATTCGGTATACTCAAAAAAAAAATAATGTTTATTAGTTTGAGTTATTTCATAATAATCAAATATTCCACATATTTTATTTTACATTTTATACATTATCAATCACTCACATACAAGCATATTATATATATATATATATATATATATATATATATATATATATATATGTATGTATAATGGCGTATTAGTATATCGGAAAAACGTCAAAATATCAAAATACCGCAGCTATGCCGTTGAGGGCATTAGATCAAAACCGACGCCAAATCGCTAATATACCGGCCATATACAATTACATACAGATTTACCGATTTCGAAAATAAATTTGGTTAAAAACATTTTAAAAACGCAAAGGGGGTGCCGTTAAATATTTGGCAAAAAATTTCAGTTTTTTGTATTTTTTTTGTAATATCCACATTGTTAACAATTTGTAAGTGCATGTACAAGCGTCAAAAATGGACGTCGATGCCAATGATAATCGCAAATTGGCAATGAACATTTGGCATTAATCGACTAGCAGAGACGTTTTTGATATTTTACTGGCTGGTCGAAGCTAAATATCCAAAGTCCTCTTATGAGCATCATAGACGTTGATGCCCATTTCGGACGCTTATATACACACCTACAGACAGTAAACAATGCGGTTATAACAAGGTTTCACAAAAAAAATGAAAAATTTTTGGTCAGAATTTCACTGCACCTCCCCCCTGTGGGTTTTTTGTGTTTTTAGTCAAAAATCATATTATTAAAACGTTTCAGATAATGTAAAATTTAAATTATTTTTTTTAAATTTAAAATGTGAAAGTAATTCAAAAAACTTTTTACAAACGAATTTCTATTTAAGAATCACAATATTTTATTAAAGTATCATTACAATAAATACTTAATAATCAGTTTTTACTCATATTTTTTGCTTATACATATTCAATGTAATTTTTAAAAAACATTTTTATTAATAGTTTACAAAAATAGTATATATTTGAGAATAATTAATTTGATAATAAACAATATAAATATTGATTTATCTTATAAATTATATAAATTTTTAGAGAGTTTTAAAATGAAACAAAAAAATTTGAAATTTTAATTTTAATCCAAAGTATATTTTCTATTATTATTAACAACTTCCTCCCATTTTAATCTGAAATTTTCAATATTTCGGAATATAAAACTCTTGGTTTTGTGTTAAAAAATAAATTGAGCTTTTTTGATATCCATTACTGTATTAAACTGTTTCTCACTTATTTGGTTTTTAAATTTTCGGAATAGATTTTATTCATATCTCATTGAACTGTTAATATAATCTTTCTTGGATGAAGTCCTCCTTTCAGACAAAGAGATGGTGTCTCATTGTCTTCAATGTTTGATATTGTTATAAAAAATCTATTTTTCTCACCGGTAACAATTCTATTCAGAAATAACTCATTCTCTAATCTATAGAAATGAAAAGTATAGATATCAATTCTTTGCTTCAGATTAAGTTTCGATAATTCGTAAGAAATTTACTAACTTAGTTTAGAAATACTATGAAAACTATCCACATTTTAGCAGCATATATACCAACACCTTTTTGACATAATTTCGAAATATTGCATCGTTCATTCTAGCCAACACGAAAATACTGCATTTCTTATGGGATGATGAAATATAAACATTAATATAATAAAATTAAATTACAAGGATCAAATTTAGAATAATTCAAAATAATGAGAACATTAAAATAACATATTTTCTGAAGTAAGTAAAGAGTAATTCTTTAATAAAATACTTTAAACAATTCATAACATTTTTTATAAAGAAATTTATTAATAATTGAATTTATACATATTAAAATACGATATCGATGAACGTATATAACTTGTTCTAAAAGTTTGATTTAAAAATTAAATGTTCTAAATATATACTGAAATATTTTTTAAAAATAAATCATACGAAATAATTGTTTTGTTGATATGTTTTACAAAAAAACACATTAATAATACAAAAAGATTTTTTGTAGTCATATGTTTCGTATACATTCGTAAAAATTATTTCAATTTTTTAAACAAAGGCTATAATCATTTAAGAGGAAAAGTAATTAAAAATTTTAAATCAATTATAATGATTACATTGTTCATTGTAAACGTGATTAATGTGATACGAATTCAATATATTACGTGATTAATTATCTTTTTTTCCATTATAAATTTATCTAAATAGTATCAAATTTTAAATCATCTCGTTATTTATAATACTTTTTGAAACTACGAACATATTTTCGTAAAGTTATAAAAGTTTTTTTTTTATTTATATTTGACACAGGAGAACAACTTGTTGAAATATCCGACAATCTTCACGAAAAACAAGTTGTTTCGGCAAGTTACTACTTAACTCCCAGTCATAACTTTCTTGTATTTATTGCTTCAATCATTTTATCATTGTGCACATGTTGCTCTGTATGAGGGAAACACGGCTCGTATTAAGCGACCAATTGTAATCAACTCCAGCGTAAGACAACGCAACATACGAAACTCGGCATGAAAGGGTGTCTTAAAGTTGTAAAAACAATAAATTTTAATTAGTTATCTTCATTAAGGAAACGAAAAGCCAGCTGACAAACTTTAAATGGTTAAGTCTTATATACACTATTTAAGAAAAGACCGTATTAAAAAATTAAAGATATATTCATATTGTTTTTAAATAAAAATCTCATTGTTAATTCTAAATAATTTAATCGACATTTATACACAAATAGACAAGACGTAAATTTTTACTTGAAATTAAAAATAAACAATAAATGAATTAAATTTTATACAAAATATGTTATGGGTATGTGTTTTAAATATTTATGTATTCTGAAATATCAATAGATTTTTCAAATATTATTTAAGTATTTAAAAAAATGTTGTCTGCTATTTATAAATGTATTTTAATTTAAACAAAATTATATAAACCATTGATATTGAAGTTATTAATATAATACTTATTAAAATGAAATTATTGTAAGGTTAAAAATGTAAATTAAAATCAGTGTATACTAATAATTAAAATATAGAGTAGGTTTATTTAAATATAAAAATTAATTACTTGCGTTACTTACAAAAACATGAAACATTTATTTGAAAAGAATTTTAATATTCTGATAGCCATATGTTTTAATATATTTTTCAATTTACACACGTATTGAAAAATTCTTATGTCAAAAAAAAATTCCAAATAATTTATTATATTCGTTTAATATGTAAACAACATGCAATCTTTTGATTAAAAAAATTACGTTCAAACTATACACCGTATTTCATAAATATTAATATTTTTTATTTTAAAAACTTACCCTAATTTATATGGAAGTAATTTCAATGTTTTAATAAGCAAATGATTAATTTGACGTTTATTTTTTCTCTTATAAATAACTTCCCTGAAACACTTTGGCAGTCACCTACATAAAAAAGACGTTATTTTCCATAACTGTAACAAGTGAGCCGTGACTGAGCTATAATTTCCGGCTATCGATTTTAAAATTACTTAAGTCGCGCACATCCGGTCGCATTCAGTCTTCTACGTCACAGCGAATATACGCTTCCTGCGTTTTTAAATGAAAATCGTGTTCTATGCCATACCTTCAACAGTATAGTTAAACTTAGTTATTTTCGCAGTTTAATCTACAAAGTTTTCGTTTTGAAACTTTGTTCCTTTATGCAAACGAACGTATATGCGCTATTATGTATACACTTTGTAGGATAACAAGTTTTCATTTTAACGTACAAGTTTTATTTATTTTCAATGGTTAGAAAGTAAGTATTCATCAGATCAAATTATATACACAAACCCACTCATACAAACATTTATATATCTGGAATGTGTACATACATACATACATACATACATACATACATACATACATACATATATACATATATATTATATATATATATAATTTTAAACGAGATTTTTTCAAAGTGTGAACAAATATTTCAAAACTTATACCTATATATGTTCATAAAAATGGAATTTGTAAACTTTTAACATAACGTTTTAAAATGGGGTAACAGTTATTTTACAAATATTTACAGCTACTTTTTTCTTTTAATATATCACTTATTTCCATATAACATACTTAGTATCATTATGTAATTCTATATTAAAACTGTACAGACTTTTTATATGAATTTATCAATGATTAATTTCTCACACTTCATAAAAAATATTTTGTGATATAAAATAAATTAATTTATTTGAAATTTAAAAGAAAATATTTTTAAATATTGAAAGAAATATTTTAAGTTAATCAATTTTGTTTAAAAGGAATATAAATTATATATAAATGTTTGAAAATATAAAATATTAATAAATTAAATAAACAGATGTTGTCAGTTTACTTATTTTCGTTAAAAAATAAAACAATATAATTCCATTTTAAAAATATGGCATCATTGAAATACGTATAAAGAATAGAGCGAGTAATAAGAAAAATATTAAACAATTTAATAAAGCATTTTGTAGTTCTGGGGCAATGATTCCACTGTAAAATGTGAATTAAACGAAATTCCAAGCGATATTATATATTCTCATTATTTAAAATAGTGCTTTTCAATCTTTTTTCTACATGGAATTTAATAATTTCAAAGCGTATCTTCAAATATATTTTCAAACATATTATTACTAATTATGAGCTAGATTTTATAAAATTAATATTATACTTGATACTTTTTATAATCTTTAATATTTTATAATAATGTTGTTTTCACAAGTTTAAATTCCTATTTTTTGAAAGGATGGTATAAAATTGATATTCTATCGAATTGTGTTAATCATTCGAATAATTTTTGTTTTGTCTATAATAAATAACGTTTCAATTTTTTAAAATAAATATTCCGATTGTAAGAAAAAATACGAGATTTCTTTAAATGGGCTTTGAACATATGTCAACATAATTATAGATTTAAAATTAAAACCGGATGAGAAAAAAATATAAAACAATGATTATTAATGAACAATAAAAAATAATATTAAAAAAATAATAATGATTTATTTTGAAATTGTGACGAATTCAGTTTCACGTAAATGAATTATCACCCTCAACACCACAAGATATTAGAAAGTGTTCAATAATTATTAAACACTTTCTAATATTTTGTGGTGTTAGGGGTGATAATTCCTTTATATGATAGTAATAACAAATTGAAAATTCTGTTATTTATTTAATGTACATTAACAACATTTATAAATATTGTATTACTATCTATGCAGATAATAAATCTATAATTCAATTTTCAAAAATTTATTAAAATCAAAAGTTGAATAAATTTTGAAATAAACAATATATTATAATTACAACTTAATCTACAATATATTATTGAAAAAAATATGATTAATCAACATACCAATAAGATATTTTTAACATATTTATAATTTATATAAAAAGTTATTAAAATTAAAGTTAGATTTGTTTAGTTAAAAAAAATAAAATATTTTTGGTTCAAAAATAAAACTTTTATATAATATCCAAAAAAATATTTATTAAAATAATAAGTAAGTTTATTTATAAAATAGATTATATGCGTTAAATAATTAAATAATAACTTGTAGTGTTACAATAAGGTTTTTTTTAAAAAAAACTAACATTGTATTTAAATATTTTTATATTTACACACACACATATGTATATATATATATATATATATATATATATATATATATATATAAATTTTCTCATGAAATTTTGTGTTGTCATGCTGAAAGGTTTAAATAAATACGACAGATTTAATGTAAGATATTTTTAATTGATAATTTACGTCTAAATAGGCTTATCATAATGTACCTATTCATTAACAATGCATACGAAAAGACCTCGATAATCAAGAAACTTATTTTACATACATTTCGTTTATGATTTTATCTATTACCTATCTAGAAACCGCATGGAACACAATGTTGAGTAGGTTGATATACTCGCTAGGGGTCTTATGGTCTTATGATAAATAATACGATATCCATCCGGTTTATCTGGTGAAGGCCGGCTGTTTGAGACCCGAGCAAGCCCTCTTAGCTCGCCAGCGGGGAGCACACGTCACACATAGATTAACGTTATACATTTACAGAAACGACATCTGGCACTATTTTACAATAGCTCAAATATACGTACGTTAAAGACAATTGGACTATGATGACAAGGATGTTCATATTCATTTATCAAAGATAATAATTGATTTTTTAGAAAAAACTCAACATTTCTGTTAATAGAAATATATGTTCGAATAGAGATATCATTTCTATTAAAGAGTAATTACGGATAATAAATTGATTTTCATGAAATACTATAATAAATACATGTTATTGTTATTTATCTATTTAACAATTAATTGAAATTGTATGTTACTAGTATATATATATATATATATATATATATATAAAACATTTTATAGCTACTCACAAAATAATTAAAATAATTTTAATAAAATTAATCCTTAATATCAAAAATTATTTTTAAAAAACAAATCAGACTTTTGATGAAAGTTTTATTAATATTATATAATTTTCAATATTTAACAGAATAAAGATGTAAAAATAAATTTGATACGATTGTACTTTTTAGTTCAAAAAGATATTCGTTTAAGCACAATATAAAAGTTTTTTATATATTATTTTCATATTTTTTTCTTTGATTAAATATGAGAACTATTTGTTATGTTAACAATGGAAGTAAACATAATGTGACATTTATCTTTTATCTACATAAAAATATTTTATTTTATTTGTATTATTCTTTTAATTCATTTACTTTTTATATTTGTATACACTTTTGGTTCTGACTACACTATATACATTATCTTCTTTTAAACAGTATGTTATTATAATAAAATACATAAAACATACACTTTTATTGATTCTACATAAATCAATCATGTGTAAAAAATATAAATACAAACCTACACAAATGTGTATAAACATTTCATCGAAAAGCATTGATTTGATGATAGTATCAGTATTATTATTATTAAAATAAAATAATATAATTTATTTAAATGATATATTAGACTTTACATAGTATAATTTTTTATGTAAAAAATAACCTTTTTTTGTCGTAAAGAATTTCAAGGAATGTGTATATAAGCATCTGTTATATAACGATAAAAATGTTATAAATCCCTCGAGTGCAAAAAAGAAAGATGCTTAACTGAAAATAGATATGATATATGTCGTGCCATCTGTGAGAAGAAGCAATAATAACTCTTCAATACAAAGTTATTTCAGTCATCAGTTTAGTTCCGGATGTATACACATACTTTCTCTCTTTTTCTTTCTTTTTAAATATATATATATATATATATATATATATATATAGATAGATAGATAGATAGATAGATAGATAGATAGATAGATAGATAGATAGATAGACAGATAGTAGCTGAATAGCACACCATTGAAATCATTAAGAAGTATTAATTAAATGAAAAGTTTTTGTCCATTTACTTAAATAAAAAGTATATCAATCATATTTAATTTAATTGATCTACGAAGTTTTTAAAATAACACTTGGTTTCACTTAATGTCCGTATTAAAATAATATTTTGTATTTATAAATTTAATATTTGTTTTTTTAATAAAATATTAGTTTTTGTACAAAAAAAAAAAAAAAGCGGAAGGGAGATACTTGCCAACCTAATATAATCCATTTTTATCTACTTATTTTATTTATATATATATATCATATAAGTTATTAAATAACACTTATTTCATATTATATATATATATGTCCGTATTAAAATAATATTTTGTATTTATAAATTTAATATTTGTTTTTTTAATAAAATATAATCCATTTTTATCTACTTATATTATTTTATTATATATATATATATATATATATATATATATATATATATATATATATATATATATATATATATATATATGTATGTATGTATGTATAAGTGTGTATGTGTATTAATTTTTTGTATTTAAAGAATGTATAATATTTCGCAGGAATTATTTTAATTTTTTTACACTACAAGGTACATTCATAATTGAAATTAATTTATAATAATAATGACAAATTAACTCTTAATAAACAATTAACAACCTAAGTAATTTTAATGTTTGTTTTTCATAGAATATTATTAATATAATTATCCTTTTATTGTATCACGTATTATATGAATAATAAAATTATGAGATAATTATATTTCATACACAATAGCTAGAAGCGTAAATAATATATAATAGTTAAGCAACAAAAAATAATTATTGGATATTCTAAAGTAAATTAATCATAAATTAAATTAAATTAGGATACATAATTTTCTTTGTTACATAGCCAAGTTAATTATTATTTTATAAACATTTACATTATTTTGATATATCATTGATCTATGTAACAAATTGAAATTAATTGATAATGAAATAAAACTTAACCAAAAATAGATTTGAAAAATTTTAAAAGAATGTAATAAATTAATAATTATTTTTATTATAAAATATTATTATTTCATGTATAACTTAATTGAAATAGAATTAAAAATATGAAATTTAGATTTTCCAAAATTTTGGATATTATTGTATATCAAAAATAACTCCGATTAAAAATGATTCTGAAGCTTATTTCAACGAATAATATAAATATGTATATATGTGTGTATATGTACATTATATGTATGTACATGTAAACACACACACATTATATAAATAAATAATAATATATATATATATATATATATATATATATATATATATATATATTTCTTGTATAAATCAAAAACATGATTCTATTATCAATATAGTTAATAACAGCACAAACTTATTTATAATTACCATTGTTTATTAAATAATTTGAGCACCCCTTGTATATAACAAAAGATATTAGTCAAGGACGCTAAAAGCCTATGTATTATTGATATAGGTCTGAACGAACTTCAGTAAAGTACATACGTGTGTGCGATATAGCACCTATATAGATGTGACGTAACAGGCACGAGCCACCCCGGTCCCAGCATGTGTGCAGTTGTCAGCTGTCCGACAAGCAACATGGTCGGAGCTGACATTAAAGTGGTAACTCGAAGAGTAGGGGATGCAATATTCTCGAAATCTATAATAATAATACGCTATTCTATCGCTTTCAGTGGAATATGTGTCATGGGAAGATACTGAACGTTAGAGATGACAGAAATATATGTACATAAAATTCAAGCTGAGAACGATATTTCGTAAAAAATGTATTAGATTTTTTAACAGACACATATATTACTTATGTTTTTTATAAAAAAACAAAAAAAAAATGATAAATGGATTTCTATTTCAGTATTTGAATTCATTACTTCAAAAACTTTTTGAATAACATTCGGTTATAGTTATTTCCTAAAAGTTATTTTTAAAGCATTTAATATAAAATGATTTAAATAAATAAATGTATATGTGTATATATATATATATATATATATATATATATATATATATATATAATTGAGATGGAAAAGTTAACATGACAAGAAATTTATCTATATTTGAGTTTAATGGCTTAAGGCCATTTTCTCCTTCAATCAAATGATTATTGAAGTATTAAACCTGAATGCTTTCCCTAGGGCAAAGACGTCAATTTTGTATTTAGACTGAACCTATTGTCGTGCGAGTTTCAAACTATGTTTTCATTAATCCCAAGCAAACTATTTTCATTAATGAAAAATCAACACGATCAAGTTTAGGCTTGAAACTATGACAATATATTGAATGAGAAACGTCTAGACGACTAGACAATAGTTCGAATTATAATTAATATTAGAATTTATTTTATATTTAATTAATTAGTTTATGTTCAATTGATTTTAAAATTGAAGAAAAATAAGAATTATATACATATATATATATCTACAATTGTAAATATTGAAAATAATAAATTAAAATGTAATAAAAATATTATATGAAAAATACTCGAAAAGTATATGACAACAAATTTGTAAAATAAACATTCTAAATAAATTCATTTTTGAAAGGAAAAGAAAGTTAAAATATGTTCTGAATATTTTATAGTATTAAAATTTAAATAAATTATATAATAAATTGATTCTTAATACTATGATTAATATTTGTAATTAAGATAATAAATAAAGGCATTAAAGACTTACCTAAATTAATTAAGATAAATGTAAATAACTGAATATATAATACAACGATGTTTTGTATTATAGATATAAAATCTGATCTGGTTATAGAAAGTAATAGTGAGAAGATCAATTAATTAAAATATCCAATTAACAAAATAGGATTCATTCTTATCAAATTAATTAATTTGCGTTAATACGGATGTATCTTTTAATAATAATTACATATAATTAAAAAGTTTTTTTCGGTTTTTCACTTTATTAAATAAATATCATGATGATAAATAATTTTTTTGTACATATTAACATATAAATATATATATATATATATGTGTGTGTGTGTGTATCTGTATTTGCGTATGTTTATTTATAAGTATATGTACACAGGTATGAATTTACGAAATTTAAATGCGGGTCAATATCGGAAAAAAGATTCAATAAACAAAAATATAAAATTTCTGCTAGAACGTGCAAAATACTGTTATATTTTTGTCCGAAGTAACCCTGGAATATATTTTCGATATAACACATTTATATGTTTATTTTTTGTCATAAAATATAACTGTACGTATCGGGAATCATTCATCGATCAAACAAACGTATATGCATGTTTGTAGGTTAAACTCTTCCCTGTATTAAGAACAGTACGTACCAGAACCAGGTGTAGTCTATAGGACAGCTGACCGCGACCCTTTATAATACAGCATTAACTATATTATCATTTAAATCATTCTTAGTCGTATGTCATATAACGTCAAAATATAATTCTCATTTGGATCAGTTACCACATTATATAATAAACTGATTGTTTTTAATTTTTTGGAATAATTTAATAAAAAATATGTACTTATGATAACAAATAATAAATAAATAAAATAAAAATTAGTAATATAAAGTAATAATAAAAAAAACTATATTAAAATAAAATAACAATGGTTTAAAATATATCACTAAATTATATATATAGAAAATACAAAATAAATTACAGAAATAAAAAAAGTTATAATTAACATTTTTTGTAAAAAGTATATCATTTAATAAAAGCTCATATTTTTCTAATAATGTCAAAATTGAAACATTAAAAAAAATATTTGGAGAAACATTTTGCTATCAAAGATATAAATTATTAAAAAAATAAGTCTAGAAAAAAATTGGCAATCCATAAATTTACTTATTTAGTAAAAATTTAACTATTGAAAATATGTAACGAAGAAATTAACTGGCAAAGAACATAATCGCCATGAACTGTCTGTTAATAAAATTATCTGACAAAGATAATCCAATTATTTGTAAAAAACTGATAAAACATTTATTTGATGGAAAAATATCCAATAAAAATCTAGTTAACGAAAAATTAGCTTACGGAAAATTAACTGATTAAAATAATAGCTTATGAAAAAATAAATTAAGTAATGAAAAGTTGAAGAAATTAGCAAATGAATAGTTTAACCGACAAATAAATTATTTGCCAAATAAATTAACTGACAATGAATTGATTTCATAAATAAATTAGCTGACGAAGAAAATATTTTATAAAATATTTATCTGTTAAAAATTGCCTTTAAAAATATATCTTATGAATAAGATACATAAAAAATGTAGATTGATTTTTAGAAAAAATGGGATTAATAGGAATGCATGGTTACAAATATTTTTAAACTAAATACAAAGGTTCTTAAACTACTAATAAAAATGTATAAAATATATATTCATAATTATTTTTAGATTCTTTTATTTATATTAACAATTTTCAATTTTAAGAACACTAGCGTTGTTTTTTTAACATGTTTTACATAAACATTAATCAACTAAGATAAAATTAAATTAAAATTTCTTTAATAAATTAAACTGTTAAAATTATTAAACAAATATTTTTTTAAAAGTATATTTATATATACATATACGAGGGTCGTTTGATAAGAATGGTAAGTTTATTTATTATTTAATTTAATTAAATTTTTCAATTTAGTGTTTCTTAATTTTTTACCATACTTCTCAAACGACCCTCGTATATATATTATTTAGTTAATAAAATATAGTTTATTACCTAAGTAATAATGAAATGAAATTAAAATTAAAAAATCATTGTAGATATGAAATATTTGAATAAAAATATTAAATTCAACACACGTAAAAAATGAAAAATTTAATTATATACTTTAATCGAAATAATATTTTCATCATTAAAATAAAATTGTTATACGTATCGAAAAATGGATATTAAATATTAAATTTCATTTTAAATTTAATTAAGTAATTAAATCGAGTTTGTTTTCAGATTATAATCGCACTTTTTCGTTTTATAATCTACTGTAAATATTATTGTATAATACGTAAATAAAAGAAAGACAAATTGAAAGCAACGTACAAAAATAAATAAACTTGTTTTGTAGCAAATATTTTAGACAGTTAAATTTGATGTTTTATTTAAATATTGAGTTATTAAATATTTTTATGTATTTAAAACGTTGTTATATTATTTAAATATTACAAGTTTTTAACAGTGTCTTCAATAAATATTTACATCTGTATTATTTAATTTTAACAATTAAAGAAATTAATGCATGAAATATTTATAAATATACATTAAAATATTAATATTTCTTCATTAAATTAAAATACACAAATATTAAAAAAAAAATTTAATGCATGTAATTTCTTATAAGTTAATTTACGATTATTTAATCTTTTAAAAGATAGAAATTTGATAAAAAATAAATATTTAGATAATATTTCATTATATAAAATAGTTCTAAAAAAACTGAAAAGTTTATATATACATTTATTTCCTTTCTATAATTTACTATCCTTCGTTATACTTTAAGTCTCATTTGAGCCATCCTATATAATAAAAAGTCATAAATGAAAATATAAACCAATCAAATATAATTAATGTTTTTTTTAAAAAAAATTCTTATAAAATAGCAATTACTTTAAAAATATATTTAAAAATAATATTAATATTCAATCAAACTACCTTTATATATTAAAAAATGACTTTTTAGAATAATTAAAAAAATGTATTTAAGGGTTTAATCATATACATACGTGTATATGATATATATATATATATATATATATATATATATATATATATATATATATATATATATATGAAGAGAGAAAGAGAGAGATTTATCTGCATAGAAAATTTAAAATTATAATTTATGACGGTATTCGAATCACGAAGAAAATTTGCGCTGAGATTAAAAACGATACGAAAAGTTCCCTTCTTACATTATAAATTCAGAAAAAAAACTATAAAAATAATGTCATCGTATAATGTATATTTCATATACTTTAATGCACATATGAGATATGAACTAGGTAAAGTCTTCATATAAGGGTAATTCAGTTAAATAAACCACATCCGGTTATTAAACGGTACCTTTCGAGATGTTAAATTGAGCTTAAAAAATCAAGTATACATCAAATAAGTATTATTATCAATACGTGAGAACTACAAAACTATTAACTAAAAGCTGTACAAGAATAGGTACAATCTATTGTATGTATGTCAATATAATCTTACAAGGAAATTCACACATTGTGTCCTAACTTTCTATAAATAAATTCATCTGCTATAGAACACGTTTAATACCTTGCACCTTTGACCTTCTATTTACCTGAGGAGCAACACAACTTAAAAGATGTTTATGTATGATTTTTTTCATGTTTATATTTAGTTATGTCTCTTCTGATAATAAATAAATTTTAGTTTGAAAAATGGTTAAATTGATTTTTTACAAATTGCTTTATTTCTCACGAATTTGCGTTTAAGTGTCATTTGATAAAATACTTTTAAGCACTCCCACAACAAAATAATTAAAATTTCATGCATACACTAACCTACTCACATATACATATAGACCACACACACACACACACACATAAATTTATATATAAGTGTAATAAAGTCATTAATTATTTTTGATGTCGACAGCAACTTAAAAATACATTAATCATGAATCAATAAATAACACTTATTTATTGAATATTCGATTAAATTATAATAAAATATAGAACATATTATACTTAAAGTACTTATAAAGAAATGAATTGAAATTTTAAATTTATTATTTTTTATTTTTTTATAATATAAAATTTCCTGTTTTTTATTTTATTCATATGCATTAGAATTTTGACACTGTTTATATAAACAAAGTTCATCGATTATTACTGACTCTTCTTAGATATTTTCTCGAGACTTTCCACTTTTTTCTTTCCGCTGCTAATCTCATCCAGCTCTCACCTCAACTATGTTTCACAATTTCATTTCTCTTTTATAATGTCCTTTTTGATTTTCTTTTATCTTTCTGTCTCAATTCCATAATTATCTTTGTTTATCTATTGTTTTCCTTTATTGCTCTCTGTCCTTCCCATGTTCATCATAACATTTTTTTGTTGTTATATTATATTAATTATTTTTGTTTTCTATTCTATCCATTTACAAGATTTCCGATCACGATCACAAATTTTTAATATTATCCTTTTTATTCCTTGTCGAATTGATACAATTTTTGTTACATTTTTACATTTAGTGTTAAAGTTCTTAATCGATAGCATACATTAGTTATAAACTTTCTTCTGGATTTGATAGTATTTTTCTCTTTATTGTATTATCATCCTTCCAAATGCTATCTTGATTCTTAACCTAATCTCTAGCTATAGATCACCACCATAACATAATTTTTTTTAAGTATCTAATTTCGTTATTTTTGTTCTAAACACTGACTTCCAAATGTCTATATTCTTTTTTTTACAAAATTATTAATAATTATTTCAGTATTATTTTTAGTTTGACCTTTTGCTTTCTTCTGAAAATGTTTCAAGTGAAATTTTAGTTCTTTCAGTTTTTTACATATAAATATTACGCCGTTTGCAAATAGTAAATGTGACAGATATTCTCAACTTATTTTTTATATCTTTATTTTTTATGTTTGCTTCTTTCGTTACATTTTCTTGAAATGTATTGAATAATTTAAACGAAAAACTGTCTAATATTGTTTATATACATATATATATATATATATATATATATATGATTATATACATTAAAATATTTTATAATTAAGATTGGTATTTTTAATCAAGAGTGACAATAATTCATTTAAAATTATTAAACAAATACGTTGACAGTCTTTAGCAACAACAATAGAACGCCAACGAGTAATTATGATTAAATTTAGATTTGTACATATAATCCAACATACAATAATTACGAGTAAAGATAAATACTGACATGTACAATGTTCTGCCAATGTCATATCTTTTATTGGACTTATTTCGACGTAAAAAGGTCAAGGAGCGATCTGATTAATTGAATTCATTTCATTTTCTGGATTACAAGAAATTTGTTTGATTTAGAATTACGTCTAACATCAGATATCTAGCAAATATATATATATATATATATATATATATATGTGTGTGTGTGTGTGTGTGTGTGTGTGTACAATTATTTATTCGATAAAATCGATAAATCATTTGACATAAAGTTATGATTGTGATTTTAGTAAATATTGACCAAGTTTTATTCAAGGTTATTTGTTACTTTGAAAGAAGCGTAATTTAGGTATTTTTTTAATTCGTTGAATATTATATTCGATCATTTATTAATAAATACAAATGTAGTTATTAATAACTTATTGTTTTAAAGATAATTAAAATTTCATTTTAGAAATCGTTAAAATAATTTATAAAATAAAAAACAGTTTAAACTATAAAATAAAAAAATATTAGCAAATTTCTATCTTCTTTACAATTTTACAAGTTTTATTATTAAAAAATCGGCAATTTAATAAAAATGAACAATATAGAGACAGAAATACATAAAAATATTTTTTTGTCAATTTTCATGCAAATATATTGGAACATTTGAATATATAAATATATTCTTTAATAAATAATAATCAAAACAGAATTAAATAGTACAATAGCAAAACTTAAAAAAATAAAACTAATAATTAATACATATTTACTACATTTTTCAAATATATGTTTAATAATAGTTTTTTTATAAAATATTTTCTCAAAATAATTTTCATGTTTATATAATATAAAAAAAATCAAATATATTTTCAATTTTTTTTAAATTATTAAATACTTACTTGAAATAAATCCATTCACCAATATATAACAATAAATTTGCTGAAAGATATATATATATATATATATATATATATATATATATATATATATATATATATATGCATACATTTGTATGTGTGTATTATGTATGTCTATACATACATATATATGTATGTATCTACCAATGTAAATTTAAGCTGAGTAATGAAGCTGAAAATATTGCGAACTAAAGTTGTACCGAAGGTATGAGAGAATTTTCTTGTATTTATGTTATCTGAATATAAATCAAAAAGAATATTTTCGTAAATTTATCTTGGAAAAAGTAATGACTGAAATATGAAAAAAATATTAATATACGAAAAATCTCGTCTTCTATTTACAGTATATGAAAATTAGTTCACATGAAATTTAGTGAAAATACAGCTTAAACTAATTTTAAAAATAAGCAATCAAAAGGTTGACATGAAAGATGGTGGCAGCAAAAACCAAATATAATTTCCGACGCCGTAAATTTACGACGTTGTCATTAAGGTCGACGGTTCGAGGTTGCGCTACGAAACTTTATTAGAATTCTCGACTCGTCCGTCAGAATTCATCCCTTACATTCCCGCCCTCAATCACCTACGACATCCAACAGTCTTGTCTGTAACCTGCTGGCAGTATTGATTCTACTAACATTGAATAGCAAGATTATTATTATTATTGTGCCCAATATATTGATTGTTCCGTTTGATTATCATCATACTTTTCCACGAACCTACATGTACACACACATATATACACATATATATACATATATATATATATATATATATATATATATATATATATATATATATATATTATATATATGGTTTTAATATAAATATTTTACATAGTTTTTAATATAAATTTTTATACAAGATATATAATTCAAAAACAATTTATGAAATTAAATTTATCATTATTTTTAATTTAACATAAATATTAATTATTTTTCATTTAATAAATGATTTATATATTTTTTTGCAAAATATTTATAGTTATATAATTTTGGAATAAAATTGCTATTTCTCCACTTTATTTTGAAAATAATGATACCACTAACTCTCAATCCATGGTGTTTATGTTTTTAATAATAAATTATTTATATATTTGGTTTTCATCGTGATAAAGTTTAAATTAAATATGATATTTAAATGAAAAGTATTTATTGGAAAAACGTTGAAGATGTAATAAAAGAAAAAGATGTTAATCTACAGTGATACACAAAGATTTACGACTATGTTCTGTAAATATTTATGAGTATTTAGAACACGAAATGAATGATATATATATATATATATATATATATATATATGAATGAATACAAATTTATGTTTTCTTTAGAAATATATACAGGTGTTTTTCTTTTTGCTTATATATATTTTTTTAATTTTACATTAAGAAATATTTCTAATTTCATTCGTAAAATACAAATTGAAAATAAATATATATTTAACGTTTAAAAAATAGTAAAAATCCAAAATATTTTAAATATTTCACCAGCATTTAAAAATATAAGTTTAATTATAAATTTTAAGGGAAAATTTTCTGATCATTAACTTAGTAACCGGAAATCATTTAACTAAACAATAATATGTATTAAATATTATACAAAAAAATATTTTTAATACAAAAAAATAAAACATTTCTTATGACATATTTAGTAATTAAGTTAATTCAAGTTTAAATAAAATAATTATTTCACTACTTACAATATATTGTTATATAAAATTCATTAATAGTATTTTCATTATTTATAATGCTTAACTGTAAAGACAATAGAATGGTCATTGAAATGCTTATTAGCGAAAAACTAGTAATAAATAATTATTGATCACTTTTATAAAATCTTATGGGATAAGATCAAATTAATCATGAAAAAGAAAAAACATTTAAATAATGTTTTCTGTTAATTTTTTATTCATGAACTAAAAAATTTACAGAATATGAATTTTATTTCATTTTTTATTGTTCAATATTTAATATAGTCATTTATACTTATTAAAATTGTCATTAATTAATATATTAATGATTAAAATAATAATTTTAGTCTGAAGTAATTTATATTTTTCATTTTACTATATTGACACAAATAAATTATTTACCATACTATAAGATATTATACTACAATTTTATAATATCCAATAATTATTTAGTGTATAGTTTATTCACTCGATTTAAAATGCAATGTTTTGGCTATGATGAATGGTCATCGAAATGTGCATCAGCGGATAAAATGAAGAATAAATGTTCATTTAACATTTTTAATGACATTTTGTGTTATAATAAGTAATTTATTTTTATTGAAGTAATATTTCAGAGTAACAAAACAAATAGTTTCTTTTATTACACATAGTTGTAATGTAAAATAATGAAGATATGAATATTTTTATTTAATGTATATTTCAAATATTTATTTTATTTTGGTTCTTTGTTTTATGTACACTTAAATATTTTTATTAATTAAATTACTTCTTAAATCTACTTAGTTTGAATTATCAAAAATATTAAACGTATTTTTTTCATCATCAGTCCTCTTTCTATCTATTGTTAAATGAAAGTTTCTCAGTTTTATCGACACAATGTGTTTCTCTTTAATTTCATATCTAATATTTATTTGTATATATATATATATATATATTCTTAGATAGATAAATAAATAGATATGGTCTTAAGAGTTATTTTCTGAAGAATAGTTGTTTTGATTGGTATGTAGCAATAATAAAAATCTCAACGTGAAACACGAGATTGTCGAAGACAAAGAATCTGAGGAAAGCGGACAAATGAATGATCCAGAAAGAAAACGCGTACGCTTCTAATTAGAGTATAAAACATTATTGTATCTCAATCGTAACGGTTCATGCTATTGTGATTAATTTAAACGAAACAAAATAGAATGGCGTAACGACTATTGTACAAAGCAGACATTCGTTGTACGATCTGACTATTATATACTTTATGGTTATTTGAACGTTGTGACAACATATTTTATAATGTGGTGAATGTTATTGAGATTTCAGTATGACAAGGTGAAGGTTTGAATGATCGCTTACGTCAGAACGTTGACATAATAATATACCTGTAAAAATATTTTATGTGTTATCTAACTGTGCGAATGTGAAAAGCGTATTCGTATATTTGAATACTTTATAACCTGTTGTATTCTATAGTACCGTTAATATTTTTTAAAAAAGTCTCTTTTATTACATTTGAAAAGAATTTATAAATGGAATTATTATATATTTTATTTAGAGCTATTAAAACTTTCTGATATAGAATAATATAAATTAAAATCTAAATATTCTATTAAAGAAACATATTTCACTACTAATATTTTTTTTTAAAAAAAAGAAAACAATCAAAATTAAAAATTTTAAAATTTTTACATTTTTAAAATAGTAGAAGAAAATCACAAAAGTACTTTAACTTCCCTATAAAATATCAGCTAAATTAAATGTGTAAATAAAATATATAGATTATAAATTTAAAAATGTACCTAATTTTTATAAAGAATTTATGAATATCTTTTAAATATTCACACATTTATGATTAAAAATAATTTCGAATTAAATACAATTTTAAAATGTTTTCACTATAAAAAATGTTTAGAAATAAAACTGATACAAAATATCATATTGACATAATTTATATTAAAAAATTCTTATTTTCTATTTCTAATTTAAAATGCGCATATTGTATTTGTAATATAAACAATGATTTATTTTTCTTAAAATATTAAGATATGAAAGTTAATGTTTAAGTTCACGCAAAGCACTTGTGTTGAAGATTACTTCAATGTTGGGATTTGTACGGTTACACAGACATTATATTCATATAAAACAAAGTTTCGTCATAAAGAGTTAAGATTGTTGAAGAATTTATATCTATATATTGTCTGTAATGTAACAAGTTAAAACTAAAAAAGATATATATATATATATATATATATATATATATATATATATATATATTTGTGTGTGTGTGTGTGTTTGTATAAATAAAGATGAATGTAGATATTTTAATTAAAATTTAAATTATTTTAAGAATAGATTAGACACTTATTAAAAATGCTCTATATTAAAATTCAACATTTCTTTTCTATAAATAATTAATAATTTAACATTTTAAATTGTATTTATTAATTAAGCATTGATAAGTATTATATAATTCAATTTGTATAAAATATTTCAATAGTAATGATTCAATTAACCTACTTTTTATTATTTTTAATTTAAATAATTATAAAATTCAACAAATAGAATTTTATACTTCTAAAGTAAAACTGAAAGCATAATTTAAAATTTGGTTTTATAAAATATATATTTTGTATTATTATATGAAGATATTTTAAATTAAAAAAATGATTTTAATATATATATATATATATATATATATATATATATATATATATATATTAGGTTGGCATATCTCCCTTCCGCTTTTTTTTTGTACATAGCTGCGAAATTCAAAAGACCAGATATATATACACACACAATATATATATATATATATATATATATATATATATATATATATATATATATATATATATATATATGTCACTTTTGATTTACACTGTTTGGATGTTTGTTTTATTGCTTATGAAACTTTATTAACGTTGAAAACTGATTCGTTTTTCTCTTCCTGATTCGTTTTTATTTTCACAGAAAACTTCCTCTTGATTCTGATCTCTTGTACGTTATCAATGTTAGTTCGTATTTCTTTCGTTATAATTACCTTGTCGATTTCTAGACAGATTACCCATTCTGAACAATTTCTTATCTTATCAGCGTTTAATTTATTGTATATTAATTTACAAGAAGAGAAAAAATGAAAATTAAATAGAATGAAAAATGATAAGAATTATATGTTATAAGACTTTTTGACAAATATTATCTTTTCAAATGAAATATATTAAATATGTAAACAAATAAAAAATTACAAAAACGATTTACGAGTATTTTCATTAAGAGGTTTATATAATTTTTAGTTTTTTGTGTTCAATAATAATAGAAAAAAATATTTCGAACAAGAATTTTTTTATAGTAATGGCTATCATTAAAATAATTATTTTTCTACAGAAGTAATTTTATTTTTTAAACATTCATACACACACATTCATTCATATATACATATATATGTGTGTTTGTATATATATTGAAAATAACACATGTATACCTTATATTATACTTTAGTTTTTTTTTAATTTCAAATATACATTCTGTAAATTTATGCATATTTTAAAAAAATGTAAAAAAATAATATTTTGTAAATGAAAAGTAAACCTGGATCTTGTGTTATATGTAAAAAACGTATTTAGACGTATTCAATATTTTTAAAAGATTATTATTACATTTTCTAATATTTGTATATATACAGTCTCTTGATTTTTTCGATTTTTTATTTTAAAAAATATTTTAAAATGTTTTTTTAAAAAATAATTATATTTCTATTTATCTATGAAATATAAGAGAAAGCAAGAGATATCTTTGTAATTATATTTATAACAAAATTAATTATTAAATAAATATATTTCAAATAAGAATCAATTTCATATGGCAAGAAATTACTCGAATTATTAACGTTTCAAACCACAAACTGAAATTAATAATACGTGTCTTTTCTTCTATGTCAATGTTATAAATATAGTTTGTAATCATTAAAATATTATTCATCTGTATATTTTGATTAATTGAATTGTTGAAAGAATAAATGAAAATTATAATTACATCATAAAATAAACGTATATACAAATTAACAATAAAATATAAGCTTTCATATAGATCTGAAAATAATAAACGGCTTCAAATACAAAACAGAAATAATAAAATGAAGAGACGTACATACAACAATTACATAAAGAGAAACAATGCAGATGCGGAACAATCAAAAAATTATTATTCATTGTATGTGCAATTTGATAAACAATGGCGTACAATAAATTCTATATGGCAGTAGATATAAAACTGCAATAACATAATGTGATTGCATGTCTATCTGATATTTCAGGCAATTTATTTTACTATAAACAGTAATGCAATTACTTTATTTAGGTTTTGTTTTGAAAATATTTTTAATGAATAACTGGTTAGAATTCAGAATGATCAATATTTACTCTGTAGAGATTTAATTTTTGTAATGTATATTTTGCTTTGTAAAAAATAATAAGTACTTAAATGATATTCAAACACTGTAATTAGTTTATTGAAAATTTTATGAATACAAGTAGTTATTATATATATATATATATATATATATATATATATATAACCAAATATATATTTATATATAATACACACAGTTGGAAAGATTTTAGGGTTCACTGTCGGGGATCCGAACTGTTTTCGATTGTATCAGTTTATATTCAAGTCGTATTATTATAACAACGAGCACAGTTTGTAATATTAAAGTTAGAATCGGTTATATCAATGTAATCAAACGTAACGGCAAAAATTTAATTTGTATAGAGTTAATCTTTTGTGAGAATCATCTAACGGATTTAGAAGTATGGTGGATGAGAGCTTATAATGACATCTATTCTAAAGTATTAACGGATTTCAACCGATTTCAAGTATTTGTTCAATAATCTATATCGATTACATTTGTGATGTTTATTTCTCTTGATGATAATCCATTTCATTCACAAATATCAACGTGTAGATATATAGATGGATGGAGAGATAAAATACAGAAATCCTCATCATATACGAAAACAAATAAAATTATACATATAGACATATCAATTTATATATATATATATATATATATATATATATATATATATATATATATATATGTTTATATATTAAATATTTACCAAATAAATATTTTGAATAACATGTATAGAAAATAATATTCTTACAAATAATTTATAATATTTTTAATATAAAATTTGTTACACTCTTTTATCAACGAAAAGGCAGGGAAGAAAAATAAATTTCATTTAAATAATTTCTATATATGGTTTATTTTTTTTTTAATTATTTAATTAATATTGGACTTTTCTCATTTTTAATTTATTAAAAAGTATGTAAACATAATTTTAATAAATTTCAATAAACATATTAATGTACAAAATTAAACATCCATGACACATTTAATACTTTTAGCCTACTTTCTTGATATATGATATCCTAAATAAATATTAAATTTAAAAATAACGTTCGATAATTTTATATACCTCAATATAAATATAAATAACAACATAAAATGAATATTACTAAAAGACACAATTTATTGATACCTTATTATAAACGATAAATTTATTGATGCTTGGGAACCGTTATTGGGATTATTTATTTTTCAAAAGAACTATTAATACTGTTAGATATTTTTCAATAAATTTTTATTTTTGTATTAAATTTTTCTTATATTTTTAATAATTAAACGTATCAGAAAACGATAATGAATTTACAGAATATGAAAAATTAATTTAAATTTAATTTCAATTAAAAAGAAATGATACAGATACAAATTAAAATTTTATTAAAATAATATATTAAATACTATCATATTCAAATAGCTGATTTAAAATCGATGTTTTCGATTTCAGTTTAATAAATTTAATGAGCTTTATAAAACTTGTTGTTTCTAATACATGTTATATATATATATATATATATATATATATATATATATATATATATATATATAATTGTATATATATCATCCTTTGAGGAAATATATAATATCGTAAATCAATTTCGATCCAGAACAGTTAAGGATTCTGTTAACCGCACCCATATACTAGTTATGATTAATTCGCCAGTTCAGTTACATAGGCAACAACCTATAAACTACTCAAATAGGCAGATCTGATATTTCAATTCCTAGCTATGTAATAACATTATAATTTGATTTGGGATTGAGACCAAACCTTGTTATTAGTGTAGTTAAACGACTAGTTATCATATATATATATATATATATATATATATATATATATATATATATATATATAAATGACCTATGGTATATGCAACTTATATAACGGTTGTAATTATAGAGATTAAAAATTAAATATACTTCATATATTTTATTACATAATGTCTGTATTTATTTTTTGACTAAGTATCAAAATTTTCCATATATCAAATAATTGTTTTCAAGTAAGAAAATATCAAATCTAATTCTTTGTTTATTACTTTTATACATCGATACAAACTGATTCAATTAAATCATTATACTAGTAGTTTATAATACACTAATCTTATTTATAAATCTATTCTACGCATATTAAAACTACACTAGATTAAGTTTATTTTTAACTGAAATCAATTACTTTTCCTCGAAACTTTACAAAAAAATATAACGTTTCATATTTGACTTGAAATATTTTATTGGTAGTAAAATATTCGATACAATATTTTACTGCCAACAAAAACTCAATGTTGCATGTATAGCGAGTTTAAAAACAATTTAGTTTAAAAATATGAAAATGTATTCATTTAATGAATATTCAATTTACATTGTTTTATTTAAAAATAGTACGTAAAATAGATATAATATTTGTATACTTACAATATTTTTTTTAAATATTAAAATTTTTTATAATCACATATTTCTAAACATTTTTATTAATTTACATGTTAAAGAATGATAATGTTTAATTTTTAATTCAAGTGAAATAAATTTTAAACATACTGTTACAATAATATTAAAATAAATCATATACAAAGTTTAGAAATTTTAGTTATAAAGTCTATATATTTAAGGGCTGATACCAAGATTTGGTAACATCTGTGTTGACTATAATAAATTATCTTATAAATTATATAATGTAGTATTAGTTTTCAATGCTAATCAAATATAATAGAATATACATATGTTGATTAAATATGAATTAAATTATTGAAAATTGCTTTTCATTCATCAAAATTATATTCATACATATATATATATATATATATATATATATATATATATATATATATATATATATAATATTGAAACTAATTAAAACATTTTTGGTTGTTAAATCATCTAAACAATAGATAAAGATTAAATCACGATATAAATCTGTTTGCTTCAACAATAATTGGGGTTATTAAGTCTGATAAAATTTTTGTTTAGGTTCGTTCATGTGTAAACACTAGAGGGTTGTTTGTCAAAAACCTTCAATTCAGAGCTACAAACGGCAGATGTTATCGTACCGAAAGCTTTTGATTTGATTTGATTGATTGAACATACACAAAAATATATTTTGAGTATCTGATGAGTAGCAATTAATTGGGAAGAAATTCAAAAGATGATTCAACTTGAAAGTTTTATACGAAGTCATTTAATCTATTCAGTACGATTTGATAATTATTTTTTTTAAATTGTGTACTGTATCGAATATGTTTTCAGTTATGTACGAGTACTCTATTTAAAATATGAAAAGATATACGAAATATGTTATTCATTATTTCAAAAATGTTGGTGAAATTAAAAAAAGATTTGTATATTATCAACTCTCCATCTCTCTCTCTCTTAAACATACATATATATATATATATATATATATATATATATATATATATATACATACAGATAGATACATAGAAAGAGAGAGAGAGAGAAAATAGAGAGAGAGTACAAAAAATCTGATTTTTTTCGTCTTTTATTCAGTACTAGTTTTTTTCATTTGTAAAATTAAAAATAATATTTACCTGATTCTAGATTTTAAGTGAATTTTCTCTTACTTTCTCTCCCTCTCATATATATATGTATATATATATATAAACTATAATTATTAAAAATATTGTCATTTGAAATTATATTTCTTTTAAATTTTATAAGAAAATTTTTTGGAATTTTACTCAAAATAATTTAAATTTTTCTAATAATTATATAAAAATTTTTGATGTAAAGCACATTTATTATTTTTTTTCTAATTTACCAATTATAATAAAACAATTAATAACATAAACATTTTAATCTAATTTTTGAAAACATTAAAATATATAAAAAATAATAATATTTCTAAAACGAAATAAATTTCATATATTTTAATATTTACAGAAAATTGATATTTTTTTCCTTCCAAAAATATTTTTTAACACTAAATTCAATAATCTGTTTATTTTTATATCTCACTGTATAAAAATGTTCAATATTAAGTATGTATTTTTAAATAAGAAATCTAAATTATTTTAAAATCTACTATTATAATAATGTTAATATATTTTTATATAAAAATATTTTATAAGAATAATTAATGATTTCTGTTGGATTTTTTTAATTAATTTGAAAATAAAATACAAAGGTATTCATGTATAGGATGACCCAAATGAAATTTAAGGATAGTAAATGTACAGACATCTAAGCTCTTCAATACCATTTAGGTCACTCTATACATATTTAAATGTTTATAATAATTGCAAATATTTTTATATTGATAAATATTATAATGTGAAATAAAAATAAATTTATGCATAAAAATATTTTTCTCAGTTTATAGTTTTTTGATCTGTTTTACTATGACGTATTTTTTCATATTTTCAAGACACCATTCTAATTTATATTCAAGAATATTCATGCATTGTGACTTAAACCGATAAAGAAACTCGCGTAAAATTATTATAAATAGATCGAATATATTCAAACGTACGTGGAAAATCTTACAAAGAGTCAGTAATTCAACTCATATAGATTCGAAGTATATATGCATGCCGTTATAGCGCTAACATCAACGCGACTATTTAAATATAACTCACCCACATACTCGTAGACACACGTTTTATACAGATGCTATACACTCACGATTGACGTGTATATTGAAAACATATTCAAAATTTCTCAATTCGCGAATATTTTCATTCAAGGCGTGTTTCTTCCATTCCATTAGAGTCGTTGTTGAGGCGCAGATCAAAATACGCCGCAACGTTCTTACCACTCAAACCACTAGAAATATCGTTTCGTAGAATATGTGTATTGCTAAGCACATATTTCGAATATTTTCGTATATGATAATCATGAAAGACGTTAAAATAATATTATTTGGCAGATTATGTTCGAAAATATGTTTTACATAATTTATTATATTTTTATTACTCTCACATCATATTTATTTATATCTTTGAATTTAACAATTTGTTATTATTAAAGATATTTTTATGATAAAAAAATATATGAAATTATTTTATTTCATAATATATATATATATATATATATATATATATATTGTATAACCAAACATAAAAACGTGCATACTTTTTATTTTTTCCATTTTAAAACAATAATAATTTTATTTCCCAGCGCTTCCACCAATTATTTAAAAAATATAAAAATAAATTTATAAATAATAAATAAATAATAATAATTCTAAATTATATCTTATAAGATCATTTATTTTTAAATTATATATAAATTATTAAATAATAATATAACAAATTAATCCTTTTTCGTTTTATCTGTTTTATAATTTTTGATAAAAAATAATATTGGTTATATTTTATTGAAATTTTACTTAAATAAAATCCTTATAATTTTAAAAATAAAATTCATAAATAATGTATACTTTTTCTTATTTTCCTTTAATAAGGAACAAAAAATAAGAATTTCATTTCCCTTAATAATTAATAATAAATTAATTTTAAGAATTTCTTTTACTTATAATCTTTTTTATACTTCATCGAAAAATGATTACAATATAAATATTTAATTTTTTTTCAATAATTATGTTGTTTTGAAAGAAAGGAGATGGTCGAAGAAAAAATGAGGATACGCGTTTCTTTATTTTTAAAGCTTTGTTAACAGTTTTTTAAAAAAGAATATTTACATTATTTTACATTAGAAAAATATTTACTACGAATATTTATTTTCTGGTTAATCTTAGTTAAATTATTTTAGGAAATTGTTAAAATTGATTATTGATTTAGCACGAATACATATTTTAATTTTTATGTATAAAAGGAAAAGATTTTAATTTAGATATTTTTTCAGAATAATTTTCATTTAATTAACAATCCAAAGCAATAATTCTCGAAACAAAGCTTTCAAATATTTAATTTATGATGTAAAGTTATAAGTACTAATATTATTTTTCAATCATAGAGGATTAATTTATCGAATTGAAATTAGATGAGAAAATTATTATGTATATATGTATTAAACTCATATATATGAACATATATGCGCATTTATCATATATGCACACATATGTAATTTCTCTGAAATGTCCGTAATTAGATTTTCTCTAAAACTACTTGAAATTAGAACCAAGGTACAATCCGTTTGAATCTATTTTATCAGATTATTAACTGAAGCATTCGATAGTTTCATTGAACTTCAAGAGCACTACTACACCGAAATGAAAACCATGGTTAAAATGTAGTGGCATTCTGTAACGTTATAGGGTTATCTAATAATATTACAATTATAGTTTGGATTCTTGGAAATTAAATTTTGATGGTATTTTAGTTATTTGTGAATCGATAATTAATTATCAAATATATAATAATATAGTCATTAATTTAGTTAAAATTGATTTACTTACTTGCCTTAAAACATGAATATCTAAATATTATATTAAGGTCTCCAATAAATGAACATAAACTATTTTTAAATAAGATTTTTAAGTATATCTACTTGAAAAAATGATGAAATTTTTTTAATGATAAAAAATAAAAATAAAATACAATATTTTTCCAAAAATTTAAACATAATATAAAAAATTTAAAGATATTATCATACTAACCTAAACTAATCACCAACATTACAAAATTCTATAAAAGTGTTTAATAATTTTTTATTATTCACTTTTTTGTTGTTACGCATTTTGATTCTATATTATCATAATCAGAGTGTTACATGATGGATGATTAGTAATTTTTTTATATTCAAATAATTTTGTTACAACAGTGAGACAAAAATATTTTTGTAAGATAAATACATAAGCTTTATTTTGAAGCTTAAAAATTATTCATTTCACTTTATTTCAATGAGAAATTAATTTAATTCAAAATAATAAACTATAAATTGATACAATATATTTTTTCTAAAATCATACTGAATGATTATTTTGAAAATATAGAAAAATTACACGAATACTTTTTATAATTCCTACTAAAAATTTATTTTTAGCAATTAAGAAGGTTTTATGCTTTGAATTAATTGAAAAACATAAATATTTTTCCTTATGAAGAGAAAAAATTATTAAAAACATTAAAATTATTTATTTTAATACCTTAAATTATACACACACATACATATATATATATATATATATAAAGAAAAAATATTAAAAAAAACTTTCATAACATTTTATTAAGAAAAGCCATAATACGCTAAGTTCATAGTATTCGCATAATTCACGGCCTAACGTGTTTCTCCTTCTTTTCATTCGCAAAGAATTTATTCTTTTTCTTTCGAAAAAGAGTGCGTATTATGCGTTTTTCAGTTCTGGAATCTCATAAATTTTCCTCGAACTGGTTGCTCAGAGAATCCAAATTAGATGTAGGGTATTTTATACTACTTTTGTTGAACCTTAACAATAACATTTACATATTGTATAGAAGGGCCATAAGAGGAAGATTTCGAGACGTTTCTAACAAAAATGAAATTTGTCAAGACACAGGTAAACACTACCAATATATATATATATATATTAAAAAAAATTATTAAAAAAATAAATTACTGTTTTTCCGTTAAATAAATAATTAAATGCATAACAGAACTTTATAAGACTTTAATTTGATATCTTATTCGATATGTATTTTCTGTAAAGAAATATTTCATTTAATGATTTTTTTATAAAAATTAAATATAGAGAGTCATTAAAATTTCAATAATAAAATTTATTTTATAATTATAGATCAACTGTATAGAAAAAGTTCGTAGACAGTTTATTAAATAAAATACTATTGAAAATGCATTTTGTTGTGCAAAAGAAAATAAAACTTTAGCTTTGAACAAAATATCCATATCAATAATTCGTTCAGAGCAAATATCTTTTATGTACACATATATCCATTTCCTTTGATCATTTTCATTGTTTGTTTTTCTTTCGAAAACACAGAAAATTTCTACCTACTTTTTATAATGGAATGTAAATACGCGAGAAAATTTCAACATTTTCCGAATACACAATATTTTCGTAATCAAACGAAGATAACATCATAATTTATTTTCTCTGGAATGAGACAGAAAAATGTCATTCATGTTAGCTTATAGGTAGTATTAGTATATAGATAGAAATAAAAAAAAATAAATGTTAACGAACTCTGTAATAAAAAATATTAGGAAAGGAAACACACATACCGTATTGTATAAGAAAACAACATTTCGTTTCAGTTCTATAAACACGAACATTTTCTAAATGGAATTTGTATTTCAATGCGAGAGTGCGTGTTACAATTTGTAAAAAATCAGCAAATAAAGATAAACATGCATGCATACTTGCCATTATGTATTTTTATCTTTTTCTAGAATTTACGTATAGACATATGTGTCTACACATACATAGATACATACATATATATATATATATATATATATATATATCGGATAAGGTGCACTAGGGAATTCTAGAAAATGGGAACAAAACTGTCATATTTGTAAACCATTCGAGCGCAGCCCTTTTTCGTTCAACAAAGCAATAAGAAAAGCGATAACAAAAAGATTTCAATCCAAACAATTACTGATAGAAATATTTTGTTACTTTTTTTAAACGATGTTTCAACACAATTTATTTATATCTCGTTAAAATATTGTTTTCAAAATGAAAGAATTTTTAATATATTTTATTGTAAAAGAAATCATTAACAATTTTATTACAAATATTTTCTAAAGAAATAAATTATAAAATCTAATTTTGTGTAATTATACCATCCTAAAGAATAAATAAATTTTAAACATAAATAGCATAGTGATTCTAAAACATTTATGTTTTGAAAATAAACTTGATAATTAACTTATTTTTTAAAAAATAACATTATTAAATTTTCTATATAAAAATTATTACTCATTTTACTTAAAAGATTTATTTTTTAAATATTAATTTTATAAAAAAAAAATTAGATTAGTGCCTGCTTTTTGATATATTTAACATGAAATTATATACTACTTGTTTTGAAATTATGGCAAATTCACTTTCACACGAATAAATTATCACCGCCACACCACAAAATATTAATAAGTGTCTAGAATTATTTATTATTATTTTCTTTGTATGAGATATTAAATCATCTTAAGTATGAATACCAAATCAGTTTTACTGAAGTAGAAAATTAGTAACCAAACAGTGAATATTTAAAAATAACAATCCATTACATAAAAAATCAAAACTAAAGCTTTAACTAAATATTTTTTGTACAGACAAACTAGTAGAGCACAGCATTTTAAATCTGTGTTTTTCATCCCTAAGGCTATTTGCCATTTATCTTGTGTATATAAATCGGTATCTTTTACTGCTTTGTCACGCGTATACCTATGTAAAAATGACCGCTTTTATAGGGAATTCAATCTAAGAATAATAACGAGGTCTAATACTCCCTTTTGCGTTTAATGTATAAGATCTCTTATAGACGAATATAATCCGAATTCGATTTCAGTTTTCAAAAATAAATACACACATACACACACACACACACACATACACACATATATATATATATATATATATATATATATATTTATAAAAATAATCTGTTCAATAGATAAAAAATAATATAAAATTTACATAAAAAATAAATACAAGCAGTAAAAACATACTGATTTTTTAATATATATTCAATTTAATATTTTTAAAAATATTTTAAACCTTAATTAAATACCTTAATAATTGCATTTGGATTAAAGAGATTTTAATTAAATATAAAAATATTTTAATATAATATTACTTATTTCAATCTATTGAATCAATTTTCTTCTTCAGAGAATATATTTAAAAATAGAATGAAGGAGTGAGTTAATAAAAGAGAAGGTCTTGTTCTTTATTAAATTCCTGTTACTGGATTTTCTGTCATAAGCAGGTATCTGACAATTACTTGTGTTATTATAAAAATTATATTCTTAAAGTTTATAGAATTATTATAACTATTAATAATTTAAGAACAATATATATATATATATATATATATATATATATATATATATGTATGTATGTATGTATGTATGAAGTATATTTATATCACGAGTACCTATTTAGAACATTTAAGAGTAACTAAACTAATTTAAACTTTGAATATATTGAAACTGTCAATCAATATTCCGCTCGTGGCGAAAGCAAATTATAAAAAAGGGAAATTTAGTTCAAAATTAAATGAATTAAATTTTGATATATATTTGATAAAAGTCAAATACATTTTTAAAAATATTAATTGATTTAATTTTAGTATGCAATTTACTTAAAAAATATTTAGTTGTTTGATAAAATGTAACATAACGAGATGATTTACGTTAAGGGGGTATTCTAGTCTGGATACACGAATTTTAGGTGTTTTTTCGGGCGCTATAAAAAAACCAACAAATATTTTTACTATCCATTTTTTATCAATTGTTTATTGACATTTTAAGAGTATAAAAAAGTATTATTAAAAACAAAAAATTCAAAATTGAAATAGGTACAGACTGACAAAGTGGGGGCTCGAAAAAAAGGTGTCTTCTGGTTGACGTGGTTCCAACCCTTCCGGTCATATAAAACAAATTTTTTTTTGAAATTATTGAAAAAGAAGGTTGTAGTAGTATCTCCGCCTAGGAAAATTTAAAAAATTTTTTTTTCGTAAAATGGCGGGAGTGTGAAAAAACAGTCATTTTTTGCCTTATTTTTTTCAACTTTCGGAATTTTTTAAAAATAGTAAAAACCAACATTTTCAAAAAATCCTAGGTGGGGTAATCATTGTTATATTGAGGAGCTCTGTACCAAATTTCAAATAAATCGGTCCATTGGAACTTGAGATATCACGTCCGTGTCGAAAAAAGTAGTTTCGAGAAAAACGCGTTTAAAGTTGATTCGTTCCGGCCAGACCGGATTGGTTGGCGCGTCACAAAAATAACTATAACTCCGAAAATAATTCGAATTTCGAAAAATTCTCTTAAGAACATATTCTTAAAGGTCTAAACTTTGAAAATATGTAAACAAAAAATCGATTTTTTCGAAATTCTAGACTAGAATACCCCTTAAATATGATTCCATGACTCGTTTTTTAAATTATGTCTATTATCATTAAGTTAATGTTTTTAAAGATACAAATAAGTCTCTAATACTAATTTTTTAGACATTACAGTCAAGTTATCATTCAGACAATAATGTTCGATTATTCTGCTCACTCTAGATTTATTTTGATTGGTTCAATTTAGACAACCAAGTGTATTCTACAGTCTAGACTTTGTTTCCAAACAATGATATCATTTTTCAAGATAATAATAACCTTATACCTATAAATATCCTTATACCTATAAATAACCTTATACCTATAAATATCAGTATTAAAACTTGGTTTGATAAATAAGAAAAAGAATATTAATTTTTTCTAGCCAGCACAGCCATCAGATTTAAATATCAAATAACAAAGACTTGTTTTAGAAAATAAAATGAGAAGTAAATATCCTTTTCTATCAATTTTACAAAAACATGACATTTTTGATAAATAGTATAATATTCCATTATAGATTATTTAGAACTGATATTTGTCCACTCCAAAAAAGACAGAAGCTGTTTTAAAGGAAAATAGTGGCCTTACCTAATAATAATAAGGAAATTTATGTAGTTTGCTAATTTATTCATTATTTTGTATATGCCCTATATATATATATATATATATATATATATATATATATATATATATATATATATATATATATATAAGTTATATGAAACACATATAACCTAACTAACTTTCCCAAGGTTGTTCACACGGAATCAGAATACATAATTCATACGTTAATTGTTGACGAATAAGTCCGTTAGTAATTATTTAAACCTATAATAAACGCGACAATCAATTTCTGATTGTCGATAAAATATCGCGATAATGAGACCTAGAGGTTTCTTTGTTACTTATTATACTTAATAACAATAGTTCTCGAATAGATATACTAGAAGTAAGATCAAATTCTAGCAATGAAACAGAAGAACTCCTCGAGTCACAGTTGTTGGCTGATGGATTGATTGATTGATTGTAATTGATTGATAGATTGATAAAAAATAAATATGTTTTCTTTAATAATTGTAATTTTCGATTATTTAAAATAAAACTTATATATATATATATATATATATATATATATATATAATTTTATAAACTTGGCATAAAATCAATCAAAACGACTAAAAGATTGTTTTCAAATTTGAGCTTTACTTCATTGAAAATCAATGTTTGAAAATACCACAGTGTCGTGCATTCACAAATTTTCCCATTCATTTGTGCGGCTACATAAGCAATTACATTTCGATTGTATTTATTGATATCGTTATTTATGTTCATTAAAATTGAGACGATGCAATTTGAAATAGAAAATTAACTAGAACGTAAACACAACACGGTTGTGTGCGCATTGAGAAAACGGTATGTTTAAATTAAAGCGTACGAGATCAAAGCAAGAAAATCGAGACCTACGGCCCGGGCGTACACTTCGATGATATCCGTATGCCGTAGACATCTAGTGACAATATTCTCACTCAAAGGCTAATTTTATCAAAGGGGCAATCAAATGAAATGATTGCGCGTATTTGTCCAATTCTCTAGTCATTTTGATTAAAGCGTAACAGTATGTCGAAAATTATGATGTCCCCGTAGAAACAAGAACGTAAAACGTACAATAACAATCCAGTTATTTACATTTTAAATATATGTTTCCGTTGAGTGCTTTTGTGGCAAACGTGTCATGTAAATCACAAATCTTTCATTAATTTCAATTCATAAACTCTACAACTGTCAGGTTGAAACGTTCAGAAAATCATTTTAAAATGTAGATTTTCGTATTCAAATTTTTAACTGTACTATTTTAGAATAAAGCAAATAAATCATATTGCATGTGATTTGACGTACGTTTTGTTGAAATAATTCATACAAATTTTATATTATATTCATGATTATTTTAGTGTACAATTATTTTTATTGAACATATTAGTATATTTGGAACTAATTAATAATAAAAAAAAAAACAGAAAATATAGTACTTTATAAATATAGAGTCATTCAAATGTGACGCCTAGATTTGTATTTGATTAAAAAGAAACATATGTATAGTTTCTTTTATTTCTTTTTAATAAAATACAAATCAATGCGTCACATTTGGATGACTTTATATTACAATAATTAAAAAAAATCATTTTAAGAATTTTACTTTACGTTTTATATATTTTATTTCAAAATAAGAAAAAAGAAAGGATACAGCTACATATTGTACACATTTATGAAAATATTTTTAAAATATGTAAAAAAATTAGACAAATTAAATTCCAAAAAAACAAATTATTAAGAAAAAATCAGTAAAAATGAAATATTTTTTAATAAGATTTGTATTAAATGAAAATCTATAATTAAAATATTTAGTTATTATAAAAAATAAGATACTTAACGAAGTTTGTATATTTTTTTATTAATGTCGTTTAAAGAATATTACAATAATTTTATGAACACAGAAATGTATCTCAATAAAAATATGTAGTTTATTTATTCATATTTAATTATTTTTGAGATATTAATAAAGAAATAATTGGCTTAACAAATTCAAATTTTAGATAGATTTTAAAAAATATCACTTTTTAATAAATGATCAATTATTTAAATATTTAAAAAACAATTCTGTAATTTACAGTTGTATAGTATGTTTATTGTAAAGAAAAAGATTTTAATAAACTACAAAATTATAAAATGAAAATGAATGGAAAAGTTACTTGTTAAATTAATATTCAATATTGAACTTAAAAATTAATTTATAAAATATCTTTCTTTCTCTTTATATTTACATATAAAATTATTACAAAAAATTTAATACAAAAAATGTATACAACATAAAATATTAAATTTTATGAACAAAGAGAACAGGAAAATCCAAGAAAAAACAACAAGACCGAAAGTTAGAAAATGTTTATTACGCAATATTTAGATTGGATGAACAAGCCGAAAAAATTGAAATAATTTTCGTTTCAGAAGGCGGTACATAAGCACCACAAGTCTTTCCGGCATGAACAGCAGCATATTTCCGTCTACGTTCACGGTACAATGAATGTAAAAGCGTTCAAGAGTAAATGTGTTTATTCACAAACAGTAACAAGACAATTGCTCTTACAAAGTCGCGTTGTATCTCGTTTTCGAATTGGTTATAACTATCAACACGAAATGGGTTTGTTTGATTATGAAAAAAATTTGTACGCTACATAAAATAGAATTGTATTCATTTTTAGACGTTAAATCTGTGTAAAAAGTATGACAAAATGTTAAAAACAAGAATTTAATTTCCCGTTACATTTTTAAAATATTAAAACTCTTTGTTAATTTTTTTTTAAATACAAAAATTATCATATATTTAATATTTACTATGTAGTTAAAATTGAAACATCACCGTAAATCAAACCTAATTAAATTCAATTATTCTAATTGCTGTAAATATTACATTGGAGTGGTGGGAAAATCTTTTCAGTTTCAGCTGCACTACATAAAATGATCAATATAATACACTTATTAAGTTCTCTTTATAAAAATGAGTATTCTATTGTATAATAATGAGTTATTCTTTTTAGAATACTTATAATTTTCAGTTTTAAAAAATCAGTATTATAATAAGAGAAAGGTTCTGACGATGATGGCGTCGCCATCGAAATGCATCAGCCGATATAATTATAGATTATATAATTATAAATAATAAGTGAACAATAAGTGATTATTGAACACTTTAAATCATTGTGGTGTTGGGGTTAAAATTCATTTGTGTAAAGTGAATCAGCCACAGTTCCAAAACAACAAATACAGTATTATAATAGTTTAACTGCTGCAGAGTGAAGTTATAACATCTGATAAAGCGTATTTTCTACCCATAATGTTATAAGAGTTTTAAAAAACGTATCAGCACGGTGAGTTGTTCAAGAAATATCTACGATTTATAAGAGTAGGACAGTTATTAAACACAGTTATCAAGTTTGATTCAAAATTTTTGTTCATTGATTTTTACTGCAATAATAAACTATATTTTAGGAGAATTGTAGTGTGACCATAATATTCAAAAGCAGTCAGTAATCAAAAATTCACGATAAATTTCAAAAAAATTAATAAAATTGTTTAAAGTTAATTATCTAACAGGTTTAAATCATTTAAACGACTTAATATTTTTTCAAAATTTAAAATATGAATAAAACACAAAACAATAGAAATAAATTTGATAGATTTATGATTCTGTCAAGAAAATTGATCATTTTAAAATGATTTTTGACAAAAAATCAAAAATTGACTCTATATAATAATATAATGGAAAAAAATGATCGTTTAAAGTTGAAATTCCGTTTGTGGTTGCAAATACTAAAATATATAAAAAGTGATGCTGTGCCATTAATAGAATTGTAAAAACATGATGTATTTTGAACTTTCAAAATCTGGCAAAACCATTAAATAAAATCACTATTGACAACAATTAACCGAATTGAATAAAGAATTGTATTCAAAATGCTAGATTTATGAAGAGAAAGGGTGCTATTTTCAGCAAAATAATAGAGATCACATGGGGAAAAAAATGAAGAATTTAGACTGAGACATTTTTACATATCCTATTTACTTGATCAAGAACTTTTTCATTACCATTTTTTCTGATATTTACAAAATTATATTAGCATGAAAAAAATAAAATGAATAAGTATAATCTTATATCGAGAATTTTTTGCATCTAAATCAATACTTTTTATGGGAATGAAATAAATAATAAATAAACTCTTAAAAGTTAAAACATAATAATTAATAAAAAAATTAAATAAATAAAGAATAAACTGAATTAAAAAACAATTAAAAACATTGAATAAATTTTATTGCTAATTTTTTAATTCAAAATACCGTTTTATTATTACTTATTATGATAATTATGTACATTATTTATTTTCAAAAAGTGCAATTTTTAAATTTATTATGTAAAAATAAGAGGATAATAAAGTTAAATGGTTTTCGATAATAGTTTTCACATTTATAACTTATATTGCACTATAAACATATATTTATGATACATCAACTTACTATTGTATAAGATACTCCGTTTCAATCTAAAATTCTAAAATCGTACAATATAAAAATAGTACAATATTAAGGATCAAACGACTATTTTATTAGTCAGATGTTGCCTTTTGAATTTTTCAGTTGAATTTATAGACTAGCCATTGGATACTGAAGTTTGGTCAGACTGATATGAAAGATTCGTGACCGTTTGCAACTAGTGACCATTTCTCAAGCTTCATTGGAACTCTTATGCATTAGTCATGAGTTTAATGCTCGACACTCTTCTTACATGCATGACCTGGACGTGAATTGCATAGTAGAATAATTTTATTTATGATTTTAGATGTCTTAAAATTTTATTAGTTTGCTATTTGAAAGAATTATTGAAATTGTTAAAGGATAGAAGAACGATAACATTTGAATATGTTGATTTTTTGAATAATTTTACAAAATCTAAGTCTTTGTTAGGTTATAAATGTATTACTGACAATCTTACTAAATTTTTTTTATAGTTTTTTAATAGTTTTAAAATATACGAAATAATAAACATCATATAAAACTCAAATCAAACCAAAATTTTAAAATTTGAATTTAATATACATACATACATATATATATATAATATATATAAACATTTTATTGTGCCATATATTGTCATATAAATAATAATATTGTTTTAAATATTCTTAAAAATATTGATTTACACCACTTGAATTAAACATACTTTATATTAAAAAGTATAGAAGTATATTGGTGTTCATTCATTCTTAAAGGAATTTAATATTAAAGAATATTTTTCCAGGAATAATTTTCCTTTATTAATGCGAGATCCATTTTATTTAACAATGAAAGACTTTGAAAATGAATTGAGAAAAGAAAACATTAAAAAATTAAAATCTCATTCTTTATTCAAATTTAAATACGAAACGAAGACATTTTTGTTAGATTAAATAGCTATGTGATAAATATTATTAATAATAATCATTTAATAAAAATATTAATAACATAATTATTGATTTTCTCAAATGAATATGTCCATAATTTTTCCAATAATTTATTAGATATACAACTTTTTATTTTTTTTTATTATTTTTAATAAATATTCTTATAACAATATTGTTATTTTTATAGTATAAATTAAAATTTATTACTTTATGGAATAATTTAAGTATATGCAATCAATAAAAACAAAAAAAAACATTTTAATAAATAAATATAAATATTTTGATAAACTATTGTTATATTTAAAATATTAATTCATGATAATAAATTTTACTTTAATTCTAAATTATCATACAAATAATTTTTGAAATTGTAAAATTTCAAATCTATATTGACGATATAAAAACATGAAACTATTATTTATGTTATACACAATATAATATGATTTATTATTCATATGATACAATATTTTCTTAAATAATAATTTAATAATGAATACATATACGTTAGACAATTTGATTGACTACGTCATATTAATTACAACTAAAATTAGATTAAAATTAAACATCTTATGATGTAAGTACTCGAAAATAGCGATTATACTTACTTTGATCATAACAATGTACAATAGTTTTCATATAACGCTAGTTTCCTTTTAATTACAAACTCAGTACGTTGTTACAATTACTGTTGTAATTATTGTTTGCGTAATGCTAATTACATAGCTTAACATCAACAATTGATTTTCCTCAATGGAACTTGGTACATAGAATATATAATACAGAATAATATAAATGTCTCATTTCGTATATACTTATATATATATATATATATCAACATGCGTGTGAATATTAATACAATATGTATTTTACTCAATATATAGGTCACTTCGTTCTTGTGAAATACATATGTAGTTTCATATTATATGATTATAGACATAGCCTTAATAACATTGTATATTTGGAATACCATCATGTTATTTACTTATTTAACACAAGTTGATATTAACTAATTAGTTATATTGAATTATAAATATATATGTTGGCTTTTAAAATAATTATATTTAAATATTAAAGAAAAACTATAGGTACGAACCATGAAAAATATAACTAAACAAATAATTAATAACAATGAAAATATACACTGTTTACATTTCATATCCTGATACATATTATTAATGTGTTATTTATTTGAAACACGTCAAAAACATAACGCGTTAATTACAATTTATTTGTGTAGAAGTTAATCAATGTACCAACTAATAAATAAATATATATATATATATATATATATATATATATATGTATATATATACAAATTTATAATAAACTTATAAATGATTAACCAGACAAGCATATAATTATTTATGTTAAATTTTACTTGATTTAAATTCGACTATATTTATAATACATTAAATCTATTTAAAAATGATGTAATTTCATTTATTTTTACATTAATTATTATTATATTGAAAATATTTAATAGAAAATTTATATCCAAATATATTTATAAAACAGTTTGTAGCCACTTTCAGGTTTCGATTAATATTTATTATTAAATTAATACAGTGTTAATTTTTCTAATATTTAAATAAATATATGTACGTAAACTCAAAAGCATGATATTTATTTTTTATTAAAGTAAGTTTTATTTTATAAGATTTTTCTGAGGATTTCTTATTTACCAAGATTAATGAAAATTATCTGATTTTTACATT
>CP092088.1:44120006-44237506 GCA_029203775.1 Neoneuromus ignobilis
CAAGTAGATTTAAATAAAAATTTATCATTCATTAAATGTATTATAATAAAAAGAATACAGTTTATTAAATGCAAGTAATTGTACTTTAATTTTCTATATTTGGAAAATTATTTTATTTGACAATTATATACGATCTTTTAATAAAATTAAGAACAAATTACAATTTATAAAAAGTATCGTAATAATTGTATAAACCGCATTTCATATTTTTATTTGACATATAGTGTCTTGGTAAAGACAGAAATGATAATTTGCTCAACTGAGAGACTTGTGGCTTTTTGGTTACACGAGTGTTCGCTACTCGACCAGAGAGACAGTGAATTAGTGTGACAGAGGTGACCTATAATTCAATTATGACACCGGTGAATTTTGTTTTAATACGCCACGAGCATATATCTTTATAGCCCCATACATAGTTTGCTGTGCATGTTGCTGGAAAATTAGCAATTTCAGATTTACGTTCTTCCTATATATATATATATATATATATATATATATATATATATATATATATATTCATAAATACAATTTTCTAGCATTTTATGAACGAAATTTTAAAGATAAAATATATGAATTACGGAAGCGAAGAAAATGAAGTTTATTTTCAACCCAGTTTAAACATTTTTATCAAAAAAGCTTAAAATTGTTAATAGGTTAAATATTACCTTAATATTAAATAACCTAAATAAAACTTAATATTAAGAAATAAATAAACTTATTATTAAATAAACCTTAATATTAAATATTATGTACCTCAGGATTTTATTAATTATATTAATCATTAAAATGTATCATTGTTATATTTAAATCCACATATTTAGTGAAAAGCTAGGGTAAAAAACACTTCATGTCGAAACCTGTAAACACCGGGCGACGAATTAATATAAATATTAATTTCTATTTAAATATATGGTATGTTATTCTACGTACTGACTTTAAAAACACTTCAAATTTCTAAAAAACGTAGTCATTATAAACTTTTATGATTATTATGTAATTTTCAATAAATTAAAGGCATATATTTAAATAAAAATGAATTATACGAAATTATTACTAAAATGAGTATTTAAAAAAATGTAACAATCATTAATTACAATATTTTGAATAAAATATGCAAGTCAAGAATATATTCAATTATAATACTCAGGATTATTATCATAATCTTACTATTTTAATTTTCAATTCAAGAATTCACAAAAATTGAATCGAAGAAAATTCATTTTTTATTTATTTATTAATAAAAATTTTCGAGTGTTCATTCAATCATTTTAATATATTTGCCAATATTTACAACTATGATATGTATAATAAATTTTTCTATATTATTTAAAAAATATTTTTAAAATAAAAATCAATTTGCTTCTCTAAATAATGAACAAATTTTAAAAAAATATATTAATTTGTGACAACTATTATTTTCTAACTACTACATAATTATATATATATATATATATTTACTTTTTTTTATTTATATAATATTGAAATAATAAATCTATATTTTTAATTTCAAAAATATAGAGAATTTATAAAAATACAATGATTTAATTAAATAACCAAATATTAAAATTAAAAAATATTTTTAGTTCAGTACAAAAAAATGATAATTTTTAATATGGAAATAAATAATACAATTTAAATACACACACACACACACACACATATATATATATATATACATGTGTGTGTGTGAATTATTTTTTAAAATATGTTCCTTATCCTTTAATATATTCTATGGGTTCGAAAAATGCTTTTCAAAATGCTTCATAAATGTTAAAATACTTGTACACATTTATTATCTTTTCGGTTTTAAATAAATGAAAACATTAAATATAAATAATGAATGTTTAATGAGATGAATTATGTAATTTAATAAATATTTTTAGCTAAAAATAAAATGGTATGTATACATTTGTATATATGTATATATATATATATATATATATATATATATATATATATATATATATATATATATATATATATATACTTGTATTGAAAAGTTTCTTTGTATATCACGTATATTGTCTTGGTCAGTATATTCACTGTTACACTTCATCAAATTAATTACATGCGTCTTGAACACAGTCGAAATAATTCTGTTATAAGCGAGTTAATACGATACGGATGCATGAGAAATCTGATTATAATATAAGCTGGTTAATAGCTAAGAATGTTCAATTATCCACGTATACTGATAATAATTGGATCATTAATAAATAATCGCGAATGCAATAGAAAGGAAAACATCTCGACGTTCTTATTTTATGACGTCTAGCAAAACTATGGAGCATGTCGTTTGTGACAAATAAACAAAGCCACTAAATGGCCACGCACGGAAAATGAATCACAATCAGAGACAGATACAATTACCATCGGATGGTCCGCGACCCGCAGGGACCGATGAGCATCGTACAGCCAACCATTGTTGGAACCTGATCACCGTGTATTTTATAATTAAAGCTTCAACGATTTTATGGTTCATGAAACATGAAATTCTATATGTGACTACTTCATAGTCGAATACAATGGTGGGCATCCCTCGATACGGATATGAAACAGTCATCATATATAGAATTATAGACATAAAATGATATTGCACGACCAAGTTAAAATATAAGTAGACTTAGATACACACGTAAATATTAGTTTACAAGTACATATACACATGTGTATATATATATATATATATATATATATATATATATAAATGCCAAATCATTGCCAAATATTTATAGTTCAAATTAATTTCTTTTTTCCTGCATATTTCTTCTGGTTTCATTATTGTGATAATTTGTTTCTTATTAAATGCTATTGTATTTAGTTTAAAATTGATTATATAATCAAATTAATTAATAAAATTAACTTAAAGTATCATATTTTTTTATTAAATTCAGATAAAAAACTGAATATCCATTCAACTAAAGTAATTTGTGCACCTAATGGATTTTATTAATTTTATTTTTCAATTACCACCAATCTAAGGAAGTGCAACAACAAAATTAAGAAAAGAAACAAAATTGTTTTTAAATTAAAATTGTTTAAAATGTCAAATAAATTATATAGAATTTAACAAGAATATAAATAGATGAAATTTATAAATTGGTTTAGTTAATAGCATATTATTTAAAAAAATCACAGAATTGAAAGCATACAAAAAACATAGTTTTTCTAAATTGGAAAATTTTGAATGTAATTGTTATTTGAATTTGTTCATTCGTAGTAAAATTCTGGACAAATTATAACTATTAGTTGTTTTGGAACTGTGGCTGATTCACTTTACACAAATGAATTTTCACCTCAACACCACAATAATTTAAAGTGTTCAATAATCACTTATGATGCATCGAAATGCATCAGCCGATATAATTATAAATTATAAAAAATAAGTAAACAATAAGTGATTATTGAACACTTTAAATTATTGTGGTGTTCGGGTGAAAATTCATTTGTGTAAAATTATAACTAGTTAAAAAAAACGATATATATATATATATGAAAAATATATTTTAACATAATCAATAGACACAATTAAAAAATATTTTATAAATTATTTTAACAAAGGTATAAAAAAATCCTTTTAAGAAAAGTAATTTTCAATTTTGTTAATAAATATCATCTTTTAAAATTAATTTTTGTGACAAAACATACAAAAATATGAATACAACAAATATTTTTTTACATTAGAGTAAAATTATGAATTTTTACATATGTACAAATTAATAATAAACAAAAATGATTCATTACAGATTAAAATTATTTATTATACATTTAAAATATTCATAAGAAAGATAGATATGTTACTTAATTTGTTAATGAATTAACTCTAGACAAATATGAATCTGATTTTTATAGCAATTTTAAATTTATATATATATATATATATATATATATATATATATATATATATATTAGTAAATTAGTAAATTATTTTTTAGAAAATATTATTGATTAATAATCAAAAATAAATTGTCTTATTTAAAACATGCTGTAAGTAAATCAGCTACAAAATTAAAAAATATATATTAAATTTCATTAAAACTATATAAAAGATTATATTGTATTATAAATCTTAAAAAAAAGTTTAATAATTTAATACTCTAAAATAAAAACTTATTGATAATTAAATATATTTTTTACAATATTATGAATAATACATTCATTCAAATATTCAAAGAAAATACATTTGTGATGAAATTTAATATTAAATATTATATATTAGGTTGTCAAATATCTCCCTTCCGCCTTCTTGTCTTTTGAATTTCGCAGCTATGTACAAAAAAAAAGCGGAAGGGAGATACTTGACAACATAATATATATATATATATATATATATATATATAATAAAATTAATATAAATATTACGAAATTATAATATAATATTAACCAACACCACTTTCAAGAAGTCTATTCGTTTTCATCTATCATTTTAATAATGCAACAATGTTTTTTCTGTACGTAAAATGATACAAAAGATATTTAACACTGAGAAGATTCATCATTGATTTTAGTTCAAACATAACAAAAAAGGGATTCATATAGACGACAACGATACATTTAATTCAGGAATGATCTTCCGGTTCGTTTAATAATGTGTACTAGTCTACTGTTAACGAACAATGTACGTTATACTAGTCATGTATAAGAGATCATATGCGCCTGAAATGATTTTGTTGAGGTGATTCATTGGTAAATAATACAGTTACAATTTACACTAATTAATAAGTACTCGCATACATACATGAAGTTTAATAATTATTATTAATTTGTTAAAAAATATATAAATAACCAATTTGTAATTAATTATAACATTTAGAATAAAAATTTTTTAAAAATTCTTATTTATTTTAAATAGTATCCAAATAACAATACAAAAAATATAATTGTATCTGAAATCAATGTAATTTACTAGATTGAAAAATCGTTTTGGTATATTTACTTAATTCAGTATACGTCCAATGCTTTCAAAGGTTCAATATGGATTGAAAAGGCAATTTGTTAGACGTTTCTTATATTGTGGAATCTGATACAACATCAAGTAAACTTGTGTTGAATAGGTGAAAATAGAAGTTCTTTCAATATCACTTGAATTTCACTGTTTATAGAACGATTCGATGGAAAAACGATTTACAAGTTCTGTTTATCTTTCTATTCCTCAAGAATTCAATCTGTATTGTCATGATCAAGTGTATCTGCATATCAAAAAATATTTTTAACGAAAAGGTATTGAATTATATGTTTATTTCAACAATAAATTTTAATGATGTTATTATTTAATAATCTTCTAGTTTGGATTTTTAAACTTGTTTGTTTTTATAATTTCTCTAAAAATTTAGGTGGTTACTTTAATTATTTATTTCATATCAATTTTTGTTTTCCAAATAAAACCTTAATTATATATAGATATATATATATATATATATATATATATATATATATATATATATATATATATGATACATAATTTCATATTTACATATACGAAAGAAATATTTTATTCAAAAATGGGATGTTAAAAACATATTCATGTTTTATTTTTAAAATGTGATTCAATATTATTTGAATACATAATTTCGGACCATGGTTTTCACATTTCGTTTAGAATTTATTACTAACCTAAAAATGTTATAATTCAAACAGCGTTGCTTATGAGCTTGTTGGTATATATATATATATATATATATATATATAATATTTGTAATGTATATATGTATAAATATATGTATATAAAATGAGTCCACGCTTCAATTATAAGTACGTGCAAGCATGCAGAGCGAATCGTACCACCATTTCCGGTCGACGCGTCACAGTGCCGCCCATAAAACTGACGGTCATAAGCTGACCGGAAACCGGTGCGGTTTCATGCAAAATGCATAATCATCGTGATGGCGCGGTCGCGAAACAATGCTCGAATTTTATGCATGTTAATTCCAGGACGACGGTGACACAGCACGAATCATTTGTTACGAACACACATTAAAAATATTAATGACGCGATACGCAATGGCTTTTTTGTACATATGTTGCGTTTGTTATTGCGTCCGATGTTCTTTGAATGATTCATTTAATTTATAGCTTTGTTTAAATTTGAACGATTTCGATTTATCAGGTGGGGCGTGTAACGTGAAATTGAATTTGAAGGGTTTTTATATTATCTGTTGGCTTTTATCGATAAAAAAACAAACAGAAATGTTAAATTACGACGGACATCAAAGGGGAAGAAAATAATATGACGTTGTACTCGTGTACAATAATGGAAAACAAATCTCTACAAATTATTTAATATTACGAATGGAAATTTAGTATTAAGATTTTATTGTTAATGAAATAAAAATGTTAATTAAATAAAAATCGTTTAGAATGATAAAAACAATATTTTGAATTACATTTAAAATTAAAAAATAAATACATGTTTTTATTTCTTATACACTTGTTTATTAATTAATTTTAATTTTTTATGTCATTGTTGACTTTTTTATTTCGATTTTAAATAAATAAAAACATTTTTAAAGTCCACTTATTGGAAAAATTTCCAAAAAAATCAAATAAACAGATTTATAAAAATTAACTATATGGAAGAAATTAAAAATGAAAAAATAAACATACAAGTTGATATATGTTTATATATATATATATATATATATATATATATATATATATATATGTGTGTGTGTGTGTGTATGCGTAATATTTTATTCTGCAATATAAATTGAAATTTTAAATGTTTTTCACTGAATTTTTCGTTCATAACAAATGTTTTAAATATTCTAAGTGTAAAAAATTATGTTTTATAGATAATATCTAATACTGTCAAAGTTTAAGTTTATTTACATAAATAGTATATATATATATATATATATATATATATATATATATATATATATATATATAAATAAAAGAAAAAAAATGTGTGCATGTTTAGAGTTTTAAATTATTGCAGACTTAAAATTATTCTTGTCTGAAAAAATCATTTTGAAAAACTTTATGCGAAACTTTTAAATCATATGTATATACGTCATAGTAAAGTCTTAAAAAATCGGTGAATGTGATTGCTTTATACACTTGGGAGTAACTTTTCTCGTAGCGTAAAACTTCAACACACGTCACGCATGGATCCATTTAAAAGCTAAGAATAGTTTGAAGTACTATGAAAGTGACATTTTTGTACGTAGAAAAATTTAGAAACAAATATATAAAAACATGCATACGATTATTTATATATGATATGTTTGAAATGAAAAATGCTAAGTATTTTTTAAACAAAAATTATTTTCAGTAAAAATTTTGTATATTATATTTTAAATTATTCAGTTTGAAAAAACTCATGTATATTTTATGAAATATCACTTAAAATAATAATATATGTACAAATTTTATATAAAGTAGATTAAGAGTGTATTGTACGATAAAAAAATGAGAATAATCATTATTTAACTTTCTTAAATATACATATTAAAGTATTTTTGCATATTTCTTGGTTTATTTAAATTATTCTATAAGCTGACATACTTAGAAATTAAAAAATACTTTACTATTGATTAATGTTTCTATTAAATATTAGAAAAAATAAAATAAACTATGTTCTAAAACCTTTATACTAAATCAAAATCTTGATAATATGATCTACATGGATGACGCAATACTGCGTCAAATGACTGTTACCTGCAACGGACAATGGTCTTTGTTAAGATTTCATTTCAGAATGTATTTTTCAGATTTATATGCGATAAAGTGAAATAAAAACTCATATATAATTTTTTTCTAGCACATATTGTTCAAATAAAAACATGGCACCAAGAATATTATGATAACAAACTTTAAGTTTTTATGTATTTTCACTTATCGCATAAACTGTAATTAATTAACGCTGTTGTCGACATCGTTGAGGTTAATTGATACTGTTTGAATAAAGTTTTATGTAATAAAATAAAAATTACATGTTATTAATACAATGGCAAGCAAATGGAAACAATGAAAAATGTCTCATATTTGATTATATATATATATATATGTTTTCTTAAAATAATTTAATAACTACTTTGTATCTAACAAAAATAAAAAATATATATACGATTGTAAAATATAACATAAGAAATAATTTCCATACGAAAAGTTTTAAATAAAATAAAATATTATTTATGATTTTTAAATCAAAAAATATACAATTGATTATAAAAATAAATAAAACAATTAGGTTTTGTATAAAAATTTTACTAATTCACGTTATAACAAGAAAGTCATTCTACAGTATCACGATATAAATTAAAACTTTACAAGAAAAAATTCACTTTTTGCTACTATTAATTATACTTATTTCGTTTACTTGTATACTCAGGTTATTTTTTCATATTATTATTCATGAAATACAGTATGATCAAATTTTAAAACTTGTAACAATACTAAATTTTACAATAACACTTTTTAAGTAAAATAACGTGACTTTTATCATGCATATTAAAAAATGAGTTATATTTAGTGATTAATGAAAATCCATATACAATAAAATGGTATTGGTTTGTGATCATTTTATTAAAAGAAAATAAATAAAATATTTCAAAAAATCAAAAATTAATTTCTTAAAAATGAAAAATTTATATATATATATATATATATATATATATTAGCCTAAAAATTATTTATTATCCATTTTATAAAAATACTGAACATTTTAAAATATTACTTAGTATATAATAAATCATCAATAGATTTTTCAAAAAAAATACTATTATAAACTGATATATCATCGAAAAAAGTACAGTCATCCAATCATTATATTAAAAAGAGTTAATCAATGTGAAATTTTTCGTTTAGTCTGATCATACTATAAGAATAGCACATTTGTTGTTAAACAAAAAAAGTAAAAGTGATATTTATTATTCAGTATCGGTCACTTACAATTAATGGAATAACGTCAATCAAACAAATTTGTAATGAAATATTTACCAGTATTACGTACTAATCAATTCGAGAGAATTATACAATGCATTATCTGGAATAAAATTTATGATAAATTCAATATTAATTAAAAGATATTTTTTATAGAAATGCATGAAAAATTAAATTGCAAAATATTCAATACATATATCTATAAGTAAATCTATTGTAAGATGAAATGTCAAAATTCCAGATTTTATCATATTTACATTTTTAAACACTTTAGTTTTATTTCTTTTGATTTCCATTTATTTTATTTTAAATTCCTTTTGTTTGTGTGAACTAAAACAGTTTATTATAAAAGAAAGTAATTATAATGACTAAGACTACATTTATAAAATATTTTACAGATAAATGTAGGGAAAAAAATAATAATTTAAAAATATTATTACGATTTTATTTCAATGGTATTTTATCTATTTAAAAAACTTTTTGCCTAATTTTTATTTTGTAGCATTTGAAAAAAAAATCTAATAAAAAGTAAAATGCCATTGAGTCTAAAATGGAAAATATATAACCAATGTGAACTACTTGCTTCTACTTATAGATCAAAAATATGGACACTCAATGTAAAAATAACGCAATAACATTTAACAACTCAATAAAGCTTACAAAGGATAATGTTAGTAGTTTCTAAATACGATTGGAAAACCTATAAATGAATATAAGAACAGACAAGAGTAATTGATATATACTTTTATACAAATAAAATATAATCCACAATTTCTATATACTCTTACTTGAAACAGGATAATTGACGTATTGAAAAATAATATTAATAAAAATTGTTTTGTTACCCTTCATATATTACTAATAAAGAGGATTTTTTTTAGGTAAGATAGAACTTTTGATAGGGATTCAATTTAAAATTCTACCACGCTTAAAAAAACACCATACATAAATGTTTTTTCCTTTTCATCTTTAAATAATAAAACCCTGCATATTTTTTTAATAATATAACACTTTTCAATCGATACGAAAGTATTGACAAAATTATCTGTATTAAAAATAATTGTTATAAAATTAAATTACTAAATTGTATAATTAAAAAATGTAAAGAATTTTGATTCATTGTTAAATAATAAAATTATAAAAGTTTATTTACAAATTAAAACTTATATATTTAAATTCAAATATTGAAAATGTGGTTACAACGTAAACTGACTATTTAACTTTTTAAAAAATCAAAACAAACATTTTTGTACTTATATATACTATATGCATTACTCGGAGAATTTTGAAAAAATACCAAACCAAATTTAACACAAAGCTTGTATTAAAAGAGCTGTAATAATACATATATACATCCGTATATGTACGTTATATACATACAAACATAATATATATATATATATATATATATATACATGTATGTATGTGTGTGTTATCTGCCTGAGGCTGATGAAATTTTCAACAACAACGCTGCTACTCTCTTCGTGACACAGAACCACAATTCTCATTTTATTTTTATTTTTTTTTATTCTATGTAATCGTACAGTGAATACAATCGTAAACACACATGGACACCAGACATTTCAAATACCTCGACTGGCTGATATTCATTATTGAATGCGTCATGTTTATATTTTTGACAGGTAAAATTCAATTGTTTGCTGTAGATTTACGGTAAACCCTTTTATATGATTACTGTATGTTCTTATCATTTTGATTTCTACTGTTTTTTACATTTTGTGGTATTTTTTAATTCATTTTTATCATTAAAATTTTTAATGTATGTTTCGATTTGTATAATTCAAATATCAAAACGAACGTGTTTTGAATAAACAACTATGAATAATAAATGATGTATGAAATAAATGTAATTTAATCATTTAACTGCTAATCAAAAAATATAATAATGTAATGAAATATATTAACAGTAATATTAAATTTATACTAAAATACTAGAATGTATTAAGTTTCTGTAAAAATCAATTTGTTATTCATATTTTGATTAAAAAATAAAAGATTTGATTTAAATCAATGTTTTTTTTTTTACTTATTTTTCACAGATTAGGAGAAAAGTATTAAGAAAGAAAAAATCAATACAAATAAATCCTACAACTTAATTAAAGCAAAAGGAAAATGAATATTGTTGATAAATAATTTTCACATTAAAACTTTCAGAGATGAATTTTTTCTTTGTATTTTAAATAAACTTACAGTAAGCAATTTTAAATCAACTAGTATTTAACAAAGTAAAAAAAATTAATAATAAGAGTAAACACACATGCAATTAAAAGCAAGGCATTGTTTTTTTATAACTAATTATTAGTGATATTAAAACAATAAATATTATATGTTTTAAAATAAACTACGTATTATTTCATTAAAATTTTCTATCGCTAAAAGGATTTTTATTAAATGGTTTTTATTATATTGAACATTGACAGAGAGCTTTGATGATAATGGAATAGCCATTAAAATACATATCACCAAAATAAAGTGAACAAAAAATAATTATTAGATATTTTTATTTTTCTTGTGATCTGAGATGATGGACTAATTTATATTAAAATGAATTTATCACAACGCCAAAAAAGTAACGGAAAGAAAGATTTATAAAAAAAGTTTCAAAATAAAATGCTTTTATGATTTTTTTTAAGAAAAACATTTATTTTTATTTAATGAAATAAAAAAAATGTTTTTAAAAAAATATAAAATCTTTATTTAATGAAATATTTGAAAATATAATTTTTAATTCAACAAAATTGTAAAATAATTTTAAAATTTTAGTTAAATGCACTTTGTCAAAAAAATTATAAATATAAAAACTAAATATTTAGAAAGTTGATAAATTTGTAAAACATCAAATTCTAGAACGAGAAAAGTTTATAATGTATTTTTAAAGTTTGTTGTGTGATTTTTAAATACGTTTTTCGACAAGTATATCTATGTGAGTATGCATGTGTCTGTGTAGCTTTTAAAACTGTACACCGGAAATGTGTGGTTAGAATTAAGCACACTTGTTATCACCGAAAAAAAGTTTAGTTTTTTTTCATGGTAGAGTGAACAGTTCCAGTCTAAGAAGCATTTGAATAATGTACGTTGTAATTTTTATTATCCTATTTTTGCTCGATTTGAATTTTTTACAATATATTTCTACGCAGCTTTTTCACCGTTGCAAATAAATTGGTGATGTTATTAAACTAATTATAATATCAATAATGAAATGATTATTTAATTATTTTATTTAATTTTAATTTTTATAATATTTGAAAATTACTAGATTTGAAATTTAAAATATACAAACAAATATTTATTATATTTCTGACTATTCAATCTACGTAAATATTCTAAATGTGTTTGTTTTTCTACATTTCATCGAACTGAAACGTTCTGACCGAAAAACGAATCAGCATACAAAATAAATTTTATAGTACAAAACTATCAGAACCCAAGAAATAGTTTTTCATATTATTTCTAGTCTTTACGAGCGTGCAAAATATATATTTTTTACAAAACATATTAAAACATTTCACTGATAAAAACAACTAAAGTGAATCCATTTAGAAAGCATCACTTTTTTGTTCAATTTATTTATGTGTTCAGGTCTTACGCTTTTCGATTGTGATGACTCAAGTATAGTTTTATTTATAATGTAAAAATATTTAAATGGAATGTAAATTAACAACATTTCTTTCTAATTAAAGTACACATTTTTATTAATACAACATTGCCTGTTGTAATTAAGCTTTTCAAAAAAATCGACCATTAAAATTTTTGTGGCATGGACTCGAAAATTACTAACTACGACTGTGTGTAATCGCTGGTATCAGAGTTCATTTATTTTAAACGTTAAGGTTTATAAATATTCAGAAATAAAGTTACTTTTTATTCAAGAAAACGTGGAACTGAATGCTGACGCACCGTTAATCACTCTTGATTAAAAGCTTTAAATTTAACATTGAAATTGAATTGTTGTACTTACAGTATGTATGTATGTATATATATATATATATATATATATATATATATATATATAATAAATACAGTACGTAAATAACAAAAACATTATCAAGGAAAACAGTTCACATTTATACACAAAACATGTTATTCAATATAATATTTTAACGAGTAGCTAAAATGACGTAGTCAAATTAATAGTTAATTTTTAGCAACACGCTATATAAAAATTTAAATAAATCGCAAATATTGAGTCATATATTTACTAATATACATACATACATACATACATACATACATACATATATATATATATATATATATATATATATATATATAATGTATTTACTTTGTCTTTGAAGATTAAAATAAAAAACACAAGAAAAATTTAAAACTTATATCAACATATTTTTCATATTACTTATCAAGGATTTTAATAATCTTTTTGTAGTATAACTTTATTTCTTTATTACTTCAAAATCGTGATTAATTCACAATGTAGTCTATTTTAGAAACATGCTACATTTTACAGCACGTGTATTTATTTTGTTAAACAATTCAGTTTTAAATTAATGTGAAAGAATTTTCATAGTATAGTAATAATGAAATTTTTAATGTAATTTAATGAAGTATAAAATCTACATAAACAAATTTGTTAGAAATTAAAAGAATTCATATTTTTTTTAATATTTAAATACACACATTTTGCCTTTAAGTTGAAAATATTATTGCTATTTCTTTTAATTTATTTTCAACTAATTTTTACATATTAAACGTTTTTATAAGTAAGAACTTTTTTAATGTATGATTTATTATTTATACAATGGAAAATGAACATTTTATAAAATATTGACTGAAATAAGACTGACATTAACATTATTATATTATAGAAAATTTATCCAACAATATTATTTTTTAAAAAATCATTCTTTATATATATATATATATATATATATATATATATATATATGTGTATATGTATATAAACATAAAAATAATACAACTATTTATTAAAAATGATTAAATAGTTTTTTTAAAAAATAACGAATCAACATTTCCTGCTTATAATTGGAATTATTTTCATATTGTCTTTTGTATTCATTAATTAATTTTCAATCAATATTCATATTAAAAATTATATATATATATATATATATTCATACATACATACTTATATATATATATATATATATATATATATATATATTCATCATTTTACCGCATAGATAAATACACGTCTAATATTAGCATATTGTTTAGTTCAAAGTAAAATTGTTTCACAAACCATTCTATTTCAACTAGAATTGTTCAAGAGATAACATAGAATACCGCATAATGACTTCAAGTGGTTTGAATGCAGTAGTATGACCTTTCAACTACTCTGTTGATGAGTTTACAAGAGCTAGTGCAGTGTAATTAATGTGACTATGTTAACCACAAAATAAATATGCTGCAGATGATATTTCATATATATATATATATATATATATATATATATATATGCCTATAAATGCAACAAAAAATTCCTAACAAATACTTTATTTGAGAGAAAATTAATCTAGGAATGAGTTTATATCAGATAAAATTTCATTAATTAAAACAAAGATATTGTTATGCAACTATAGAGGAATAATTTTCTCGTATACAAATAAATATATATATATATATATATATATATATATATATATACATATAGTTATATATACTTACATGTACATATATATTCATGCATACATTTTTATACGTTTATTATAAATCGTAATTAATTTTTCATTTATAAAAATATACACGACCTATTGAGTTTAATTACTGCTAGAAACAAATTTACGTGATGGATTTAAATTTTATGTCATTTAAAAAAATAAATAAAATGATATATATATATATATATATATATATATACGTACAATGAAATATGAAAATATTTTGAATGAAAATGCAAATAGTACCTAAATATTAATTTAAATTTGTTATAAAAATCATTTAATTGAAAATGATAAAATAATTAAAAAATTAATTGAAAAATGTTTTTTAATGTTATATGTGGACAAAAATATTTTTAATTATAAAATGCTTTGAAAATATAAATGACTATTTATGAAATTTTAAAGTGTCTTGTTTAATTAATGAATTTACAACGCATTTATTACCAGTAGTCTATTTTTAATTTACTAATACTTGGGTTTAACCAAATATATAAGTTTAAGTAAAAATTAATAAAACTTAATTGATTTTCTATTCTGATTATAGATTTTAAGAAATAATAATGATTATTTCAGTAAGAATTAGTTACAAAAAAAGATAAGAACTAGCTTTTATCAAAAAAGAATGTTAGGTCATTATTTAGCAATAATAAATAATATAGAATATAGATATGAATAATGTGAAAATTAATCCTATTTTAAAAGAAAAAAATATATTTATTTATATATAATTTTTTAATTGCGACAAAGCTAATAAAAATAATAAAACATAAAATGATTTGATAATTAAATATTTTTAAAAAAATATTTTACCTTCTTCATTTAAATGTTACAAAAACCTTTTATCAATTTAACGTACAAATATGTTTTTTGGATTTATCTTCAGTAAAAATTCAAATCAATTTTTATAAAACGTCATGAACAATAAATTATTAAATATTACAGTAGGAAAGATATATTTTGTTTTATAATTAGTTTTTAAAAATGTTATAATAAATAATTATAATTGCAAAAAATGTTTCGAAAAGTATATTAATAAGTAATTTGATTATTATCAAGAATAATAATATACATTTCAAATATAATGACATTATGTGATTCTATTTTATACTCACATATTTTTGCGAACTAAAAGATATTAAATAACATACATATATTAATGTTTCAACTACGCAACTGAAAAATAAGTCGAGTTTTAAATTTAAATAACGTGAAACTGTATGTATAACTACGACTATATATATATATATATATATATATATATATATATATATATATATATAGTGTGTGTGTGTGTATGTGTATATCTGTGTTCAAATTAATAATCTGTTAAGTATTATAATTTTCACATAGATGTCGATTATAATTTGTGATAATATAATTAAAGAGGGTATTTTTTTATATTAATATAAAACATTTGTTAAATTCCAATCTATTCGAACAATTTTAATAATTCAATATAAAAATTATTCAAGTGAACTACTTAACATTTTTGTAATAACAGTAACGAAACCAAATTGTTTTTAAATAAAATAACGTGAAATTGTGATTAAAAATTATATGCGAATTAAAACAAACTGCAATTTACAATTCAAAAACAAGTGGATGTGTATTACTACTCCACCACCTGCGGCCGTTTTATTAACTAAACTTACTTCGTGTCCGTTTAGATGTTCCTATAAAACATTTTATCAAAGTGGTTTAATTTGGAACAAACTGAACGCATATAAGGGTGAGTTTTCCCAGCAATACATTTCAATATCACTGGAAATAGTTGGAATATTTACGTTTGAAATAGGTTATGAGATCCTTATATACGATTACTTGTAGTACGTAATGAAATGAATCATTTTTAATTTATTCATCTTCACTGTTTGGTAAATATTTAATGATTACATTTTCTATAGAATAATATTTCACTGATTTTAATGTAAATGTACATACAAACACACACACACAAATATATATATATATGTATGTATGTGAATTATGGCTATAAAATAAAACATAGTACATCTTCTTTATACAAAGTCAATCATAAATTTTATATAAAATGGTGCATAATGAAATCTAAATAATATATATTTGTATGTTTGTATACGTTCAGTGGCAAAAAATCATGTGAAGAATAATTAAAATATTTTTTAAAGCATAGCAAGAAATATCATAGATTTTTAAAATATACCAAAAAAATAATATTTTATAAAATAGAAAAAATCTAAAATATATTGACTATTATATATATACATATACATATATATATATATATATATATATATCACTTTTCGTTGCAAAATCAACATATATTAAAGAACAACCCATATTTTTCTTATTAAAAATACTAACGTTAATAAACATTAGCGAGATTTTATTTTTATCTTTTAATAATGTAATTTAATTTCTGATGTATGTTAAGTAAACAATATTGTGATTATAATCATGAAAATTAAGTTAATAATAATAGCGTCATTCAAACGTCATTGCTGACGTAAATGCACCGTTAACATGTTCCACCCATACATAAATCTTTTGTATACTTGAAGTTTAAAATAAATTCATATTGTTTGCAAGCTTACAATCAATTACTAAATTAAATTCTATTTTAAAACTAAATTTATGTCTAAAATAAAAATATCACAGAATTTAAAATTATATTAAAAAAATTATAAAAACGTATTTATATCGCGATTCGTATAAGGTTTTAAGTAATAAAATATTATTAAAATATTTAATACAGATAAAAACTTATAAATAATTTATATTTCATTTATTTAAAGTACTGATTTGGATAAAAAATAATTTTATGTATTTTATTAGTTAGTTATTTTATTTTCACAAAAAATAGTAATTAATGTACTTAATGTACAGAATTAATATAATATTTAATATTAAAATATGTATTTAGTATTCTTAATGAAATATAGTTATTTTTAATAATATTCAAATTAATGTTTTAAAATTAGAATTAATGAAATCTTTTTTATGTGTACAGTAAATTAATTTATTGTGTATTAAGTCGTTTCAAAATTATTTAATTTCTTCTGTATAGAAATTATAACTTTATTTAATTTAACAATTTCAATTAAATTACTACATATTATATATATATATATATATATATATATATATATATATATATATATATATAAATATTTTACACAGTGTATATATTAGGTTGGCAAGTATCTCCCTTCCGCTTTTTTTTTTGTACATAGCTGCGAAATTCAAAAGACCAGAAGACGGAAGGGAGATATTTGCCAACCTAATAATATATATATATATATATATATATATATATATATATATATATATATACACTGTGTAAAATTTGATACTGTAAATTTTCAGTCGTTCAAGTTTCTATTACAATTATTAGTGCTTATAACATATGAAATAAGTTTCAATGATTCTATTTTGAAGCACGTTCTCGTTAAAGTTATAAAGACTGATAGTGAGCTTATAACTAAATCCATACAATATTAATCTCTTGGCAGCTGCATCATTGTATAACGAGCTCATACGATTAATTACGAAGAATGCATTTTGAATTACAATGTAACTACAAAAGTCGAAATTAATTAAATCCATTTTTAATCACTTCACACGAATTATCACAAATACCAGCGCGAGATCGGCCAACACCCTCCGCTGGTTAGTTATTTGGTCGGGTGGCTCGTACTCGTATTGCACTTTATAATCCTCCGTCCAGATTCATCATCAGTTTAGCGGGAGCAGAGATTTGATCCTGATGGTGATGAGGGATGGTGAATGAATAAATGTACACGATATACGACCGAGGATAATTCGCACAATGGTTAAGCCCGCATGCTGGACGTTTGACAGCTGCACCCTTGGGACTGTGAGACGAGTTGTATATGAGAGTTTGCAGTAGACCCGCCAATGTAACTGCATCGAGTGGATATGTATTACCGTGAATGGAGGGTAGACTTTTATTTTAATAATTGATCCATGGAAACTGATCTACTACTTGATATTCTATTCGTAACATTTTTATCAGGGTTTTTACAAAAGAATTTTCACTACAAACGTAATATTGATATATATATATATATATATATATATATATATATATATATATATATTTTTAAAATATAAATTAGCTATTAATAATCATAATATAAGAATCAAGAATAATAAAATAATTTCAATGGCTATTAAGCTATTTTGTTAGATTATTTCATATATTTTTCTATCTAATATATAATTATAAAAATACATAATTGAAAAAGAATATTTTTTAAAAAACGCTCATATTATATGAATTTAACACTAAATGATATTTTTAATATAATTTATTTATAAAATTCATGCATAATTATACAGATACACAAATATGTATACAGGCATATACATATATATATATATATATATATATATATATATATATATATATATATATATATATATATTAGATTTTACCAAATTACTGTTATATAACACACATTTATGAATTAAAGTAAATAATTTAAAATTTATTTTCAGATATATTAAAATTTTATTTAAATAGGTTCTCAAATACATAAATTTCACATTTAAAAATAAATATATTTAAGTTGTTCTTCTTAATTAAAACTTGAGAAAACATATTAAAGCTACACCATTTATCAGACTGCTATTTCAAATAGTTAAATAGTAATAGTCATTTTTTTATGATAAATAATTATTTGAAATTAATCATTGACTACGATATTAAAAACAGCCACCAATAAAATAATAACAATTTAATAATTGTATTTTAAATGTAAATATAATTAAAAGTAAAGAAATACAATCTTAAAAATATCTTTGAAATACTTTAACCATAATGAATAAATAAAATATTAATTGAAACTTTTTAATATTTATAAAATTTTAATTAATTTTATAAACGTTTAATATGTATATATATATATATATATATATATATATATATATATATATATAATTATTTAGTTAAACGTTTCATCATGATTATGTTTAAATTTCAGTTTGGTACGTTTTATGTTGGTTTTGGCTTGTGTACATTAAATAAGATTCTAAAGATATTTAATTATTTTAAAAATGCGTACGAATGAAAAAATAATATTCGAGGTAAACGTAAACGAATGAAATTATAAAATAAATTTACAGTAATTAAATTTAATTAAATTTTAATAATTAATTGTAACATCGTATACCTTCGAGATTTATTACAAAAGTTTTTTAATGATGTTAATTGAATTATCAATATTTGTTTTTATAAATTTATTTTTATTATAATTTTTAGAATTCTGGTTATATTAAAAATAATATTTTTTTTAAGAATATAAAAGAATGATATCAATATAAATGCTTGCCAGAGAAACAGACAAAATTTTTAATTGAATGTAATTTGGTAGAGTTTGAAATGTTTATTTGTGAGATATAAATAGAACGTAAAATGAATTTTATGAAAATAATACTTGTTTGTGTTAAAAATAATTCAAAACAAAGTTCTTCGAACTAAATCCGATAAATGGATTGAATATTTGCTATTTAAACAATAATCCAATAGGAATGATGAGTAAATGACTTTATTTGAGTGTAATATAACAAGACAGATGAACTCCGACTGGAAGACGAAAGGGATTATTTCGAAAGCAATCTCGAACGACGCCGAGTAGCGTCAACTAACAAATCCAATCAATCACATGGTATGTGAAGCGTGACAATTGCATGATTATGTAGACGTGAATAACTTGTAGTTTTTTTTGTCCTTGTTTTCTTTATGCGGTTTAATTTTCAACACAGTTAAATCATAATACATCATTCTCTGTACGAAGATAACGTAAATAACAATGCAACGACGCTATTTTGCTTTAACAGACAAAGTAGATGATAACATTACTGTGAAATATCTACACAAAGTTCTTTTAAGAAGATTAACGGATGTATATCAAGCTGAGATTTCGTTTATATTTCACATCTTTAAAGAAATTATTCATTTTTAAATAAGACTGCCTTAACATAAGTATACAAGAAAATAAATGTACTTGATCCTTTAATATATATATATATATATATATATATATATATATATATATATATATATATATATATATATACTTTGTAAAGGTAAGTTTTATATTTCTATGTATTTACAAAATCTACAAAAGAAAACAAATATAAAAGTTTACATTTATTTCAAAATGATCTTTAAATAATTAATATTCTCTAAGTACTATTTAAATAAACAATACAATTTACTCTTTGTTAACTAAATTCCCTTCATTAAAAGAAAAATGGTTTATATTTGTATAGAATATATAAAAAAGTAATGAATTATGAAAATAAATATATTGAAAAAAAATTAATTGTGTTTAAATGTCTATAAAAATACAGTTGAATGAATAGAATTAAATTGAAATAAAAATTTAAATATTAATGAAATTGATAAAAAAAACTTATTCTGCCATTCAAATATTGACAAAAAATGAAAGTTGTAATTTAATTTCCTAACAGTCGCAACAAAGTTATATGAATTTGAAGAAACTGGTGAATTTTGTTCGTAAAATAATGAAGTAAAGTTGTCGGAATTTTGTATCTGACGTCCTAATTTATTTAAGTTTTATTGTTTGTCATCCGCAGTCTTACATTTCAATAAAACATAAAACTTTTATGAATAAAGTCTGTAATATTTTAAATTATATATATATATATATATATATATATACATATAAGAACTTATATACTTTTGTACATATGTATATTAGTACTGTCGTTGTAAGTTTTAGAGTTTGAAATGAAGATAATTAAATTCTGTTTCAATAGTTTACCATAAAATATTAATTACTAACTACATATATATATATATATATATATATATATATATATATATATATATATCTATTCTAGCATTGTAGAAGAAAATATGAATTGTTATTTTATGAATTAAAAATAAAGTTTTCAATATAACGAAATTTTAATAGAAGTATATTTTTTATATTCTAATATATATATATATATAACGTATATAATAGATATATATATATATATATATTCGTATGTAAAATAATATTTTTTAATTCTATATTTTACGATGTATACACAAGTTTACATGAAAAGAATAAAAATTATAAAATACATTTTAAGAAAAATCCGATTAAATTTCAATTAAGAATTTGATGACAATTTTTAAAAAAATTTCTTTTCACTTAACAAATAAACTTAAAATGTTATAAAATCGACAAATGAATATATAAATTTTCAAAATATGAAATAATATAAGATAAGATATATTTATTTATAAAATAAATTATATTTATTTATAGCTAAATGTTCATTTATATTCAATTATTTTCGATTAAGAAATATAAAGTTAATTCTAATATATATTTTTTAAAATATCTCAATTTTTCAATAGAGACTTAAATCCAGATTTAAAAGGGGTAACATTTAATTAAGTGATGATCGTTTGAAAATTGAAAACCTAACTACCGAACTTGCAACCCTAAGCAAACATATTTCAATATTACTACAAAAGTGAAACGCAAAAATTATGATTAAATTCAAATTATGCAAACAAATTATTGAATAAGTAAGGCACACTGAAATATAAAATAACTATAAGAGTTTATTTGAAAATTATTTTTTCCTAGAACGATTATTCAAAGACAATAGGGTATTGTCACTAATACATTTAAAAATTATTACCTATTTTGTAAAAAATATTTAATCTACATAAACACTGTTAATTAGTTAATCATATAAGAATTATAAAATAAAAATATTTTAAAATAAGAAAATCAAGTTAAATTACTAAAAAGTTAGTATTCGTATTTTTTTGTTGTTTGAATCTTACAGTTTTTAAAAATATTTTAAAAACTGACAACGTACATTACTGTAGAAAATTAATAATTAAGCCAATAAAAACACTGAAATATAATCGGGGATAAAAATAATATATTTATATTTACTGAAAAATAATATTTATGTATATTTTTTCAACAAAACTAGAATATTTTTAAATATATTAAAATTTTTATTATATTGTTTTCTTGTATTTTTATTACTTTTAATTTTTTACGAAAAATAATTATATACCTAAAAAAATAAATTATATATATATATATATATATATATATATATATATATATATATATAGATAGATAGATCAATCTGTCCTAATAATACATTGTAAAAATAAATTAATGAGTATAAAATTTATATAAGACTATGCTGGAAAATATTGAATCTGGTCGAAAGATGCAATAATATAAATACCAGAAAATTTACCAGAAAATATACATATAATCCAAAATCGACAGATTAAAATCAAATAACAATAACCGAACCGTAATATTTTTCATGCGGTTCGCTCATTTTTAATAAGATCGTATCAAACTGTGTGACACACATTAAATTCACAAACCGTCCGTGATGTCGTTGCGAACAATAAGTCATTTAGAAAAACAGGCGGGGTGGAAAGCAAGGGTCGTTGATCGAGCTCCGCATCGCCAGAGTGTATTAATAAAAACTACCCTATTCGAAATACGATGCACGCCAAAACCGCGACGGTCACTATTTACGATATCATTATAATACAATTAAAGTTAAATGGGAATAAATAAGTTTTTTTTTATTTCAAACGAATTTATATTTTAATAATTTTAATATTCTTAGAACTGTGTATTAAATATCAAAAATAATTAAAACAATAAAAAAAATAAATCAGTTCTAGAATTTATTTTCTAAGAACATGAAAATTATTTTCAAGGAAAGCAAAAAATTATAATTAAAATAATTTTTTATACAGACTGAAAAATAAACAATAAATATAATAAACTTTATTTCTTGGAATTTATGTATAAAAGACAATAAAAGTAATTCTAACACAGTTTATTTTCTTAAATTGTAACTAGCAAAATATATACATACAAAAATAAATACGTCTACGTGAATACACATTTATAGTTCTCAATTATAAACTACTTAAAATCTATTTTATTATTTTAAATATTTGAAGAAAATAAGTTTAGCACAAAATTAAACTTAACTACACTTGTATAAATCAAACATTGGAAATTAAAAAATGCTTAAACGTTTATATAAGAAAACACATTTATTTCAAAAAGTGATAAATGTCATAATTATGGCATTGAAATATTAATAAATTGTTACATGAGGTCAGTATTTTAATAAATATAACGTAATTTATTTGAAACTTTTTGAACACATCTCATATACACATACATTCACACACACATAAACATATATATATATATGTATATATATATATATATATATATATATATATATATATATATATTAATATGTGTTTTTATTTATTAGTATAAAATATAGTAAAATACTCTATTTTATTTCTCAAACGATGAATTTTCTTTCTTATAAAAATTAATCTACATTTAAAAATATATTCTAACTAAACAATTAATTTCAAAGATGAGATTTTTGATTTCAATTTCATAATATAAGAAAATGAGTGATTATTAGTCGATATTTACTAAGATATAATGTTATACTAAAAAATATGAATTAGTTCTAACAAAGAATAAAATGCGTTAATAAAAATCATAATTCCCTAATTGTAAAGAAAATTACTTTCAATAATGTAATTATTTTATATTTATTATTAATATATTTATTACTTACATTCTATTGTATTTAAAAAAGAATTACGTCCTACTAAATTATATTTAAATACTTTACTAATTTCATGAAATGAAACTAATTTCTATAAAAAAATATTCTGAAATATAAAAAATGTATTTTTATAAAAAAATATGTAGAAATTCACATTATATTCCATACTAATATTGTTGATAAAATTATAAAAATACATTTTAAAAATAGTTTTTCAAATAATAAAATTCTATCACTTTGAACATATTTCATTAATTTCACAACGTTTATTTCCTATGTGACATTCTATTTGCTTTCGTTTTTGTGACGTTACGCCCCTTATCAATAGCTTCAACCCGATTCCACCCCATTTATGCCCATTCCCCATCACTGTTGATTATTATTCAACACGTGGCCTGACGAACGCGGATTTAACTTCGATGACATTGATGGGTCGTCTCACTCGCACGTCATTTGATTACCGCTGTACGTTTCAGCCAGAAAGACTCCTCAGCGTCAGAATATGAATCAATAGTGATTTTCTCATAAAATCAACTTGTTAGAAACACGAATTTGTGGGATTACAGGGCGAATGTTATAAATTAAATTATTATTTTTTTATATGAAGTACAACAATATGTTTCAATGAAGGATGAATGAACTTCATGGAACGTAAAAAGTTTTTAAAATTTTTTGAGAACATTATGGTTTTGGTGCATTATAAAGTTAATGTAAAAAGTTTGTAGATTTAAATATCAGATATGAATATTAAAAGTACAATACAACTAAACTTTATTTCCGACCTATTTTTTTTCTTTATTATTCTTTTAGTATAATGTTTTGACTTTGAAACATTGAAACAATAAATTAATTAAAAATTTTAAAGAAGTGATATATTCTTTTCAGTTATTTAATATACAAATTAGTCTGAAAGAACAATAATTATTTCAATAAATAATATTTGTAGTCCTTGAAAATGGAAACAGAAATAATAAACATCAAAAACAATTTTCTCCACATTATATATATATATATATATATATATATATATATATAAATGTGGAGAAAATTTAATATATAATTTATATTTAATATATATATATATATATATATATATATATATATAAACAATTAAATAATAATTATAAGGAAAATATAATTTTGTAAATTACTTCATTTCAGTAGTTGATAGGTATAAAAAATATTGTGCAAAATTGAAATTTTTATATAAATTTTAATTAGTGTATAATAAGGCACAAACAAATTTATATATATATATATATATATATATATATATATATATATGCACTTATAAAAATTAAAAATTGAAAAAAGTTGAGAATGAAATAGAAACAAAATATGATAAAGTTCATTTCGAACCAGAAGAAACATTTAAAAATAAATTATTTATAATTTCAATGTAATTCAAACAAAAATGTAATTACTGAGCAAACATAATTATATAAATTTGTTTGCGTACCTAATGGAATAAAATTTATTCAATCACCTGCAGCAAAATTACAGTTTAATGTTTTGTTTGCCGTCAAGAAGTATTATAATGTGTGTAAAGCTCAAGTGTAGAAAGATGTAATCGTTATAACAGTACAACAATAAAATATTCGATTAAATAGAAAAGAAAAGGTTATTACGTGTTTAAATTTCAAACGTATAGTAGCATTAAACGTTACTATTAAGAATATTATATGAAAATATTTATATTAAATGAATAAAAAATAATGTCAAAATATATTACGATAGCGTGTTATTAAATTATATGAATATAAATGAGAATTAATTGATTTTCAGAAAGGTTTATCTCGAAAATTATAACTGAATTAATTGTCATTGCACAGATAATTTTTATAGAAAGTAATTCATTTTTAACATTTATTCATTACCAAATTAACAAAACATATAAATCAAGTACATCAAAATTTAATCAGCATGGAAAGGAAACAAAATAGATCAACCCTCCAATTACATTAAAGTATAAAGTTTTTTTCGCATTTCGAATGTGTTCAACTGACAGTGTAACAAAAGTAACATATTGCTTTATTTCACTTGCGTGAATACAAAGTTTAAAAACGTATTAAAGTTTTACCTTGATTAACTCCGAAAAACATTTATGGCTGGTTATATTAAATTTCACACTGAAAATTTACCACTGTTCAAATTTTGTTCAATTCAAATTATACAAATATAAACAAATAATTACACAAAAGAATTATATATATATATATATATATATATATATATATACATATATATATATAGATAGATAGATATATATATATATATATATATATATATATATATATATATATATAACCTATAACTCAACCATTTGAATGAAAAGTTGATAATAGTGATAATGTAATTACAAAATGATAAATTATGATTCATCTGTAAAATTGGAATAGTAATTCAGTAAACTCCAAGAGTTATAATAGTCTATATATATATATATATATATATATATATATATATATATATATATATATATATATATATATGTATATACATTATTTACATATAATATGAAAGAAATATTAGAATTAATTTAAAAAATATCGAAACTGTATTCTAAAGAATACAATATTTATATATATATATATATATATATATATATATATATATATATATATAATTAGTAATAAATACTGAAATATTAACGTTACTTAAATATCTGAATATAATTTATGAATAGTTATAGGGTTCCATGTCTTTATATTAACAAATAATATAAATAGACTAACTTGCAGAAATAAGAATTACACAAAACTCAATCAATATCGACTTGGAGCAACAACCAGCTATCAGGCAGTTATAAATCACCCCTTTTTCCACTTAAACACCCTCCTACGAAGTGGTTAAGAACCAAAAACACCCGAAGCGACGAGAAGCGTCCGCTTCAGTCGATATTGCAGTACCTCCGATCACCAGTTATTTCGTCTCACCCTTAAAATACATCTCCCATAGGGTATGCTTAACAAAATATATAGAGGTTGTCTTGTAAAGAGTATGTAATATATTTTAAGTTATTATTTAACTAAAATTATTTTTAACGTATTTAAATATATATCGAGGAAAAATGGAAATTATTTTTTTTAATTTATATTTTTTCTTGTAATAAATTAATTAACAAATATAAACAATTATTTTATATTTTTCGTTCATATAGGTTTTTAAATGATGATTTATTTTAAATAATCAAAAATTATATTTTACAATAATTTTAAATGTTATTAGAAATAATAATATTTTTAATTTACTTTTCGAAATTAAAATCAGGTATAGATATAATAAAGAATCAAATGGTAAGTAGATTGTATAAAATTAAAAAAAATAATTATTAGAACCAAATATAAATCATTTTGAAATTAAAACTTAAATTTCAATTAAAGTAAAACTTAAATTTTAATTAGCTTTATTAAAATAAATAAATTAAACATGCACTAAAAATTCAGTAAAATTTTAAAGATTAATAAAGTCATTTCAAAATATTATATAAATGTTTTTACCAATCATATATTGCATTCTTTTTAAAAAAATAAATAAATAAAAGAATTTAATAAATAAATATAAATAAAATGTACATTATTAATAGAAATAAAATACATTTTACAACAATATTAAATTTTGCATTTATAAGTTTGAAAATACATTTTCATATCCATTTTAAAATATCATTTTCATTGATTACCATTTACCAAACATTTATAAGATTTCTTAAAGAGAAAAAAACTTTCGGTAAATTTATTTTGGTTGAAAACACCTTCCAGCAATTTATGAACTTCAAAACTCAACATCTTTTTAAATAAAGTAATTGATGCATAAGAAATTTATATTTTCGATTATTGTTCATTTTAATTTATAAAAAAATGGTTTAATATCTGAAAACTGTTATAAAACTGTTTTGAAAAGATTTATAAAACTTTTTTAGATGTTGTTTAATAAGTTTACAATTAAACATAGCAATGTATAAAAAATTAATAATTAAATATTTATATATCAATATATATATATATATATATATATATATATATATATATATATCAATATTTAAGTAATTAATAACTAATTTATTTACGAATTTTCATTTAATTGAAAATATATCGAATGATATAAAAAAATAAATACCAAATTTCTTAAAATGTAATAATATATTAATGAGTATTAATTTCTTACAGTTCTTTTGAATTAAATATTTATAATAAATAAATTAATATTTTTATTTTTCTCCAAACTAACACAAATTCTTTAATATTTCATTAGCCTATAAAAATATCTCGTTTATTTAATAAAAAAGGGCATACTCTTTAGAATTCATTTCAAATAAACTATTCATATTTTCATTATAATTTATAGATTCCGTATGTTTTTACAATTTGTAATTCAAATTAACTCTAATAATAGCAAAATATTTATTTTATTCTAAAACTACAAACTTTATATTAATACATTATATAGCAAAGTTTAATATTTTATAAGCTTAATTTACTGTTTTTTAATACACATGTATATACGAATATTTATTATGACAAGAATAAACGTGGTAAACAGATATAAAATATTAATGGTGACACTAAATAGTTACATTTTATTTGTAAATTATTCTTTATATATATATATATATATATATATATATATATATATATATATATATATATATGTTTTGATGTAGGTCAAAATTTTGTATGTTGTTTAATGGTCTCACGTTTTAGAAAACAAATTATATTCTTATGTAAATTCAGAAATTAAACAGTTTGTAATATGTTCACTTTTAACAGTTACATGAACGAGTTTACAAAGTTGGTAATAGTAATCTGGTTTACCATAATCCTGATATTATCGCTTGAACGTTCTGCGCATAAAGAAAAGTAGACAACCTGTATTCTATACTAACTTCGTCAACAGACCACCGACCGGTACGTTTGGAGGGTGCGGGAGCAGCTACACCTCCAAAAGCGCCTGTTGCAACCACCCGCCAACTACATCTGTCGATAGACTCGCCTAAACGAAGATATATAAAGTTCCTGAAGCGTTATAGCGGTCCCGTAACGTAACGACCTCGTTTCGCGTGCTCCGGTCGGTCATGGTTCCCGGAATAGAGGCGTGCTTCCGGAAATTGGCGCTGGTAATTATTTAGTGTTTGAGTTGTAATGAATAAAAAAGTATTGGCGGCCGGTCGACAATGTATAGGTACGTAATGGTAGCCTTTAATTGACGATAATTACATTTGGTACAGTGATTTCTTCTGTTTACAGTATAATGAAAATGTAAAATTAAAATGAAGTTGTTTTCTCTGTGATACTTCACAGAGAGCTACTGAACGTTCACAAATTATTTCTGTTTCGTTTTGTAAATTATCATGTTTTTAAATAATTTATAAAAAAATCAATTTACTGCATTTTTAAAATTACAAAGCAGAACAAAATATTGTACATTTAAATAGAAATTAAAATTTGCACTGAAATATATCAAAAAATATAGAACATATGTACAAGGATCGTTTGATAAGTATGGTAAATTTATTTATCGTTTAATTTAATTATTTAAATTAAATTTACTTTTTTACCATACTTATCAAACGATCTCGTATGTCAAAATAAATGTAGATTTATTTAAATGCTAAATTCTAATATTTTTTCATTAAAAATTGTTTTATTGAGTAAAAATATTTGTTTGATAACTAAAAATAATGTCAATAATTATGTATTTTGCTTAAAATAATATAAAAATTAAACGTTTCTTTTAAAAGCAAGTAATTGTGTTATTACTAATAAAAAATTTTTTTTCAAAATTCTTAAATCTTATTTTTACACATTCATATTTTTTTAGAAGAAAATATTTTTTTGTAAATACTTTTAATATTAAAAATCTGGTAGATCGTTTCAAAATGGATGATAATTTTTCAAATACTTGTTGTTACTCTTAAATTATAAATATTATTACTATAATTAATAATAAAATAGAATTAGATGAAAGAAAGAAAGAAATAGAAAATAAATTAGTTTCAATTATAAAATTTAACGAATTAAATTATATTCTGTAATTAAATAATTTAATAAAACTAAACAACTTATAATAAGATATCAAACCAGTAATAACTTCAATAGTAAAATATTAGGTTGGCAAGTATCTCCCTTCCGCTTTTTTTTTTACATAGCTGCGAAATTCAAAAGACCAGAAGGCGGAAGGGAGATATTTGCCAACCTAATATTTTCCAAATCATTATATATATATGCAAAAAATTTTCATTTCGTCGCTTGATAAGATAAAAGCTTAATATACCATACATCTATTTTATATTTACATTAAATATAAATAAACCACGAAAATACCCTTTAGTCACTTGTGAAAACGTCTTTGTTATTCTATAATTCTATATGCTTAAAATTTTATGTTTTCAGCACATATAGACACATACATACATACACAAGCATATATATATATATATATATATATATATATATATATATATATATATAACATACATACATATATACACACACACAAACAATGGTGGTACATATAGAAGAGACAGTAAATAGGTCATCATTTTGTTCCGCAAATAACTTTTTCCGCTGCATTAATTTATCTTCAGTAGATATTACTATTATTATTAGTAATATAATTTTAAAGCTTTATCAATCCACTATTCGATATAGTCCTCGATCAAAAACATTTACCAATCTTTTTTATAATGTCTGTCCACTTTTTGTTGGCCTCATTTTCGACTTCTTTATTTTTATTTGTTCTCATTGATTTATATCGTTTTAATTATATTCCCTTCTTGAAATATATCTTGCTTAATTTCATTTCAAACTGTTAATTTTTTTATTACTCTAAATCCTGTTGATATTTGAATCTTTTCTATATTATTTATTATTATTTTAGTATCTCTTTCAGTTATTCCAAACAAACATATTTCCATATTTATATGAGTTGTCTAGCATCTATGAATTATTGTGGTAGGGAAGCGTTTCACTACTAAAAAAAGATGTTTAAAAAGTTTATAGAGTATCCAGTAATTAAAGAATAATATAGAACAGATTAAATTACTTTTGTATTATTTTTCTTGAAGTAAAATAGAATTATCTATTCATTTATTCAAATGTACTCTATTTTATTTTTACTTATTTTTTTAATTTCACTATAGATAATCCAACTTTATTAAACTTTTGAACCAGATAAGCATGCTTAGTGACTTTCGTTCTATTTATTTTATTTTGATATTTAATTATAAAACAAGTATTGATAATTTTTTGTTTTCCATGTTTCATTTGAATATGTTTTTCTATTTTTTCATTTAAAATTTTCAATTACAATATTACTTATATTTTTTTTCAATATTTTCCAAAATAGCAATACTATTACCAAAATAATAGTAGTTAAATATTTTTTTGTTTCTTTGCCAAGCCAATCGAACGATTTGAATACTTATAAGTTTGTGTAAACAATAATAAAGAAATAGATTTCTACATTTGTGATTTATATACATGTTTTTTTTTAATAAAACACAAATCTAGGTGTCATATTTAGATAACCCTATATATAAAGCCATAAGAATATAAAACATGAAACCATACAATAAAAAAATGGAGGACATTTGACTAATATTAATAGAAATTTAGACAAATGATATGATTACAGCTAATGTTATGAGTTGTTTTAAAAGTGTACAATAACCATGACATTTAAGTTATTACAAGGACATAAATGTTTCAACATAAAATTGTCTTTATCAGATTTAAAACAAATGTTTATTATTTTGTTAAGATTATGAATTATATATTTTATGTGGTAGCAATAAATTCTAGCATTTAGTGAAATTTGTGTAGTAATAAATTATTTATCAAGAATAAAAGACCACATAAAGAATAAATTACTTCATTTGAAAATTACAGGTAGAAATATATTATGTACTTTTATGTTTCCTGTTTTGTATTTTATTACTTTAAAATAATCTCATTTTTTAAACAAACTGTTTATATGACTGTTAAGATTTTGTAAGTATAACATATATTTATGTCTTCAAACAATAAAAAAAACTATAATATAAAAACATTTATAATATACAATTAAAAATACTACCATATAATATGGATTTACTTTTTTTCTTTTGGTAGCTTTATTCTTTATTTAGTTATATATATATATATATATATATATATATATATATGTATATATATATATATATATATATATATATATATGTCAATGTATGTGTATATAAATTATTATTGTTATTCTTTTATGTAAGCTTTTATTATAATTAAAATTGAAAATAACTATTTTCATTTTTTATATAACTTGAAAAACGAATATTTATATGATTTTATAAATCAATTTGTTTTATTGTATTTTAAGCACAATAGAAATAAATATTTTCGTAGAAATTGATATTTATCATTATATTACATAGCATATAAAATAATATTATGAATAATTTTTATACTATTTTTTGTATTATTTATCTTTTTTTATTTTATAATATGACTAATTTTAATGACAAGCGTAATGTAAAAGGGTATATTTAAAATTTTGAAAAAAAATTATATAATCATGCACATACATATATTTCATTAAAACCAAATACCATTAATGCCATATGGTTAAACATATTTTTAAAATCGTAATTTCCACATATATTTTCAATTTATACTGAACGCTAGGGTTGAAATTTTTCAGTTTTCAAAATTTAAAATCCAGCAACCCTAATATTTTTTTAATATAACTTTAATTTATTAAATTTAAATTACAAAAATATTTAGGTTACTTGGATTGAATTTATTTTCAAAATTAGTGATTTTTAAATAATCATATAATTTAAGTTTATTTTTCGTCTCTTTCTTCACACAAAATATTTCTTTAGAGTATTCTATTTAAATTAAATAAAATATGATTATAAATTATTATTTAAATTAAAATTAATGTATTTATGTTAACACAAATATTTTTTGAGTGAAACAAATATTTTTTAAAAAATTTACTTAAATAAAAATTGCTATTTTTAGTAAACCAAATCTTTATTAAGAATTCGGAATTTTTTTTTCCATATTTCTAGCTAGTAATTTATATAAAATTTTCATATATAATTACTGAAATTATTATTTCAATATTTTAAAAATTATTAAACAATTTTACTCACATAGAAAATGTCTACATTGTAGTGAGAAAATAATTTTTTTTAATAACATAAATTACTTATGGTAAAATTTCACAAAAACAGGTCCTTCTAACTAAATACGAAAATTAAAAATAATAGAAGTCATAAAACATTATTTTTATATATTTTTGAAGATTACACAACTGTTGATTTTTTTTAAAAAAAAATCTACTTCTGAAATATATATATTATTTTTCATCTAAAAATGGGTATCTCATTAACTATGCGTGTGTTTGTATGTATGTATGTATGTATGTATGTATATATATATATATATATATATATATATATATATATATATATATATACACATGTATATACATGTGTATGTTCTGGTCCAAAAGCAGTGAAAACAATTCACTGGTCAACAATAAACTCACATGATCATAAAACGAAATAGCGGTCAAAGTGCCATACCAACCCCATTCTGAGAACAAATGTACTCTCTATTCGTGTACTCCAACAATACACTACACATACGTCATATAATATGTTAGTAGAAGGAGTAAACAGGGTGGTAGTGAGTATGTAATCTAGATCCTGGTTCGCTCGACTGCGTCCCGACGATAATTCACGCTCGGTGCATTTGTTGAATCACTCTAAATCGCAATCACCCCACCGTGTTTTAGTTGCGCATTGTATGTACACAGAAGCGTAACCATATGAAAACACTCGGGGCGGTGATATGAATGTCAATGTGTGTATCTGCTTACTATTACAGCTATTATCACTTCTACATTGTGTTATTGTGGAAAACATTGTTATCTTTGCATACGTACCGCGTGTCAAGTTTGAAAATATGTTTGCACAACCTTGGAAATATTCTATACTTGCATCGATTGAAAATTTGCTATTGCAAATAATACAAAATTATTTCAGAATAGTGATGTAAGATTTCAATCATACTTCATGCGAACAATTCATTTTTAATATAACAAAAACTTTTATTTTTGAGTAAAATCACAATTTTTTTAAAAAAATTAAAAAAATCGTCAAATATTTTTTTTAGTATACAATAACCATTGAAACAAATTTAATGTGTTTATATATAAAATTTTAAACATTTTATATTACTATGCTATTATAAAATGATATATAATATCCAAAAATAATTATTTTTAAACCAAAACACATAATTCACTTAATTGTTAATAAATTTATAATAAAATAAAACTATTGAACTAACACCACAATATGTTATAAAGTGTTCAATAATCATTTATTGTTCACTTTGTTGTTTATAAAAATAATGAGATAATACGCACTTCAATGCTATTATCGTCAGAGACTATTAACAAAGAGCCTTTGACGATATTAATAAAAAAAATCTCTGGCAATGATGATATCACCATCGAAATGCGTATTAGTCCATTGTTGTTATAAACAACAAATGTGATTATTGATCATTTGATAACATATTGTGGTATTTGGGATGGAAATTCATATATGTTAAAGTGAATTTTCCAGTTTCCAAATAAAAAGTAATAAATATTTTTCTAGAAAAATATAATTGCAAAAAATTAAACAACTTAAATTTTATAAAATTGTAAATAAAAATTATATCACTTGTTCTACATACGACCATGATTTCTGTCTGTGACTAGGAGTAATTTACCTCACTCCCCTAATAATTTGTCTCATAAGGCGTTGAAGCATGCGCGTATACTATACGGTACATACACGCGTGTAGGATCTTTGTGTCCTTTTCAGCAATTAATTTTTGTCATAATTGAAAACACGGATATTATCAATATGTTCTAATATATATATATATATATATATATATATATATATATATATATATATATATATATATATACATGTATAGTATAGTAATTTTAATTAATAGTTAAATAATTTGTAGCTACAAAAATAATTAACCCCTAATATAAATTTTATAATAACAAACATATTTGTGATTTTTTTTAATTATTTTAAAGACACTTAAATTAACGTTTTCTCACTCGTATGTGTGTGTGTGTATATATGTATATATATATATATATATATATATATATATATATATATATATATATATAGAGAGAGAGAGAGAGAGAGAGAGAGAGAGTATTCATCATCAAATATTCACTTTAATTACAAATGTAGATTTCGATGGTTATAATCGTCATTTGAACAATAATATGAATTAATTTTATAAAATCTTATAGTTTTAAAATTGTAATTAATTTTTGTTAAAATATTTTTTATTGAAAATAAGCTCATTTGACCAGTCATAAATCATTTCTCCTAGATTTTTAATATTAAAAGTATTTACAAAAAAATATTTTCTTCTAAAGAAATATAAATGTGTAAAAATAAGATTTAAGAATTTTGAAAAATATATTTTTTTTTAGTAATAATACAATTACTTACTTTTAAATTAAATATTTGATTTTTATATTATTTTAAGCAAAATAATTATTGACCTTATTTTTAGTTACCAAATAAATATTTTTACTGAATAAAAGAATTTTTAATGAAAAAATATTAGAATTTAGCATTTAAATAAACCTGCATTTATTTTGATATACGAGGGTCGTTTGATAAGTATGGTAAAAAAGTAAGAAGAACTAAATTTAATTTAATTCATTAATTAATTAAAAATATCCGACAGGAAAACTTTTGCCAATATTATTTAAACTTTGCATTAATTTTAAATAAAAATTTAAAGATAAAAAAGTTACAAATTAATATAACAGATACAAATCAGAAAAATAACAAGGATAATTTAGAAATGTGTATGTAATATTTTCAAATACTAAAAACTTATACAAAATAACAACGACTTCATGAATCAGATAATTGTCATGTATAGGCTAACAATTACCTTATTTTTGATACTGTAAAAAAACTTCCAATTTTACCAATAAATGCTTTAGAGTAATTGGTTCAATTGATGAGAATATTCTTACAAGAAAATACTTCATTTAAATGTTACTCTTACATTTATTAAATCAATCAGGATTTTATATTTTCTTTTATTATTCTATTAAAATATCTACTTTTATTTATTTTATAAGACTGCAATAAATAATAAAATTATGTTTGTTATTGTGTAAGTAATATTATATGTTATATTAGTTAGGAGTATAATTTTTTTTATTATAGTATTAAATAAGTTTTTTTACATTTATTACATTTTTTAAAAATTACATATTAAAATTTATTATTTTTTTATTTTTATTCCCTAAACGATTTATTAAAAAGATTTTACATTACATTTTTATTTTTTCAATACTGCAATTAAAAAAAACAACTTTTTTAAGTATAACATAACATTATTGTGTATTACATTTAAAAGGTATGTTTAATTAAAATTTAACAGCCTGATTGTATATATTGATAAAATTGAAATATAAATCGAAAAAGACATTATTATAAATTTAATTTATATATATATATATATTATTTACCTTTTATGTCTAGTTTAAAAAAGTAATTTATTTTTGGCTACAACGATTCCGCGACGAATATCAATAATATTATTCAAAAGTAATTAAAAACGTGCACTGAATATAATCACTTACTATGTTGTAAATAGAAATTTTAATATTTTCATTTCATTTCAAACAGAGTTTTCCGTCTAGTGAATTTTGTCATGAAACAGGAAAATATTAATTGTGATATCAAAACCACGTCAGCTGAATGCGCCGTGTAATGCTGATAACATCTGAAATTCTAAATGTATAGTCGCTATAACATGATTATAAATATCAATCTTTGTGTAGACGTGAACTCAACAGGCACATAAAACAACCTCGTATCTCTACATCTGGTACTAAGGAATACGTTTATAATCGCTAAACGATATTACACAAACGTATATACAAATTTGTATTTCAAGATGGTTACATATTTTATACACTTATACCTTTATATATAGATACATACATAAATATATATATATATATATATATATATATATATAAATATACACCCAACAAATATATGTACATTAGTGTCTACGTAAGTAAATATGTCTTAATATGTATTTTATACCTTACATATTAAGAAAATATATGGAGTGAAACGAAAAAAACGCCAAGTATATTAAAAAACTATTTTTTTTAAATATATGATTAATCATGGATTATTATATATTTTTTAAATATTTCAATATATAATGTGGCCCAAATGAGACTGATCAATAATAAAGAATAACCAAGTAAATATATATGTAATTCCTTCAGTTTCATTTTAGCCACCCCCTCTCTCTCTCTCTCTCTCTCTCTCTATACATATATATATATATATATATATGTATATGTATGTATGTACGTATGTATATATTTTAAATAAAAATGTTTTAATCAATTAAAAAAAACAAAAAAGATAAAATTACATACAACATTCTTAATCAATTCACATTTCTTTGAATACGTTAAAGAAGTAATGCCTCATGAAGTCTAAATTTAGATATTAAGTACGAGGACAATTGAAAAACTTCAAACGAAAAAAGAAGTACTAAAATATGTATGCTCAGATACTTACAATGAAATCAGGAAAGAGATCTTTGTATGAGAGTATAACAAACGAGTTTTCGACGTAATTGAGAGAGTGAATAGTCTTAATAGTTAATAGAGTGGCTTTATTGTAAGACGAAACGATGATTATGGAATAAAAAATATTCTTTTTCTTTCATAAAAATGCTAAATGGTCAATAAAAGAAGCTATTCGAGAGATATAATACGAACATTCAGAAAAATAAGAAAAAGACCGTTGAATGTAATTGATAAAGAGTTCGTGAATAGAATTTTAGCAGTGAATTGATTGATTTGGATGGAAATGATATTTAAATAGCAATTTAATACATTACAACATTGTGATAAATTGTTCAATAAAAAATATATTAAATGACAGGTTTCTAAATGCGAATAAAAAAGATTAATGAATACTTTTATTGTAGATAATAAAAATAAATTTATTATATGAATATTTCCATTTATTTTTTGATATTATATCAGAGTAAAATATTTTATAAATAGTGCAATTTTTTACTTTATTAAATTATTTAAAACTGAACAATAAATTAACTTAAGACAGTGCTCATTTTTCATTAAAATTCAACAAATGTTCAATCATTTAACATTTCAAAACTTTTTACTTTTTTGGTTATATATAGTGCGGCTTCGATTAGTACGGTTTCGCTATAATCCGGTTTAAAATTTAAAAAAAAATATATGCGCGTACGCACATTACACGCATGCGCAGTTCTAGTTTTGTGGTCTTTTTTCTTTTTCTATTAGTTTTCGATTCGTAACTCTAGAGTAAAGTCGATTTTTTGATAATTAAATTTTAATAACCCATTTGAAAATAAATTTAAAATGCATTTAAAATGAATGTATAAATCCCTGGTTTTGTTTTGTTGATACATATAAACATTTGAATGAATTATCCTCGTTTTATTTACTTAAAAACAGGAAAAAATTTGTTTGGAACCAAATAAAGTTTTTTGTGTTTAGTTAATGTTTCGATTAGTCCGGTTTCAAATAGCTCGGCAAATCAGTATAACCGACTAGCCGCACTATGCGAGGTATTCCTATATATATATATATATATAGAGAGAGAGAGAGAGAGAGAGAGAGAGAGAGGGTATTCATCATCAAATATTCACATTATTTACAAATGTATATTTCGATGGTCATAATCGTCATTTGGACAATAATATGAATTAATTTTATAAAATCTTATAGTTTTGAAATTGTAATTAATTTTTGTTAAAATATTTTTTATTGAAAATAAGCTCATTTGACCAGTCATAAATCATTTCTGTCTAGATTTTTAATATTAAAAGTATTTCCAAAAAAATATTTTCTTCTAAAAAATATGAATGTGTAAAAATAAGATTTAAGAATTTTGAAAAAAATATTTTTTTTATTAGTAATAACACAATTACTTGCTATATTTTTTTTCAATGTACACTTGTTAAATGAAACAGTAATTAAATTCGCATTTTTATTTATTTTTTCCAACTTATAGTTGATGTTATGTTTATTTATCTTTGTACAAAAATAAATATATTGAATCAAAATTTCCAAATTAGTTAGAAAAATTGATAATAAATCAAAATACTACAAATCGCTTCTAGCGTGTACAATCATCAAATCAATTCAAACAAATTGAAACGTTACGTTGTATAAAACACATTAAATAAACGTAATTAAAACAACTATTTTAATTTGCCACTCGATATATTCACAAATACACGTATCCAGTATATTTAATTGCATATATATTCGTGTATGTGTATGTCTACATACGTTCAGTCAACCGTATTTGTAGCATGCATATATGAGGGATGATTTTACCACTAACATACAGCTAACATCCTCCCAGCTTGCAGACGACTACTAGTAGAGCTGCTTCGAGCACTCCAATATCAGTGATTGCATGCGAGGGATGTGAATGCCACAATTATCAGATGGAAATGTTAATGGTCGCCAACAATGAATAGGTAAGGTTAGTTTTATTACGCGTATATGAATAATAGATCAAACGGGGAATTGTGTTCCAGCTTAACACTCAGTGCGTTGTAATAAATTATTGCTATTATGATAATTTTCACAACTGAACGTTAGCGTTCGTAAATAAAATTACGATATTTTAATGTATTTGTGGAATATTTAATGAGTTTACATTTGAAGAAAATTTGATTTATTTTATGATTTTCAATGATAGGAACATTGCTGGAATTTAGTAATATGAATTGTTATGAAGATAAAATCAAATTATTACGAATTTGAATATTTTATAAAATACTCTCTTTCACAAAATATCACACACACACACACACTCATATATATATATATATATATATATATATATATATATATATATATAACATTACTGGAAAAATAAAACAGAAAACTATTTATAAATATAATAGTATTTTTTTTAATATAAATAAATTATTCACCCTAACACTACAAGATTTTATAAAAATATTAAAATATTGTATAATTCAGAACTCAAATGATGATGGCATGGTTATCAAAATGTGAAATATCTTTTAAGCAAATAAAGTGAATAATTAGTGACTATTGTACATTTTTATAAAATCTTGTGTTGTTGAAGTAAGTGGTTTATTTGTATTAAAATTAATTTACCAGATTTCAAAAACAAATAATAAAAAATATATCTAAATTATGTTTAATATATAATTATAAATAAAAATGTTAAAATTATAATATTCTATAATAACGTATCATTAAAAAACAGAACAAAATTATAATACAATTTAAAACAATATAGTTTTTTAAAAAATATCAAATTTATTGTTTAATTCTCCAAAATTTATTTGATAAAAATACTTTATAATATTTATATAAACTGAATATATAAAAAATTAAAAAAATATATTTTATATATATATATATATATATATATATATATATATAATTTTATAAAATATCATTAAATATTTTTTTTATGAGAAAGGCAAAATGAAAATGAAGAAATATATTTACTTCTATACTTTCGTTTTAAATATCATGTTATTAAGTATAAATAAGCAGATGTTAAATAAGAAATGAATTTATAATTACACACGAAGTATTTAAAAAGCTTAACGATCCAATCAAATATAATTAAATTAAAAATGAAAGAAATGTTTGTAATTAAATGATTTATTTTTAATTACATATTAAATTTTTTATTAAAAGAAAATAAATGTAATTAAATGTTATAAATTTTTCCCAAAAAATTAAAAAATAATTTATTTCATAAATAAAAAGATGTGTGTCATTAATTTCATCATATAATAACAAAAATTAAGTCAGTTTAACCAATAATATAAATTTAGATTAATGTAAGTATACAGATAATTTTATTATAATTTATTAAGTCTTAATATAGAATTAAAGATGACAATTTTTAGATTAATATTATTAAAATTCTAAAAATTAAAAAAAATCTAAAACCTTTCATTACTACTTTCTACTACAAATATATTTTAAGACAATTATTATTTAGTTTTATATTTTAAAAGTACTTTTAATCAAAGGTAATATTTTAAAACAGGGCAACAAAAGAAAAAAAACGTTTTTGAAATTCATTTCCCGAAATGTCGAAATTTTTATACAGTAAAGGAAAAAATAAAGAATACGTGAAAATCTCTGGTTGAACCTTTGAGAAGATTAAAGAATAAATATTGCAATGGTATGGGGCTTGTTTAATTAGTCGAAGAGAAGAGAAATCCTTAGAGAATAACTGGAAGCCCATCAGATAAAACACTGGAAACTTATTGAATTTCACGAGTATGAAATAGTAAACATAACAGTTCATATTTGCGAAATATAAATGAAGAATAATGAAAAACGAAGATAGATATTAGTAACTAAGAATCAGTGATTAACTGTTTTGAATTAGAAATGTATATTATATATATATACGTATATAATTCTTAATTTCTGACGTGAAAACATATATAAAAGTATTTTAAACAGTTTTTTTAATTAATTAATTAAAATTTACCTAAAGTAATACGATACAAATAGTTCTTATAAAAATACTATTAACATATATATATATATATATATATATATATATATATATATATATATATATATACATACATTTATAAGTATTTTACAATAAATATTAAAAATTACGTCACTACTAAATTACATATAGTATATGAACTTTTTTAACTATATCTTTGTTACTTTTGCAATTTCCAGAAAGTTTTCTTGCAAATTATACGTATATATATATATATATATATGCAAAAGTATATGTAAATACGTGTCTGTATGTACATACATTATACGTAAAGACAGTGAAATGATAGCAGGCAAATAACTCTGCTCTGACAGGTTGTTGACAATATGTAATGAGTTTGAATCTAAGATTGTGGGATATATGACGCGTCATTAAGAAAACGATTATCTTCAAAGTGTAATAAGCTCGTATTTTAATGACGTTGTAATTTAACATGTAAATAAAATATTATGTTTAAAGATATAAAATATAATTTATAGTAAAGTTATGTACGAAAATAAAATTAGTTTAAATGTTAAAGAGTTTAAAAACATATTATGTTACATTATATATAAATATATATTATACATGCATGTATGTAAAAAAAAAAATAGTTGAGTAATAATTAGAATAATAGAATATTAGAAAAATAGAATAATTAATATTAAAAAAAATCAAATTTTAATTATTATATAACAATTATTTAGAGCACACATTTCTTTAAAAAAATTATCAATGAATAATTATTTTAATACAATTTATGGTAACATTAATTCTAAAATATGATCATTAAAAGAAAGTAAAAGAATGTCAAAGTTACATTTCAGTATTTAATTATTATTGTAGATATTATTATATTTTCAGTTGAAAAGTTAGTATTAAACATTATTAATAAAATTCACTTCTTAAAATGTTTAAAAATTTTAAAATTTATATTGGAAAAAATAATATATTTAATTGATTACCAATTGAAGTACAAATTTAGTAAAAATATAAAGTATTGTAACTGTTAAAAATTATTGCATTTATTTTATAATTACTGAATGGTAAGTTATTATTTTAATATTTATATTGAAAAAAAATGTATAAAATAGAATATAACTCTATATATATTCTATGACATTATTACAAATTGCTATTATTGAAATGCAATATATTTTACTTTTATAAAATGTTAATAAATTTACTTTCTGAGTTATTTGTATTATTGGAAATAAAATACTGTTCAAGTGAAATTTAATATCTTTTTCCTATTAAAAGAGTTCTTGTTTATGTGTAAATATTTTTGTAGAATAAAAATAAAATGTATTGAAGAATGGTCACAGATTTCCGAACGTATATGCAATAAAATATTTTTTTAAAGTAATCAATAATTTTATAAAACATAATTGACAATATTAAATTATATTTTAAATATCAATAAATTCAAAATTAAATTAAATAGAATCAAAATTTATTTATATGGTAAAACTTGTACTAAAAATTCATTAAAACGATAGTAATAAAACAACAATTTTAAATTAATCTCTATGATAAATATATTAATTTATACTTTTACGGCTTATCGCAAATTTTCTGCTAACTTCATTTTACAAAACATATGACATGTTGAATAAAGTTTTGGCATGGATATTAATTTCATGAAGCTCATAAAATAAACCTCTAAATACCTGTTGCCAAACTCATATATAATACATAAAACGTTGTTAATAAAACGAAATAATTACTCATAATTCTTGATTTCTACATATAAACAATTTCTAATTAGAATTAATAAATAAATTTATAGAAAATAGTTTGCGTGTATGTAATATAAAAGGAATTTATGATAGAAGTTTGTTGTGAAAAAAATTGAGATTTATATGCACTTTACATATAAAATGTTGAAACAATATACGACAAAATAATAAATCAAAATAAATGAAAATGCTGAAATTCAACACTAACACAATTTCGTTAGATCTATTTTTAAACTTATCTATTCTACCACATCTTTTTATTTCGTCCATGTTTTCGAGGAAAAATGTTGTTTCCACTTCGATATATTTTTTCTAACCTACTTTCTATGTGCAGATACAACGTAGATGCCCACATGAAATGTACGTGTTATTGTTTGTGTAAATTTGTTTATATGAATTCTTCATATAGATATATATGCTTGTTATATATACGTTTATTTTCGAATGAATACAGCCATACCTACGTAAATATATATATATATATATATATATATATATATATATATATATATATATATACGAATACGAAAATTTATATGTCTCTTGTAGGGTAAAGTTGAAAAAGGTAAATAAATAAAATTTCATAACTTAACGAACAAAATAAAGAGAAATATAATACTTTTTTCATTATCTTAAAAATAGCAACATACGGCTTATAAAATAAAATATAATTTAACTAAAATTTTCATCAAAATAAATAATATCATGTTAGAATACTAAAAACTGATTATAAATTTAAATAAAGAAAATAATATTAAAATTTACAAATAAAAACAATATAAAATAATCAAAAATGTATTATTATATTTTTTTTAAAAAAAACTTAATCATTATATTCATACTAAAATACCTAATATATCAAATACCAAACGTATAATACAAGGCTACCTGCTGCAATTTCTAAATTCCTAGACATGCAAACGAAATGTGCAAGTGGACTTAATAATTTATAGCCCTAACATACGTTCTTCAATGCACGCAGTTATGCACAAATGCATACCTTTACTATCAACACTATTTCAGCAACTAGTATATTTATGTCTATTAGTTATTTAAAAATAGTTTAATGGAAAAGAATTAATTTTTTTAAAATAAAAATTGTGTGTACATATTTATATAATTAAAATAATATCAAAAATAATAAATGATACATCTCTGGTAAGTAGAGATACTGAATTATGATATCATACTTTAATAAATTACAAAAATTAAAATAACAAAGAGACTTCTGAAATTATAGAAAAAATTGTTAACTAATTTAAAAAAAAAAATTAAATAAAAAAATTGTAAATATATTAAAAATATATAAAATAAAAAAAAGAATAGTTCAATTAACCAAAAATTTACTCGTATATTCAATAAGTTAATCTATTTAACACACCTCACTAAATAATAATAATAATTTCATATATGAAATTGATTAAAATTTATAAAGATATTTTTGAAAAAATGTTAATTTAAAATACAAGAAAAAAACCCTGCCAAAAACAATACTATATTAAATTTTCATCTAAAGTATTTAATATTTTACAAAAAAAATATTTTTTTATGTTTGTTTTCAAATTGTGTGGGATTTACTTTTATGTCAATGAATTACCATCCCAACACACAATATATTAAAAAATTGTTCAATAATTACTAACTGATCATTTTATTTGTTTATAATAACATTAAACTAATACGCATTTCAATGTCGATTATATCATTATCAGAGTTGTGTTATAAAATTATTATTTTATATTTCAAAATATAACTCACAAATTAATAAGGAAAAATATTATTAATGAAATGAAACTTAAAAAAACAACACAATTTTTAGCATAACTTAATATGACAAAAATAATTTTAAATTATGCTTTAATAATGGAATTAAATAGGTATTAGAAGAAGTAATTAAATAATTGTTTAAAATGAGGGAAAAAGATATTTTTAAATTGCATCATAATTTGAAAAATATTTTATTTTAAAATAATACAGGTATTTTCTTAAAAAGTGTACAAGAGAAACATGAACATTTAAATAAAAAGTTTTAACAACTCATAAAGTAAATGTAATTGTTAATTTTAAATTAAAAATTGAAATGAAGAAATATAAAAATTAACAAACGAAAATTTAATCTTTTATACAGCTTTGTGTCACGTTTATAATACACTTCATTAAGTGTATTCAACTTTTGTCTCATTTATTGAAGATTTTTAATAATGTATAGAAGAGAGAAATCAATGAAAAGTAAAATATATTTAATTAAAACATTTATACTAGATACATAGTATTGAATAATAAAATTATAATTATTATTTTTAATGATAATATAAAAGATAATCATTTAAATAAAGAAATAAATACGTATTTTATAGCAACTATTAAAATAACATTATTTTTAAAAAATCTAATTAATATCATATATCATTTTAACAACAAATATAAATTCTAATAAAATTAGAAAAACTTTTTATTTCTACTTCAAACAAAGCAATTAAAAATATTGTTCTACTTTTAACTTAAACTGATTAAAAAATTCAATTTCATATTTAAAATAGAAAATATATAAGAATGAAGTATTAAAAGAAATATTATAAAATTTTAAGAAGATCTTAAAGATTTGTAGGCGTGAAATTATATACATTTCAGAATTCTTAACACAATTCATTTATCATCGGATTATGACTAACATCTATCTTGACATTGTCTATGCGAATTTGTATATGTAACTAGCGTCGTTCAAAATCCATCTCGATTCTACCCTATATATGTATATACATATGTATATATATATATATATATATATATATATATATACATATGTATATATATATATATATATATATATATATATATGTATGTATGTATGTGCGTTTGCGTATAATATGTGAGTCGTATCGGCACAAAACGATGTCGCGATGCCGCGACAGGGATTCGATTCTCGCCAATCTGCGAACACGAATATTCAATTTGAAAGCAATCCCCAGGGTGCCGCGTCGTCAGCCGTCGCCACCTACTGAAAATTATTTCGGAATTTTCCTTTTTCCTTTTCGTTTCTTTATTTTTATCGGATTTTCGCACTGAAAGTATATTGACTCAAGAGTGAAAAGAAATCGCATTAGCCAGATGTGATTTCTCGTTGCGGTTATATCAACGTTCTCTCATTTCAGACCGAAACACATTTCATGGTTAGCATATAACAAATATATTTTATGGGATAACGCCTTAATCATGTATACCTTCATTATTAACTTAACCGTTCAAGTTGGTCTCGTGTTGACGATGTTTTGAATTTATTACCATCATTTGTTATTTATCTCGTTAGATGTTGCTATTCAATTTAAAAATTGGGGTTTTATAGTTAGCGAACTTAGTTTAGCGGAAATTTATAAAATTTACATACATATATTTACATAACGGGATTATTAAATAAATGTTAACTCTGTATGAACGTTTGCTTTGAAATAACTCGACGAATAATAACACGAGCTTGGTTAAAATCACCACAAACATATTCATACAGTTGTATAATATATAAGCATCTACAAACATTCAATAAACGGATGAAGAGAAAAAAGTTAATAATTTATTATATTTTTTTAATCTACAAATAGTTCAGAAAAACTCTTATTTTATGTTTAAAAAAAGCCATTAAGTGATATTTGTAAATTAAAGAAAAATGTTTAAAAAAATAAAAATCACAGGTAAAAATCATAAAAAAGAATTTTATAGAGAAAATATAACGAAATAAATTATATAAAATATATTATTACAAAATTATAAATAATAATGTTTTCAATAAACAACAAAGTATATTGGAAATATAAAAGGAAAACTGGTAAATTTAAAAATATGATAATGTCATCATAAAATTCTCAAAATGAATATATTCGTCTCAAATCAAATTTTTAGAATATTTTTCAAACCTTAATCAAACAGAGTAACTAAATAAACAACCTACCTTAAACAAAGATATATATATATATATATATATATATATATATATATATATATATATATATATATATATATATATAAAATATATATATGAAAATTTGTGTATATATCTTTGAATACATTCACCTGTTACCTTTTAGTCAATATTTAATTTAGTTTGTGTGTTTTCAAAGAATATAATCAAAAAATCATTCTGAAATACTTATTCATATTTAATACCGACTTTTATTTACTTTTTTTGTACTTTGCTTTCATCGAAACAGATTTGTGAACTTTTATTATCTGATATTGATTTTATTGAAATAAAAAATAATCTCATTTCTAATAAAATACATTATACAATATATATATATATATATATATATATATATATATATATATATATATATATATATATATGTATATATTTGTTTTATAAAATTAATAACTCAATATTGATTATTTATTTATTCATAAAAAATAATTCATTTTGAAATTAACTAATTGTCATTTTAATCATTATATACATTTGACTGTTTGATATAATATTGTCAGATTTCATTTAATTAAAAATTAATACATATTAAAATAAATTGTGTGGAGTAAATTTTCTATTACAGTACTTATAATTAAATTTATATGATAGAAAATTGTCAGATTTCACTCAAATATAAATTATTATAATGGGCAGTAAATACGTTGTGCTATTTATAATTAATCAATTTTTACACTTTATAAAAACTATTTTACTCTGAATTTATATTTATCTAAAAATGTTTCAGTAATGAAAAAATATTTTGTACATTTTTAAAAATCAACATAAAATTTTATTGAGTTATAATTTTGTTGTTAACAAAAATAAATAAACTAATTAATTAAGAAATTAAAGTTAATAGTTTCAATTATAAAACTATAGATAAAGTTAGAAAAAAAATAACTGTTTATAATAATTTGGAAAATTACACGAAAATATATAGTTTATCTAATATAATAAATGTGTTAACATTTATAAGAGGTACAAAGAATATGAACTGGATTTAAAAACAAAATAACTGTTAAAGAGAAAAAAATAAATAATTTAAAATGAAAATAGATACAAGATATACAAAGAGAAAACTAACAATGGACAAAGACAATTCTTGACAGTAAGCCAAGAAATATAAAAAGATCCCAAACGATCAATGTAAACGTGACATAGAAATATCAGAAAATGTACTAGATATGAAAAAAGTGTCACATGTATTTTAAATGAAAAGTGAATTTTATCCAGTTGTGTATTACCAAATATTGAAAATTATGTATATGTATATATATATATATATATATATATATATATATATATATATATGCAAAAAAAACAAATCTTTGAACGATACAAAAACATTTTATACATATTTTTCAAAATAATATTTTAAATGATTACAGTATATGAAAATAATTTTTTTACTGTAATTTGGATTATTTTATTTTATTTCTTTTTTAATTAACTAAATTCATTTAATTAATTTTGATTTATTTATTTATTAATAAAATTAATACTGTTAATAAACAAATTAATATTTATCGAGTCAATTTTATAAAAACAAATATTTTTTGGTGATTTTTAACATAAAATAAATAACAATTTTATCACAAATGAATTTTAACCCCAACATCACAATGGTTTAAAGTGTACAATAATCACTCATTGTTCACTTATTATTTATAATTATATCGGCAAAAATACTTCTTATTTGCTATTAAACATATGTTTATATACTTGATACAACCATCCATGAAATTTAATATTATCATATCATATATGTTAACCAAAAAATCTCATTCTCATCAGAAAATATTATTAAATTTGTTCCTAATCTTCCACTGTTATTTTTATTATGATCATCACTACATTGTGATATTATGGCTCTAAATAAATTATAGAAAACATTACAAACTATTCATTAAGATGAATATATGAAGCATATTTAATTATTGTCTAGAAGTACTTCAAAATTTTGAATAATCGATAGAATCTTTTCAATTCCGTCAATAAATAACTACATTTATTGTTTTTATCTGAGGTATAAAATCAATAAAAAAAAACATTTCTCTCATATAAATTGATAGCAAGTTGCCTTAGTAATAAAATACGGAAAGTTTTAAACTAATTTGACGAACATCTTTGTTCTGGGGACAAAAATAACGAAAAAGTTAAAAATACGTTTTTTTTATAACGTCAATGTGAAAAAGTTCAAAATATTTTTTTATCAATGTAAAGCCGATAGAACATTATTTGTTTGTATGAATAAATGTCAGATAATCATAATTTAAATGAAACTTAAAATTAGAATATTTTCATTATCAACACATTTATAATTTAAAATAAATTATGGTATATATTAAAATGTATTAATTACTATATAGTTTCAGCTCCTTTTTTGTTAATAACAAAATATTTTATTAGCTTATAAACTTCTGTACATCAAAGTATGATATATGAGTATGTCTGAAATATAAATATAACTTCTAGTAAATAAAATAATAATAAATGTATTATAAATACAATTTATAAGGGTATACATATATGAACATATATGTGTATAAATAAATAAATATATATATATATATATATATATATATATATATATATATATACACCTACACATACATAGATGTTTAGGTACGTAATGATAAACTTGTAAAACTAATATTAAATTTATGTTCCAATGTTAAGAGTATTTGAATATATATCCCCTGTCGTGTACAAAATCCTCAGTATGCAATATCAGCAAAACTGATATATAAACGTCTTACGGACAATTCCGAAGCTATGTCTTTAAAAGATACGCTAGAGAAAATATTTCCCCTGTGGAGCTTTTCACTAAAATGAAATAAACCAGTAGACCGGTTACTTTTGCGACAGAATAAAATACATTTTTATTAGGTATACGTAACGGAATTTACAATGAGGTACTGAGAATTCAAGATTTATATTCAAGTAACACAGATATATTGCAGTGAAGGTATATATTATTTGAAATAACTCTACTTATTTATTTCTTTCTTGATACGTAATTGCTTTCAATTCGTGTTTGTATATCATTTCTTCGAGTTCCAAAGTTACGAAGAGAATTTTTTAAAAAAATCTATTAAAATAATTTTAAACGTTCATTCTAGGTCGAATTTTTCTTTTGCTACTTATAGAATGGAAAAGTTTCAATTAAAATATCTAGAGGATTTAGAAATATAATTTTGAATTGTGTTAAGAAAAGAAAATATTTAAATAAAACAATAATATGTTTTTATATAACAAATACTTTTCAAAATTTAATGATATTTTTTATATCGTTTTATATGTTATACATTTATTTAGATAAAATATTACATTATTTTTATTTTTTAAACACTAATTTTATTTTAAATTTTTTTGTCATCTTATGTTTCATTTTTACAACAATTTATAATCAATTTCATATTTAAATATTATATTATATTTTTAATAACAATTTAATATTCTCATCTTATTCTTTTATAAAATTTTAAAATAGTTTACCAGCTCAATTAATTTTTTCATTTCCAATTTATCATTTTTGAAAATTTAACAAAATTCCATAATGAATTATATTTTTAATTACAATGTTCCGAATTAAAAATGTTTATATGAATATTTAATTATTTACAATATTTACAACAAAATATAAAGCAATATATTATTAAAAATTAATCACGTAGTCAACAATAATACTAATTTTATAAATAAAAGTTAAATATGCATTTTACCTCAAAAAACAATATGTTATTTTAAATAATATGTCATATATGTTTTTATACCACAATAAACAAATAACTTTATTTATGACTAAAATCGAGTTAACGTTTTATGTTTGAAATTTTGTAATAGATTTTAAATTTAATAATAGACTAGTTAATATAAACTATTTATAAACCAGGTTATAACACAATACTAGTTGAAAAATAAAATAATTATTTACATTTTCCATAAATAATATCTTTGTTTAGTAAATAATTGAACAAGCCATGTGGATATTTTATAAAATTGTTAACATTAGTTTAAAATAATATACCGTATACTTCCATTGTTCGTTACGACACGAATAATTATTCTCACAATTACAATATTATATATATATATATATATATATATATATATATATATATATATACATGTACATTAAAACAAGTGTAATTTCAAGGGTTGAATGCGATGTTCCGTAAGCTCTATAAAAATATGAACGAAAATAAGTATTAGACGTAGTAGTAGTTATTCTAATGAAACTGCGCTCCAGCTGAATTCAGAATAATAATTTGAAAATACATAGACTATGAGAATAATTTTATATTATTGAGCCAGTATACTGTGCAGAAGAGAAAACAGTCTACGTAAAATGAAGTCTCGGTTAGCAAACAGCGAAGCAGCAAAACAAGTTTGCGCTTGTTTTTATTTGAATTTAAATTTCACATATTTATGTATGACTTTGTATTAAAAATTCAAATATGTGTAACACTTGTTGGAACACATGCATTTCTATATTGACGTTGTACGTTTTTTTTCTTTATTTATTTACATTCCCTAGTTTCATTTGACACATGTCAAAGCCGTATGCCAGAACATACATATTAAAAATTAAAGCTCGTCGTAATGTTTGATGAATAATTTTTAAGTTGTGTATGTGTATGATTTCAATGTAAATGAGTGTACAGTATAATTAAATGATATTTGATATTGTAGAAGCTATTGAATTTATTTATGTTTTGACGAGTTGGTACTTTTTCGTATTATAATTCTGTTAGGTTTGTAAATAAAACTCCTCATTGCTTGTTTATCTCATTTTATAAAATAACATCAATTATGTAGAACTGAACATTCAAATTCAAATAATATTTATAATGCAAAATATTAAATATCATTTGTGTAAATAAACAGTATAAAACACAAATATTCCTTTTAATATAAATATAAACAGGAAAGTAAAGAAATAATTACGATTTTCTATTGAAAGATAATCATAGAATGTTTTTATTTCTCATTTAATCTTTTAATATATCATACAGTTAATTACTTCAAACAACATAGAATTAACAACATATACAATTAAAAAAATGTTATATTTCTTTAAAATATCATGTGATATATGTACTATACTATTTATTAATAATTCAATAATATTTTATTGAAATCAATCACTATTTCAAACAATACGAATATATCGAAAATGATTCATTTGAATAACATTTTTAATAAAAATGATTCATTTGAATAAAAGAAAATTTAGTTACAATATCAGAATGAAATTATGATAAAAATGATATATTTTATATTAAAACTATTCTAACAAATCTATTCATATATTTTCAATAAACGGCAATTTATGCTTTATTGAATATATATTTTTCACAAGATAACATAAAAATACTCTGAACTAATGAATTCTCTATTTATACATACACACACATCCACACACATATATATATTAAAATATTTTTCAAATAGAAAACAATTTTATACTTTTTATTTCTACGAATGAATACGTACGTCAAGGGATTTACGTTTTATTTTTATTAATTTTCACGTATTAATACAGTTGCAAAGTGGAAAAATACATCGTTCCTGATAAATTAAAACTTTGAACATCTATTTAAAATATTTATAAATTCTATTATGAAATCTAAAATTTAATTCAATTCATAATTAAAAATTTAAATTTGTAGAGCAATTTTATATATAAATAAAAATAATAAATTTATATAAAGTAATTTAAAAAACAATTTGATATAAACTAATATATTTGGTACAGTATATTTTTATATATTGTTGAGCAGCTTTTTATAAAAATTCAGAATATAGGATATAATATAAATTATGTGATATATGAGATGAAATAAAAAATGAAAATAATCCCATAATTTTAAAATTGTGAATAAAAAAGAATCTATGTTATAAATTTCCATATTGACAGAAGTCTAGATCGATTGATTCGTTTAAATAGACGGGTATTTCAGTACAAAAGTATTTTTATCCTTGATCAAAAATATCAAATTACAAGAGAGAATTATGAGTTAATATGAAGTTTCTTGTTTAACTAAAGAAATTCGCAATGGAAACTTTTCAATTATTGTTCAAAGATCAAAGCGAAGAGTTCATGAATCGTGCATTTTGAAATAACATAAATGATTTCTTAGAATAATGTGAATGAATAATGTTGATCAAATAAGTCACCCACGCAGAGAAATTATATCAAAGCAATATTAAAACTGAACTGATGTAAACATTTTCTTGTAGTCAGACAGTAAATTAGCAATATTATATCGATGTCTTAAATGAAGTTCTTAGATATTTTTTAAAAACAAAATTAGTCATTCAACAATATTTCTTAAACAATATTAAAAACTGATTGATCAAAAAGAAATAAATATATCTTACACAAAGATATGAATTATTTAAAAAATAAAAAAATGATCAACAGTTGATACTGATATTATCAGATAGTATATATTATATAACTTGATATTTTCGGATAATTTTATTGCAAGAAAAAACAATAATTCTATTCGAATAAATATAAACGCAAATAGAATAAAATTTTATTGCAAGTGATGATCGTCTTTACTATAAAAAAGCTCGTATCAAACAAAAGCTTAAAACAAATAAAACAGGATATAAGTGGTGTACATTCAAGCAGCCACTAGGCACAAAGCTCATATTCATATGTCCACAAAACTTGCATGTAGATTTAAGTCGTCGCTCAACCCTGTAACTGACTCGGACTTAGGAACAATTCCCTACGGTCGTGAATAACAGATGATGTTATACGAGCACCTTACTATTTTCTTCAGACAGATTTTTAACATTATATACGTATAGTTAACTAAGTCTCTTGTTACTGGACGTTTTATTTTTTATCATATATATATATACATATATATATATATATATATATAATATACACCGCATGTATAAAACATACCGCCATTTAACAGTCGCGCAGAATTTATTCATTCATTAAAATATTAAACAAACAACAGGCAGCACTCAAGAGTACTTATAAATAGAGAAAGCTTTCTAGAATTGTGTAACTTTAGCAAATGTTATTTTTTTATGTCAGAATTCATTCATTTTAAATATAAGGACTTTAAAATACATTAGAATAACATGAATCTTGCAAATATTAAAATGTTCTTTTTAAATAATTAACAAAAACGTTTTCAGTGAAATTATTCTTATATTTGTTTATTAATTGTCTAATATTTTTTCATAAATATAATTTTTAATGAGAACAAAATTTAATTTAATATCAAGTAAATAGAAATTATTGTTTAAAAATAATCATATTCAAGTAATTCAAATTATATGATTAAAATAACATTTACTATAAAAGTAATGGAATAAGTTTTTTTTAAATAATGATTTTCTAAATATTTTTGTATGATAATGGATATTAAATTTACTGTTATTAAATTGCATAGAACAGTTAATTTATTAAACGGAAATAAAGTTCAGCCGGATAGATTATTTTTAAAACCAACTGAATATGAAATTACAAATAATATTGATATCTACAAAACTACATTCTTCATCAAATAAAACCTTTGTGAATAATTGAACGAGATATATTCAACATAACGAGAACGAGATATATTCTATAACAAAAAATTCTGCTATGCTATATTCCTCGATTCATTTTAAAAGGTGATAAAATTTGCGCGCAAATTAAATTGGTTTTCTACTCCCGATCATTAATTTAAATAATTGAAGAAATTCAATTCTTTCTACAAAGTTATAGAACATGTAACGGCACACCTGGGGGATGAATTATAAACGGTTTGATGATAAAAGACAGATAAGTATAAAAAACTTCCGTGTATCGTATCATTCGATGGTTTTAACGAAACAGTCGGGAAATGAAAACGATTCCATGAATGATACAAATGTATTTCATACTTTTTTATATCAACGAAGGTTTTAAGTTCAATGAACTACTTAAAATATCATTATTAATGTATGTTTTATATACATAAAATTTATAATAAAATAAAATAGCATTTTCCTTCATCTCCAGATTCAATTTTAAATCCAATATGAAATGAAAATATTAAATTACAGTCGAATATCTTATTAAAAATAATATTTATAAAAATATTCAAGACGTAAAAAAAACTAAAAAATATATAAGAAAAGTTTATTTAACAAATTTTCAAAGTTAATAAAATAATGATTTTTATACAGATTTTCTTCTAGTTTTGATAGTTGGTGTTTACTTATTTTGTTGTAAACTCAAATATTTTTAATTTTATATTTTTTTATATTATACTTTAATTTTAAATATTAAAACTATATTCAATATTTTTATTATTCTAATAAATACTAGAATTAACTAATACTTTTCTTGCTGTAGATATTGTTATATTAAATATTCATTAATACAAATTACTATAATTAATAAAAAATATTATTACAAAAAATATTCGTTATATTAATGAAATATTTACAAAAATTCATTTATTAGATATAATAAACATTTTTTAAAAAATTAAATTAAATAGATAATCCAAAATCATTTTGTCAATAAATTCAATTTATGCACTAGAAATTAATAAAAGAACTAATATTGTAAATAAGTATAATTTGACTTTTTTGAACAACAAACTTGAATTACACTAATTAGAAATTATCATAAAAAAATAATAAAATTTATCAAAGAAATATTATTGGAAATAATTTATTTATTAGTCTTTTTACCAACTTGTTAATATATTTTTCATCGACGAATTATTTGTCTAGTACATAAACTTCCAACTATAAACATTTAATTTTGAATATTAATTTTGAATATTTAAAAATTTCATTTATTTGCCAATATATAGCGTTTAATTAATTTTCAATAGGCAGTATTTAAAAAAGACTTATTTTCATTATTATCGCATAGAAAAATATTATCGAAGTAAAATAAGTATATTTTGAATAAATTAATTTAAAATTTAGTATAAGCTATTACTAACTGTTTTATAAGACTGTACTATTTATATTTTTTATAATTTTTTTACAGTACATGTTATAATATATTATTGTATTAAAAATATTTTTAATTAAGTTTACTACTTATATGGCTGAACAAAAATTCTAGGACATTAAAAAATAATTAATGATATGGTAATAAAAATATATACTATGTATTTTAAAAATTAAAATATTTTGATTATTCTTGTATCTCTATAATTAAAAAAGATGTTCATTGAAGTGACAAATATATTTCACTCGAATTCATCGCACTGAACCCTAAACACCATCTGTACTGGATGAATACGGCCATGCATATAATTGCACGTCTTTTTAATTAACGTCAGTGTCAGAAAGAAATCGAGCTGGATTCTTTGATGAGCAAAGAATCGAATTATAGTCATTTCAACAATACGTTCTTAGTTTATTGAATCGTACACCACGTGCGTTAAATTATAACATTTTCACTTTGATGTATCAGTGACAATCGGTACGGATTTTGACGGCTCATTCATTGTTCTTCTCCGCTCAATTATTTTATGTGAAGTATTGTTGCGTGACTGATGTAAATCTTCACTAATTATGTTTGATGCAACGGTATTATTGTGCACGTCATATTCGATATAACTCGTAAGCTTGAAAAAATGACGTCCCGCTTTTGATATTCTTTTGTGGTTTACAACACGTACTCTTTGTGAACTGTACTAGTTCAAAGAAAATGTAGATGTATTCGGTACCCTTTGAACCGTATTTGCTTCCAGTTATTGAAAACTTTTTAATAACGCTTTTCAACCCTTTTATAATTTAGAAGGATTTTATTCGATGAGAAAAAAATAAAAGTTAAATAATATTCTCACATATATGTAGGTGTACATTGGAAAAAACTCATTTGTAATAACTAATTAAAAAACTGAAACGTGCTTTTTTTTAAATTATTGATAAAAGTTTCCGTTATTAAAATTAATTTGAAATTTAATCTCTTTCAAAAAATATATAACAGTATTCAATAATTAATTCATATATAAAAATTTCATTTATTATTTTATAAAACTAATATTTTAACTACACTTTATATATATATAAAAATCTTTTTATTAAAATATAAAAAATTTTTAGTGTTATTTTGAAGTAATTTTATTAAACAAATTCAATTTTCTACATTTTAACTTAAAATTTTCTCTAATATAAGTAGATTATAAAATTTCAATTAATGAATAAAAAATATAAAATTATTTGGTTAAAATATTTCTATTTAAACACGTAATATTTGTATATTTAAATACATGAATAATCCCTTAGGTTTAAATTACATTTTGAAACCTATAATGATACTCAATATACAAAAATTAATAATTTTAATAAAACCAAATTCTGAATATAATTACTATTAATGGTAAAGGTTTATGTTTAAAATTTAGTTTGTCGTTATGTTATTTTTATTTGTCTTGTTTATTATTTTTTTTAAAATGTTCTGTAAAAATTATATATATATATATATATATATATATATATATATATATTCAAATTAGGTCACACAAACAAGAAATAACAGTAAAAACCTATTTTGTACGTAAACCGTGACCACAAAGATACGTGGCACATAATAATTGTGGAACCTCGACTCGTGTTTACGTGTATAAAACCGGTTTTCACTTAAGACTACTGGAGCATAAAGTAGCGTTTAATCCGACCGCATTTTCGAAGCGGTACATTCGGCTCGTATGAGCAGCACACGATCAAGGCGTAAAGAAGAAAGGAAGAGAAATCAGTGCTCCATTATGGAGAACAAAGAGGCTTAGTAAGCTAAGCCAGTAACAGATTAACACGGGAAAATATAACAGCTTTCGTTACTGTCTTCACGACATATCTGATGAAAGGATTTGACGCCGTTCGAAAATATCTCGTTATCTTGAACTATGATCTTATGATAAAAAAAATATACCGTGAATCTACTTTGATGGCAATCATTGTCTGAAACGATTATTTGAAGTCTTGTGTATACGAAAATTAGATCGGATCTAAAAATATATTGAATAATATTTTCATAGACATTGATATTAAGTTTCTATATTATTTTTTGTAAAACAAATTATAATATTTTCAATACATCACGTATTAAATTACAATTTGCCGTTTTTATTATCAGTTTCTAATAGTAAATTAATATTTATAAATTATTCTTTTTGCTTATTAATAACAATACGAAAAAAAAAGAAATTATAATTTTATTTTGAATAAACTGAATTTGATATATATATATATATATATATACACGAGGGTTGTTTGATAAGTATGGTAAAAAAGTAAGAAAAACTAAATTGAAAAATTTAATTAACTTATTTAAATTAAACAATAAATAAATTTATCATACTTATTAAACGACCCTCGTATATATATATATATATATATATATATATATATATATATATATATATATATATATTTAGAAATTTTGAGAAATGTACAATAAGAAAAAAAGGAAAAAAGAAATTGTAATTTTTTTAAAAATATCTACCAAAGATAGAAATAAATTTACTCAAATATAATATTTTAAAATTTTCATATAATTAATATTTTAAATAAATTACAGTAAATTTCAAATATATATATATATATATATATATATATATATATATATATATTTATTAAAATTTATCCTTAAAAAACAATTTAGAAATGAAACTGAAATCTTATATTTTTCAAATATTTTTTGAAATATGTATTTTTATTATTAGTTACAATATTTTTATTATTAATTTTTTATTTAAATGAAAATTTCGAAATTCAAAACATTATAAATAATAAGAAGTCAAATATGTAAAGCTGCTCGTGTTGATAATTTATGCGTATGTTTGTATACAAAAAAAATCACTGTAAATTTCAACCGAAGTTTAAAACTGAATCTGATTTTCATGTGTAAACAAGCGTTTTACATAAACATTATGTAATGATTATGAAACATTTCGTAACATATGTAAACACAATAGCATCAAATGTGCATAATTGAGCCAAAATTTTAATTCAAATAAAACATAAAATGTCGGTATATATTCTTATTTACAAAAAAAATCATAACATGGAATGTTGCACATACATTTGTTTATACATCAAAATCATGAAATTGAAATTCGTAGAAAGGTATATTCATTTAATCTAATTAAAATCACTTTTCAAAGAAGGGATTAATAAATAAAAAAAAGTATACGTGTTAAAGCCGAAAGCAAGCAGTTAACAGTTTTCGTTTTAGCGTAGTTATTCGAAGACGAAAATCGCCCAAGCGACTCATAAATCTAACCACACAACATTAGGTAAGGCCGCGACATTGCAGCTAAACTCTTGCGTAGAGCAATTTGTAATTTGTACGGAATGCGTTGGCGGCGTTAGGAACACGTTCTCGTCCCCTATTTTATCCCATATACCCCACAATCCGCGTGCACCCGCTGCGTGCAACAGAGGCGACAAACTACCCATCACAGCTGAATTACACACTCATTGCGGGAGAAGGGTTGAAGTGGTTGCAGCAAGGTGACAACGACACTGAACACATTACATCTCTGCTACAGCCGTTTATGACAAAATAATGGCTTTTTCCTTTGCACATCAATGTTTATAAATTTTCTTGAATAGACAAGTAAACTGAATGTTATAACAATAAGGAAAGTGCAGTAAATTTCAATGTGTTTTATTTGAACGTAATGTTGTTTATTCTTAAAATAGAAAAATAAAAAATAATATAAATATAAAACTTTTCGTAATTTAATTTTTCCAAGAAAATGAACTAATATAACTTTTATGATTTCGTCTAACTTCACTGAAATGTATATACTAAATGAATGTTTTTATATGTTTTCGTTCGTTCTCTCTTTATTTTAATTTTTTAATATAATTAAATATAAAATAAATTATGTATAGTTATTAAGTTTTTTTCAAAAATAATTTTATCCTCTATATTTTTTTATAAAAAACTAAAGACTTCGATTTTTATATTATTAATAAATATTTTAAATAACTCATTACACTCAAAAATAAAAATATAAATTTAGATGAAGTCTGAGTAACAAACTTCATCCGTCATTATCAAAGATTGCACAGAGTTTGAAATAATTAACATCGATATTATATTTATAAAGAAGAAGAAGAAGTTGAAAAAGGGATATAAAGCATGTAATTCACTTATATAAAACAACATACAACGCTTTTATTATTATAGCAGATTTACACTGCACCGTAAACACCGAAATATCACAACATTGTAATACAGCAGTGAGTCAAATTACACCATCTACCCATTCCTGAATGGATTGTCGAACGCTAATGTTGTTTTAATTAGGTAACAAGAAGTTGAAAGTGTGCGGCGATGAAGAAAGTACCGTGTGATGTTTTATTTCTTCTGCGTGAAGTAACTTTACCCCTTTGATGGACTGTTTATGGCCGCGCGTGGCGTAATTCAACAACCAAGTGTGCTACTCGAACCCGCCACAGACTAACTGAGCCGTGCATTAATTTGCATTTGTACCGCCCCTGTGTTTTTGATCTCGTCTTTGGTTCGAATCAGAAATTACTTTGTACGCGAATGTCTGTAATTGTGCAATGGAGTGCGAAATAAGATGATCATTTTACGACAACGGTACAAAAACATTTAGCGAAGTGCACGAACACAACTATTGGATAATCATTTAGAACATGTCAGGGAAATCGAGAGATATTTTAAGCAATCGTACGAAAGTTTCAAGTTTTACACAAAATTGGAACTGAACAATGTAATCATATATATAATTCTTTGTTTATATATTTATATATATATATATATATATATATATATATATATATATATATATAATTATAAAATTTATAAAGTATATAAATAAATTTTACTTAAAAATAATGATTTTCTTAACAAAATTTTATATCATAAAATATAGCTTAAAGTTGTTCTTAGAATAATATGGAAAGAAAAAGATGGTTTTATAAAAGACGTTTATCGTTTATGAAACTAAAATCATTTGTGAACGATATATTGAAAAAACTTTAATACCGTTTACTGCTGTCAATTTATATTCTAAGCTCATAAACAATTTCTAAATACGTTAACAAATGTAATATCATTTTTATAATGATTTAATTGAATACATTTTCCCTAAAAATAGGCCATACTTGAAAAAATATCTAAATTAAAATATTAATATTTGTAATTGCTAAAATATTTTATTTTATATAAAAAGTTTTTAGAACTAAAAAATATATATAAATCTAATATAAGTTTATAATTCACTCAAAAGTTTTTTATAAAATGAATTTAACATTTTCAATTACATAGGGTAACCCAAATGAGACAAAGATAGTAAAGGGTAATAAATGACACTAAGAAAGTAAATATATGTCTAATGAGACTGAAGGGTTTAGATTTAGTCTCATTTAGACCATTTACCCTAAACTTGTCTACTTTCAATTAAACAATTGTTTCAATACTATTTAAGTCTAATAATTGTTTTATTTTTTATTTATTAAAAAAATAAATAAAATTCTAAAATTACAATCAATTTTGTATTGAAAAAATGTATTTGATAATTGAAATCTTAATAATATAAACATTGTATTATTATTAAAAATTGTTAATATAAATAAACAAGAGAAACAGATAATATATTATATAGAAGTGAACATTTATAAAAATAAAGTATGTATTTTTAATTCCATAATTTTTTTATATTCAAATAAAACAGAATAAAAAAATTAAATGACATTTTCAAGTTAGTGTTTTTAAGGTAATATAACTTGTTAATTATTATTATTTATGTTATAAAAATGTATAGGAAATAAAACCATTTGATAACTTATTTAATTTTCATTTTTTCAAATAGTTAGGTAATATTGATGTAATTAGAAAACATTCAATATAATTAATAAATAATACTAAAGAAATATATGTACGTATCCTTTAATAGAATAATAAAATTTCCATTTATATATATATAATGAAAATGTATATTTTCTATTATAAATAATCTACTTAATATTAACGATTTAGTAAAAACAACAAATATAAAATTAAGCGATAATTATAAATTTATGAATGAATATAAATCATGTAAATTCAACTTTGAATTTCATACAATGTTTGAAAATTTTATTGGCAAAGCCGAATGCAATCATATTTTAATTATTAATTGAAAATAAGCTGTAAAAGTTCAAGAAAACTTTCCATGCATACTAAAATATATTAAATGAAAAATCGTCGAAGCTCGCGAAACCAAATTTTCAGGGGAAAAAATCAACAATCACACAAAACTGAAACAAAACACGAACTGTGCATCAAATATTTAATTAATTACTTCTTTTTAGCTTTTGACTGAATGAACCGCATCGCACGTTTCAACATTGTCTCGATTCTTTGAAGCGTACTATAAAAGCTTTTGAAGAAAATAAGGTCGCGTTTATATTCTTTGAGATTGTGCTTTTCAAGTATTCATCTTACGAACGGGATTAATGAAAGCATTGTTCTTTTTGGTTTTTATCTACTGTCACATTGTTAGTGTTAACATTAATTTGAAAAACGTTTACGTGTTTTATTTTATTTTTTATAAATGCGCGTTAAGACAAAAGTATTTTTTTAAAAATTTCGTCTTCAAATAATTAAATATTTATTATATATTTTTATCTTACTATATACGATAATTTTTGCGCTCTATTTTTGTAGATTAGTTATTAATTGAAACAATTATAAAATATCTAATTTGAAAAGGATTAGACTGTATAAAATTTAATATATGTTACATTTTGGTTACAAGACATTTAATTACGGATTATGTAGAATAATAATCGGTGCAAAATAAGTATAATAAAACATAAAATCTCTTACAATTTTTCAATGATAAAAAGATCTGTCATACTTTTACTTGATTTTCCCGATGAATAATTTCTTTGTGTTCTCATTATTACAACGCAACATAAATGCAGCAGAATCCTTTACATAAATACTTTTGTTAAGCTAAATCTCGTTGTGTGAATGTGTTCTTGCATTAATACCTCTTATGTTTATAAGTCCTCTTATGCGAGCAACGTTGAATAATCTACACTGCGGACAATTTCTCATTAGCAAATTAGTTGTGGGATTAATGCGTATTCGTTCGTTTTAGTCCCCTACAAGCATGCAGCTCTACAAAGTAAGCAATCAACAGCAAACTTTTCAGTAAATGCTTTGAAATGGATCTGACAATTTAATTGAACTTTGATACATATGATTACCTGAATAATTGTTAATTTATAATCGGATCGAAATGTCGACTTTCATGTTTTGAAATTAAATAAGTAGACAATTTCGGTGTAATAAAATGGAGCTATTATAATCTTATTTCCATATAATGATTTGATGTTGAATTAATTTTAGAATCATTTACTGCAAATTTTTAATTACTACAATCGTTTAAAAGTATTTAGATTATCAGATATAGCTCTCTCTCTCTCTCTCTTTCTCTTTATATATATATATATATATATATGAGTTTATGTAGTTAAAAATATAGAAATTGAATTGGGTATAAAAATAAGTATTTATTAAAAAAGTAAAAAAATAATTAAATTACATTGGAATAAAACTGACAACAATGCAACCAAAACTTTTCATTTATTATGAATAATTGAAATATAAATTTTTATTACAATTAATGAAATATCGAATTAGTAAATCAATATTTTAGCAATGGTGTTAATTTTCTTTAATATTAGAAATAAAGAATTGATGGAGTAGAAACTAAACAATCTGACAGTTTAATCTAAACTATTATGAAAAAATATCCTAAAAAAATATTCAAATGTTTTAGTTCTGAATCAAGATAACTTTCTTTCACAGCAACACTTTTTAGTAAAATATTTTAGTGTCCGTATTTTTTTTTGTTATCAATACATTTTCAAACTACTTAAATAAAAGTTTTTTAATTACTAATCTGATTTTACATGCTGTAATCGATTTCAGTAGTTTTACAATTTTTAAATGCTAGTAGCTTAATGAAAATATAAATCAAGATGGAAAAATACTAAAAATTGATTTAACAATGTGAGTACAGTAAGGACTTTAATCGAATCTTTTAACAGAGTTAATTGAAACACCAAGCTCATGAAAATTAAAATGGATAATTATAGTTCATTATTTTAATTTATTACTAGAAATTTATTAATATTAAATTACCAGGAATAGAATATAACAAAGAGAAGTGTTTAAATGAGCAAAAATTATAAAACTAATATGCTTTAAATAGTGAGAATATTATATAAATCTTTATAGGAATGAACAAAATTATAAAGACCTTTTGAAAATAATTTGTATAGTTATTAAATTTGTTTTAAAATTCAATTTCATAATTTTTGGAAATCGCTTATTTATTAACGAGCTTTTATATCAAATTGTATATGTTTAAGAGATTTTAAAATTATCCTTAAACACACTTATTTTATTTTTCTATTTGCAAATAATTTTTATTTTGTAATATTATATCTTCTTAGAAACATATTCGAAAAAGACAAAAATTTAAACTGTTTATTTGAAGATAAAAACGAATAAGCATAAAAATAATATGTCATAAATAAATAATTTTACTAGAATTGTAATTTTTAGAAAACGTTTTTGTATTTATTATTTACATGTCATATTTTATATACATTATTCATTTTATTCGACAACTTTTTTAAATAAAATGTAATTATTTAATTCTGAATATTTTCTGATATATAATTTAAAAAAAATAGATTTATTATCATCAAATAATAATCTATTAATTGTTACTGTTACATAAGTAAAAATACTAACTAAATATCAGACTGTGTGAAATGTTAATCCAATTTATTTTCAAAAAGAGCTTTGACGGAATAAAAATAAATTACAAATTTAATAGATAACTACAATAACATAAATTTCACGTTAAAAAAGTACACTTTTTATGTTGTAGCGACGAAAAAATTAAAAAAAAACAACAACACGAGTTTATTTAAAATACTGGATTGAACATTTTGTTACATTAAATTTTTATTGATTTCATAAATAACCGAGCGTCACTGAGATATTTTCCGATACGAATTTCTTTACAGTCGAGTTATTTCGGATCGTTGAAACACTTCATGACGTATTTAAATTGATTGAAATTTATTAAGCAATTCATCAAAATTCGCCTCGCATCATATTTGATATTCTTGGCATTAAATCCACTTCAACAAGTTCGATTGCGCACAAAATGACGAATCCTTGTTGTTTCTGTTGAACACGTTTATTTAATTATACTACATTTTCAAAGATAGCTCAGTTGTGACTAACAATATACGTATATTGAAGCTAATAGTATACGAAACAATATATTGATTTCGTATAACAATACAGGTAACATTGTTCAGGTAATATAATTTACGATGTTTAATCAGTTGTTGCTGTTACTTCGAAACATCGACCATGTTACAAATATTATATTAATATGTATTCAGTCTATTCCTTATATAATAAAATAGCGTATCAATTATAATCTGTTATAGATCATTTATGAAACATTAGAAACGCAGACACCTTTAAACATACAATATCGATTAATATTATTAATGTTTTATTAAATTCTAGGAAACGTTTTTTAATATTATGAAACAAATAGAATATAGACAATAATTAAATCAAATAATTAATATAAATTGCTAAATAATCAATATACAAATTAAATACAAAGTTAATAATATATAAAATTATATATAATATTGCTTGATTCAGTTTTCCTTTACAATGCAACAGTTTTATTTTTTGCTAGTTTCAATAATCGAATTATTTTAACAAGTCATAAATGTGATTATATTATATTTTGTTTTATAATTAAATTTCATGTACAAAATATTAATCGCAAAGTACAATGTAAATAAAAAATGAAATATATAATATTGAAAAAAATCAACAAGTATAAATCTAAGAAAAGCTTTTAATTAAATAATATTTGAAAAATAAAAAATGTTCACAAAGGATTATCAATATATTATATTATTTATTCAACATTATGTAGAAATTTTAAATAAAACATCTTTACTGCACAAATTATACTGACTTAAATATTTTCATTAAAAATATTTTTAAAATATATACTTTCACAGTACACACACAAGTATATATATATATAACGAAATCCATCGTCAACTCAAATTCTTATAAAGAAATTATTTTTAGAAAATAAAATTTATCGAAACTTTCTTCGTTACAGAAGCTTATTGATTTCTACAATTTAATTAGTTGGGATTATTTATTGCTCCGTGTAAGAGTAAAATGCGGGAATAATAATTACAAATTTCTTGCAAGTATTAAACCAGAATAGTACATCACCGTGGTGTAGATGTAAAGCTGATTACCGGAAAAGAAAATAACATTCAAGCTGTAAATGAAAAAACTTCTCATTAAATTTAATTAAAATGAAATCTGAATATTTATGTCAACTATAAGCTGCTAAAATAATTATATTAAAATAGATTTTATAATATTTTTATATAAAAGTTGAATTTATCAATAAATATTTTTATTGGATCGATTATTTAAATATAGTATTATATATTTTTTATTCAATATTTTATTGAAATTATTATCTAAAAAATCAAAGTTTAAAAACTAAAATTAATTAAAACATTGCAAAAGTAGTAAAAAAATAAAATTATTTTGTTAAAATTCACTTTTATTTTTAACACCAATTATATATTTTTATTAATGTCGATTTTTAATAACATTAAAAAATATTTTTATAATAAAAAAAATAATTAATTTTAAATACAACCACTATAAAGTCAAATAAAAAAATTACTATAAATTGTATACAAATGTTTTTAGAAAAATATTTATTTATATCAATTTCAATATGATCAACAAAATGGGAGATTTTGACAATTAATTATTACTAATATTATATATTTTTACAAAACAGATGCTTTATATATTCTTAAAATTGTAATTTTGTGATCTATATTTTAACAAAAAAAATAGACTCATCCTATAACTTAAAAAAATAAAAAAAATATTACAGTGTAAAAAGTTTAAAAAAAACTGCATTTTTCGTCAGTGAATAGTGACAAACAAGAAATTCCCAAACATATTTTTCACATTATTTCTCTCCACTGACACATTCTCGCGCTTACAAAACACACATAACACACCGCAAACACGCATGGCGTAAAAAATGTGAAATCGTTGGGAATTGCGAGATATATAATTACTTAATCAGAAAAAACAATTTTATTTATCATTTATATGTTATATTCTACTTTAATTATCTAATAATTATTTTATTAATAAACAAAATAAATAAAATTAATTATTTTATACATCAACCAAAGTTAGAAATAAAAATATGTTCTAAATATTAAAATTCTTATAATTTTTTATGAGTTCAACCATTATTAAGGTTTTGAGGTCAGTAATTAACAAATACCTATATTTGAATTCATTACAATGATGTCATACTTTGCTATTTGTTGAAATTTTCTTTGTTTATTTATATTTTAGTTTATTACATATTATATTTTTATGGTTTTTATTTTTTACACTATCATTTTTATACTATTTATCTTCTATTTTTTCAAAAGAAAAATAAACACCATAAAAAGTTTTAATACTGTAATGTTCATGTTAGTAAAATATCATTTATATCTATATAGATGTAATAGCTTTTTGACATGAAAAATACAAATAAAGATTAAATTATATTTCATATTGACCTTGTTTATTTCTAAAAATTATTAATATTTTTCGTTTACCAATATATTTACATTAGTTTGTACATTCTCAATCACTTATATTTTAACTTTTGTAATATGATTACTAATAATTATTCTGTTGATAAAAATAAATAATATTTTTTTATAAAAACTTTTATTAAATATTCCTGTCTCTAATGAATATTTGAATCTCTGTATGTTCTACCATAAACTATAGAATATTATGCAATTACATGTTATATTGATAGAATTAATAGTATAATGGTAATTTAAACATAACAAAGCTCATTAATAGATTTTGCTCATTGAAAAATAATCAAATAAAATTCAATACGTGAATTACATATTATATAATTGAACAATATTCCCTAATTAAAATTTCTATTGAATTTAATTATTAACTATGTAGGAGAATAAAAATAGATTGTTATGTGTACATACAAGTATACATATATTTTATTTAATGTTTGAACAAATATTTTTCTCATTACCTAGAAAACAAACGAAAAGGAACAAGGTGCTATGTTTCGTATATCAAATATCACTTAATTACGTAACGTGTTTAATTTCGATTATTATCATGTTTTGTTAATTCAGATCCATATATCACATTGGTTATAACAACAGTGAAGCAAACATTAAAGTTTTCCCATTCGTTTTCTTAATTGATTTCCTTTAATTTTTCACCCTTGAACATTTGAACAAACGCCCATGTCCGAATGTATTGAGAGTTTACGTCGACATAGCACGCAATGTTGCGAATGAGTCACCCGAACACATAGTTTGAAGCAAGGTTCCCACCAGCTCCCGAAGGACCACACAGGGAAATACCGGGACGTTGTGTTGCAAAACTCCCTTGCCCGAGGAAACAAGGCGCTAGACTTGTATATCTTTCGCTGTGCCATGTCAAGTACAACGTTCGAAAGAAGACATGGCAAAGTTTACAAATTCGAAATTGTTGCATTCTCATTCCTATGAATTATTGACACACTGTACACTGATGAATATTTGTTATCGTAGTGAGTACACGTACGATTCTTGGAAGATTTATTCATGGATATACTTTTTGTTGCTGTTGTAAGTTAAGTGAAATGTTTTTAGCACAGATAAATTATTAACTAGAGAATACATTCCGCAGACACAGGTAAATGCACCTTGGTATAATTTATAAATATTCAAAAGGAGAAGATATTACACAATCATAACATCATTTAACAAAAATATGAAAATACAAACAAGAATATATATATATATATATATATATATATATATATATATATATATATATATGTTTGTGTGTGTGTGTGTGTGTTGGTGTGTGAGTGTGTATATACAAATCTTCTGTAACTAACTATTAATCTAAAATTAATCACATGAATAATAACTAATAACTAAATCAGTCAGTCGTAAAAAATGATTGAATTAGTCAATTAGTCTGATTAATGTTTAACTGCTAATCATTATACAAAGATAGTTTGAGTACCCATTTTACTTTTGGTATTTTTAATCAAGTTTTCTTTAAAGAATTTCTTAAGCTGGAAGGTGTACAAATAAATAACAAATAACAAATCAAAAGTCTACAAAGAGAGTCTAAGATTATCACAAGAGAGTCATAGGATTGAATTGAATGTAGTATTAGTTTAGAGTTTAGAATATATATACGAGGATCAAAAGGTACAGATTGATGATAGTAGTGTTTATATTTCCCATTCTTTCTCAGGCTTAGTCATTTAGAACAAACAGTGACCAATGACTAATCTATAATCATGATTAATGTCTAGTGATTTGTAATTAGTAATGCCTAATTAATCATAGAGAATCAAGGATTAAATTAATTGTTTGAAAACTAACTTAGTTATAACTAATCATTAGTCAAAATTTTAGTTATCATAATATTTTAATAAATTTTGTCCAACTATGGTTGACATTAAATACACCATTAAATTCGTCATTGTTATGAGTTATTATTTTAATTTGAAATAAAACACACATTATTCATTCAATACAATAATAAAACTACCGAAGAGTATATAAATATTTAGTAGTTTTAGAAATGTGGTTTCATATTTTTTAAAAAAAGTAGTTCTAATAAAGTAAATTACGATACAAAAATATTGAGTATTCGACTTAAACCACCCAATTATATATATATATATATATATATATATCATAAAATTATAAATCGAATAAAAATTAAATCCATTAAAACCTAAAGTTAAAACCACTAATGGTGGAAGCGCCGGGTAGTTAACATTATATTCACAAAAAAGTTTTAAAAAATTTAATAAGAATTTGTAATCTGAAACTACTGCTTAAGTATTATAAGAGTTCATAACATTTAAAGGAAAATTTAGTATGTAATATAATTTATGTAATTTATAATTCTATGATGTAATTTAATACATTATTAATTTTACATTTCAATAAAAAGAGTATATTTTATATATTTCAAATAAATGTGACATTTTATATAAATCATATTACATAAAATATAAAAAAATCTAATTTAAAACGAATTGGGTAGTACACATACTTGAATACATGTAAAATCGATAAATAGAAGCATTAGTTATACTAAAAATAATATCAGATTTACCGCTTCTCAAAATAATTCATTGAAAAACAGATTGTTTTCAAATAGAAATATAAAATTGAAAAAAATTGCTATAAAATTTTGATTACAATATTGATAATAAATCATTATTAAAATTCAAGAAAATTCGAACAAATAAATGAAAATATCTTTATTTAATTATAATAGGTCAGACTAAAACAGTTATCCAAACACATTTAGTATATAAATTAAATTAAAAAAAGTCGTATTTTGATTAAAACAAAGATCATAAATTATATTACTGTTGTGAACAAAATCAATCAAAAATTAATTAAAATGAATAAAAATGAAATAAATCTCAATTCAAAAAAAAATGTTATGTAAAACAAAATAATAAAACAAGCAATCAATTTAACTCGGAAAATATGCATAAAATTCGTACTTGTCGATAGATTTTCATATTATATATATATATATATATATATATATATATATATATATATATATATGAATGTATATGTATGTAAGTATGTATAAATGAAACGAAGCAGTTGTACATAAACGTATATATCACAACAATGAAAAATATATACGACCTTAAATCTCGTGTTCTTCTAAATTAATTCTATATTAATATTGAAATATTAACGTGAATGTACTGTCTCCGTTGATCGTTATAAAATCATACACGTTTGAGAAAGATAACGGAATCTAAATTCCCTGAATGATTATAAACGTTGTCATGCCGCGGGCTGGATTAAACCAAAATGAAATTAGCTGCGAGATTGTAAATATGGGCACGCGAGCGGAAGTCGTTCCAAACAGAATTTCAAATTCAGTTATGAAATATTTAGAATGCTAAACTTCGAGTTTCGAGGTTAGGTTTATATTTGGATGGTGGAAACAGAGGACTTAGTTAAATCGGATAAACATTATATAGATGTAATTGATTGGATTATATATAAAGAATTAATTTATTTATATATTTCTTGGTATATTCTTATACTTAACAATGTTTAATGTTATTTCAATTTAAATTAAATGTCTTGTCAATGTATGTATTTTAAACGGAGTAAAGGAAACAATAATTGCATTACAACAAAAAATAATTACATTGATTATCTTTCCATTTTGTATTATTTCTCCTTTTTCTTCTCTTTTATACAAAAAAAATCTTTAACATAACGTTCTTATCGAAATGTTCCATAATTACTTATTCTTTTTTTTCATTTGTGGATAATTAGATAACAATATTTTTTATAATTCAAACAGATACTAATATTTATAAACTTGAAAATAAAATACATTGAATTAATACTAAATATACTAAAATTATTTAATGCACACTACATATAATAATTTATACTTCAGTAACAACAAGATAATTAAAAAAATAATGGAAAAAAATATTTCAATTGAAGTATATAAATATAATATTAGAAAAATATATAAATTCAATGCAACATTAATTTAAGATGTGAATGTAGTATAAATTAACATTAGAAAAAAATAATAAAAATTCAAATAAATATGAAAACTATTTTATACAAAAAATGTATAGAAATTAATATTTTTCAAATAATTATATTTGAAAAATATTAATTTCCATTGTTCTAAAAAAAATGTTCTGGTTTTATCAAAATATTAGATTGAAATAATTGTTATATATTATAAAAACTAGAAATAATTCAATAAATTATATAAATAAAAATATATCACACAAAATGACTAAAAGAAATAAATTCTACTTATATTTAGTATTTAATTCGTGTATGTGGAAACTTAAAATTGGTGCACATTTAATAATATGTTGTTTTAAATTAATATCATGTTTATAAAAATTGTATATGAAAACCAATCATAGAAGTCAACATACATTTCAGTTCATCAAAACTCAATTAAAGTACTATTTATATCCACGCGTTTATCAGAAACGTTAAAAAACAAGAAAGCAGATAGAATAAACAATATCGAATTTCACACGCCTATATTAGTTAGACGCCCACACTATTCGGTCGAGATCTTATCCCTAGGGATTTGCACACAATCCCGTGTAATTAGATCTTTCAACTTACCGCCAATTTTTCTTGTCCATGATTTGGCGCAGTGTAGAGACACCTCTTGCTAAGTGGTTTGTTGGCTCGACATCTATTTCTTCTTCACTCGACTAATTAAAATAATTACATTTTCCGTGCGTTTTAAGAGCGATAAATAACTTGAATTAAAAATTCTCTAGTAATTATATTTAATTTTTACTCGTTAACGTTGTAGTCACGATGTTAGTGAATCACACCTTAAAACATAATATTACATTCTAGTGCGTGTTTGACTATTCATGGCTACTCAGCTAACAACATTAAGTTTTCAGTGGGTTTTCTCGTGAAAACGATAAATTAATATCAATAATATTTTCACATACAAACAACATACGAGTTTATATTAGAAGAGAGAGAGAAAGAGAAAGAATGAAATGCGAACCTTCATATTTATTACATGTATGTAGATATGGAATTCATTTATGAAATAAATTAATTATCCTAATTAAATAAATGTCAACTAGTTGTTATCGTTTAGCTCAAGTTTCAATAATGATATATTGCTTGGTACTAAATGATTTCACAATTTATTTTAACATATAAAATATTTTTTTACAGTTCTAAGAAATATGTAATGAATTTAAATTACACATTTATTTGATATTTTCTCAGAACGTTAAATAATAAAATGAATTAAAAAGATAATTTTTTTTAAATCTGTTATTTCACTTGTCGAGATTATTTATGATATAAAAATATGTACGCACGAAAACTGATAACATCTTTATGAATTTCTTCCATTTACATTAATTTCTAAATTTTTTCAACTTCAATTTAAATGAAAATTTTTAATCTCTCTTTTAAAATTACGTTCATTATTTTTAATTTGTTATTTTTATATTTTAAATTTTATCAAACTTTTGATAAATTATATTTTATCTATCATTTTTTTAAAAAAAAACTGAACAATTACAAACTTATTGTATTTCGATACTACAAAATGTACTTTATTCCAGGTTTTTGAATTTTCTTAAATATCAAACCATATCTATTTTTGTAGAACTATTTTTAACACTAAATTTATTAAATAAATATGTACTCCTTAATAGGACTTATTTATATATAAAACACATATGACTACATATATTTTTTAAAAGACACAATAATGTCATAAGCATTAAAATTAACGATTTCTAATGTTATAAGCAAATGATAATATCATATTTTGAGTTAGATGATTATTCAGATAATAATATACAATTATCTGTTACTGACAGCATTTTAATAGGTTCACTTACATAAATTGGTTCTACAAATCTTCATCAACATCATTAGTTCTGTAAAGAATATATGTATAATGTAATTATAACCATCTGTTAGATAAAAAATATATTCTTTATCTTGAGATTTTTCAAATTTCTAATTGAAAAAAAAAGTTGTTATTAACAGCTTTTTAATTCGTAAAATATTTTACTATAATTAAATTTGTTCTTTTTATATAAAGAGTAAAATTTATTATAATTATAAAACAAAATTATCAGCATGATTTCAATTAAACTAATATATTCATTATTTTAATAAGATGTGAACAACATCAAGTAATTTATATAACGAAACAGTTATCCGTTATTTTTTGAACTAACATTGTGTGAAATTATGTTTCAAGAAATAATAGCTTTCATGAAAGAATCTCGTATATATTTTCTACACAAAAGTAATTATTCGAAAAGAAAATATTCATAGGACCGTAGATGTACAGTTCAACGTATATAAAAAAAAGAAATAGAAGTCAATCAAAGCGACTGTTCCGTGTACTTGAATATTACGAATTCATTTCATGTGTTCAAAGTAACAACCTCGTCACAAACGCGACGCTTCAGTAACGCTATAAAACATCTCCAGCTTTGGATGATGCTCTGTATAGCTATCAACTTCGGCGAGATTACACGCCTCCGTGTGTTCTTCCTGCGCATAGATAAGAACTTCGTCCGTCCGATTGGATTCAGCGCTCATCCTCGCTAAGATAACGACTCAACAAAAACTTCCTGTTTTAGAAAGCGTGCCTGAGATTAAACTTGTTGCGCTTTTTTATATAAAATATAAGATAAAGTTACCGTATTATCTATTGATTTTTTAAGCTCTTTATAATTTTAACATGATATTAATTAAATGAAGCAATATGTTGTAACGACGAACGGTTTTTTTAATTGAGGTTATAATAGATTTCATTATTATTATGAATGAGTATATACCCATCTCGGTAATGTTTTAATAACAGCTTTAATATTTTTTTGTTCGTGATATTATCTTATTAATTAATTTCAAACAATAATATAACAAAATGTAATTTTTTTATGAGAACGATTTTTAATAAAAAAAAGTAATAATGAGATCACAAACAAAAGAAAAATAATAAACCGTATCATGAAATGTAAACAACATTTGCTTACTTAAAATTATAAAGAGATTTATTACATAAAAACGTATAAAAGTTAAAAGACACTGATTATATAGAAAAATAATTAAAATCGAAATTGTGAAATATATTCATTATATCATTATATATATATATATATATATATATATATATATATAATGATTTATTGAAGATAAAAAAGAGTGTTATTAAAATTTTAATAAAAAGACAAAATTATAAAAATTCAATATTTTTTGATATTTCAAGTCATTACTTTTCTTAAAATGATTTAAAATATTAACTTTTTTGATAATTTAATAATATAATTAATTTGCAGACGTTGAAAGATAAAAAAGATAAAAAAAGGAATATTATAAAACCAAAATATTTGTACTTTTCTTTTTACCACGTTTGCTTTGGATGATTTATACTTAAAAATATTAGAATTTGAGTTACTTTGAAAGTCATTACGTTAATTAAAAATTTTAAATTAAAATATTTTTTGGAATTTGTAATTTTAATGAATTAAATTGGTTGCAAACAAAATTTAATATTTATTTAAATAATATATTTCTTGAAACATTTGCTCATATATAAAGGCATTTAACAAAATTTTCATATTTATTTATTTTTCTGTGGGAAGCAGCATAAAACATTATTTCTCGTGAATTTTGTATTCTCTTCAATGTACTTATGTAATTTTATAATAATAAAATTATACAGGAAACCATAAAATATCTTGTAACCTATAAGCAACGTTAAATAAATAAATACGAAATATCTCATTAACCGTAATTAATATTAAACTACAAATGTAAAAACATATATGAATATTATTTAAATAACAATTTTTAGCATATGATAACTAAATATTTGCAACGCACAAAAGAAAAAACAATGAGTGGTTATTTAATTTTTAAGATATGGAATTCAATTAAAAATCCGAAAAGATTCATTAAAAAATGTTTGATAAATACAATAATAAGTACTTATCCTAATTAAAAATGTGTCGGTGATTTGTAAAAAGTTAATAGAATGAAATTTATTTACTAAAACCATTTAGATATGATTTTTTGTGATTAAAAATTCAAATGTTAAAAATTAATCAATTAGTACAAAGAGATAAAAAAATTATAAATATTATATACAATATATATATATTATATTATGTCAATCCACTGCTGAACGAAAGTCTATGAATGGAATCATTAGTCATATTCACCTTATTAGTTAGACAAGTTGGTGAGGATTTTTCACTGAGGGTTTACTCCCTTAAACAGATTACCTTTATCTCAGCTGTGAGTTTCACTTGCTCTATTTGTTTAAACGTGTATATATATATATATATATATATATATATATATATATAAAAGGGAAAAAATATTTTATATTTTTTATAAATCTATAAAATTTACTCAACTCTTCAAAGAAATTCTATATATTAATAAAAAAAATATAGTAAAATTATTTGTGCAATAAATTAATAAAAAAATAAGTTATTTAAATCCCTATGTAATTTAAAAATTATATTGGTATTATTCTAATTTTTAAAAGAAGGTAAATATTTGTATATGGTGCATAATAACACCATATTAAGTTCCTTAATATTAAGTTTCAGGGTTCTGAAAGTGTTGTACACAAAACGCAATGATTTTATTAGCATTTTCTACCCATTAAATTCTACTTAACACTCTCTACGTAGTAACACTTTCATATCTATAATTATATGTTTGTATATTGTTTTATTTTACCGAAATCCGAAATTCCAAAACACTAAAAAAATACCGGAATATAGGATACAAACGTTAATTCAAGACATGCCCTTAATCTGGCATGTGGCTATAGAAAAAGTGCGAAATAAACATTTACCTATTTACGCGTATAGCATGTGTCGGTGACGTAAAACACTAATCATTTTAGACGAACAGGTAATAATGGGGAACAACAAGAACGAGCGAGACTTGATTACAACGTTCACACCAAATAAAAACGTAACACGATGAAAAATGAAAATGACAGTTCTAGTCGTTGTGGCCGTAATCATAATATACAAGTAGGAAATGCGATTATGCGGCTACGCAGTGCCGTAAAAACAGTGCCGTTTTACGCCTTTCAATTGTGACGGATGGTGTCGTGGCGCACGCACGGTGCTGCCAAGAAGACGTGTTGCCATATCGCGACCAATCTTGTAACTAAAATAATTCGTTTTTTATGTTGTTTGTATTACAACAACATATTGTTGTTCTTTGTGTATTCCTTAAAATTATTACCAAACAGATTTAGTTTCTTTTCTCGACATTTCTGAAAAATTTTATGAATACATATATATATATATATATATATATATATATATATATATATATATATTTGGTTGACACAAAAGTCATTGCGTTTTTTATTATGATTTTCAAAGCAATTTTATTAATATAAATAGCAAACATTAATCAATTATATATTGGCCGTTTTGTTTGATGACCTTTTGCCATCTTTCAGTCAACTTCATAATTCCGCTTTCGTAGAAAGTTTGTTTTTTAGAGGAAAAAAACTGAACCAACTCATTTTTGACAGCCTCATTGGAATCGAATCTTTTTCCATTCAAATGGTTTTGAAGTGAATGGAATAAATGATAATCCGATGGTGCAAGGTCAGGGCTATACGGTGGATGAAGCATCACTTCCTAGCCTAACGCCAATAATTTTTGGCGAGTGACCAAAGATGTGTGTGGTCTGGCGTTGTCGTGATGGAAGATGACGCCTTTACGATTTGCCAGTTCTGGCCGCTTTTCCCTAATTTCTTTGTCCAATTCCATTAGCTGGCGACAGTAGACATCCGAATTGATGGTTTGGTTCCTTGGTAGCAGACCAAAATAAACAATACCTTTGAAATCCCACCAAACACTCAGCAAAACCTTCTTTTGATGAATATCGGCTTTTGATGTCGATTGCGCAGGCTCATCTCGCTTGCTCCATGATCTTTTTCGCACGACGTTATCGTAAACAACCCATTTTTCATCGCCCGTTATGATTCGCTTTAAAAATGGATCGGTAACGTTACGTTTCACCAATGAATCGCAGATGGAAATTCGTTTGGCGAGATGAATTTCTTTCAACTTGTGGGGAACCCAAATATCAAGCCTATCAACATAACCAAGTTGTTTTAAATGTATTTCAACGCTTGTATGTAATATGTGAAGCTTCTCTACGATCTCTCGTGTTGTACTACGCCGGTTATTTTCGATCATTGCCTTTATTTTGTCGTCGTCAACTTCAGTTGGGCGTCCAGACCGTGGTGCATCTTAGAGATTAAAATCTCTGGAACGAAAACTAGCAAACCAATTCTGACATTGGCGTTTTTTTAGTGAGTCTTCACCATAAACCGCACATATTTTTTCTGAGCTTTCACTGCATTTTTACTTTTCCGCAAGTAATAAAGTAAGATATGGCGAAAATGACCGTCTGGAATATCCTTTTCAAATCAATGTAAAGCACTAAATAAACAGCAAAACTTAAAACTTTTTTTACTGAATAATCTATGAAATGTCAGCTATCAAATACCATATACGGTCTGAAGTTTGCAATGGAGAGGAACTACTTAGAATGACTACAACCATCTAGCGGAAAAAAAACGCAATGACTTTTGTGGCAACCCAATATATATATAATTTAATTTAAAGACGTTAAAAGTCTTCGATAAAAAGTTTAAAATTAAAAAAATATTTTATAAAAACATAAAACTGAAAAAATTGTTCAGCTAAATTTCGGAAAAAATATTTTTTTCATAAAATTAAATAAAATCAAAAAAATCTTAAAAAGAAATTATAAAATCGAAAAAACTTAAAAATTTAGAAAAAAGTTGAGAGAAAAAACGGATTCAAATAACTGTTAAAAATGTAAAATCAAAAAATATTTCACAAATTCCAATAAGAAAAGAATAAAGACAGATGTTTCATAAAATTAAAAAAAATATAAAATCAAAAGAAATTCTTTTAAACTTAAAAAAAATATAAAATTGAAATATTTAATTCGATGTGTGGATCAAATTTTATAAAATTTGATTTTCTTAAACCTTCCCTATTACATGTCGAATTTCTGTTATTTAAAATATTTTTACTTCAAAAAAAGAAAATTATTATATATGATATCAAATCAATATAATAAGTGTTCAAATAACTTTTATTTGAATTGTCAAAGCAATAATAATTTATAGCTATACGTTCTTAGAACAAATCCAGAATTAAATATGACTTTTGTTTTTAATACATTTTTATCATTTCTTTTAAGTCTCGTGATAAATATAATTTTATTATTTTACTTTGAACATGAAGACAATAATTCAGATATCAAAACTGTCATACAAAAGTGTATAACGTAAAAAATTCAAAACACGTTTTTAGTATGTTATAATTATATCTTTTAAGAATTTTGTATTTAATATAAATAATTCTGTTAAAATATTTTTTTATTAAAATATAAAATATACAATCTAAATATGATAGATAAATATTCCAACATGCAAATTTTTATAGTAAAAATTTCAGTTTTTAAATTTTTTTATAGAAAAGTAATTAACTTTAATGTTTAAAAATTGAAGATTAAATATGTAAATTCAATTTTTAAATTTTTTCAGTACATTTAACAATCAGAGGACATCGTAAGAACAGGAAAATATATTCAATAAATTTTCATGTTTAAAGTTTCAAACTGACTTTCAAAGAAATACAAGTTTTTAATAAAAAATATAAAAGAATGAACTTTTTAATTTTTTATAAAAAAAATAGTAGTACTAAAGACTAATTTCTATACTACTATATTATAATTATATTACTGGATGATAAAAATATTTTTACTGGCCAATTAAATTTAAAATAAAAAAAAATAATTTAAATTCAAGTCGTGATAGGTTTTTTTTAAAAAAAGTGTGTTTCTTTGTATGATAACCAAAATTTACTAATATTTTAAAATTGATTGATGTAGAAGCAAAAAAATGGAAAAAGAACAGGCTATTTACATTGTATATATAAGATTAACGTTATTCAAGGACATGTAATAACAATAACTCGAATAATATGAATTTTCAAACGAAATCATACGTAAAGTTTCTTTGAAAACAAACTCATAATCGTAAAAAAATATATGCTAAAAGAAATGTCTGTTGTTATTGCTCATATACTGTATCGTGTTTTGAAATATTTGACAATTGACGTAAGGCATTGAAATTATATCGTCGGCTGTGGAGGGTTGTATACAATAGAATAACAACAAAGGGAGTTTTGTCGATTTATGTGATGTAGTGTTTTATTTAACATAGGTAACATTAAATTTAACAATACACGTAGATATATATATATATATATATATAAGTATATAATCGTATATTCGTTTGTATATAATTCATCCAACTCAGAATATTTGGTCGGACAATAATGAATATATAAAAAAAACATTTTATTTAGAAGCTTTGATAACATTTATTTATTAAACAAGTATTCTGATCATTAAATCGATAAGTAAATAGAATCCTTGAATATACTTTATATATAACTCTTTAATAATAATGTTAATACGCCATACTGATATATATATATATATATATATATATATATATATATATATATATATATATATATATATATATATATATATATATATATGTGTGTGTGTGTGTATGTGTGTGTATGTGAATATTATTTCTTGTAGATTTCATTGATAGAGAGTAGTTAAATTTTTTGTGACTGTCGTTTTTCTGAATTCCATTGAGTTCTCAGAAAGAATTTCTTTGATCTTATAATAAATTGCGTTTAATATATTTACCAAGTGTTTTGTTAAATTCAATCTTATATTATGTTTATTTAATCAGAATTTCTCAGAAACCTCTCATAAAACACTTTAACTGAATTTTATTAATTTTCTTCTTTCTTTACAAAGGATAAAAGTCTTAAAAAACAATTTAATAATAAAAAAATATTAAAATATTAAAAACAAAAAATATATTCCTTGCGATGAATATTAACAATAACGAAATTAAAGAAGACGTAACAACAAATTTTTAATATTTTATAAATTTGAAATATCATCTTTGATTTAAAATTAATGTTATAGTTATATTGTATAATTTCAATAATACTTCTGCATAAATTAATGATTAATGTCAAAAATGCAAAATTTTATAAAAATATTCAATTATCATTTATTGTTCAATTTATTCAGTGATGTGATTTGATTTTTTTAATTATAATAAACTCAATTATTTAATATATTATTATAATATTATATATATATATATATATATATATATATATATATATATATAATCCGATTTATGAAGTAAATAAAATAAAATAACATATAAAATCGACTATTTACTTATAAACTACGATACTTAATCTAAGATTATTGCCAATTTCGTTTTAGTACATATGTTGTAGCTTTTAATAGTTCTTTAGATCAAAAAAATTCTCTAATAAAAAAGTAACCTTCTCATTTTTACTAATACACTATTTTATTTATAATTTTCTTCGCGAATAACTACCAATAATTTAATTTTATCTTATTTCAAATTTCATAATATAATAAAATAAGATATGGAGTCAATATTAAAGTACCAATTTAATAACATTTTTAATATTCATTAAATAAATAATTGTATCTTAAATAGAAAATAGTAACATATTTTTTCCTAGACCTATTTTCGTTAGCTTTTCCTCCACACGTGAGTCACATGTAACTAAAGAGTAAAGAGAATATAGCAAAAAGAGAAGATCATCAGTGAATATCAAAACTTATTGATTGGGAACTTAGAAATATAAAGACTTAAGAAAAAAATTCATAGATAGTTAGGATAGAAACATGAAAAGAAAATATTATTGGATCGTTGAAAGTGGAAAGTTTGAAAGCTTAAAAGATACAATCTGCTTAAGGGAGTAAACCCTGCATAAAATATTTTTATCAACCCTCTGATTATATATTAGCATAACAACTGTAATAGAGTACTTGTTAGACTAAATGCAATAAAATGTAGTACGAATGTTAAAAAATGAATAAATGAACAAATAAAATGAATCCCATATAACAAATGTTTTTTTTTATTTAGTAAATTCCTAGTAGCAAAAATGAACTACAATTAATGTTTGATGTTCTCTGAACTCCAAGTATTTTCCATCGATTATATATAAGTAATGAGTAATGAAATATATGCTTATTCGTGTTATCATAAGTAAGAACCTCTATTAACACATTCTTATCTATTTTGTCAGTAGTGTGTTATGTCGTTTAATGAAAATGGAGTGACTTAATGATTTGACATTACAATTTGGAATCTCTATGAAAAAGTTTTTATTTGAAATACATCTCATCATCTTAATAAAGATATAAATGAAGACTATGATGCTTGGAAAATAATCCAAAAATAGTTAAACATAGATTGTTTTGTTATTAAAATTCGTTAATGGCACATTTTACAATATATATAAACACAGTAAAAAAAAAAATAAAAGTAGCTCTGGTACTGCTGATGTCTACAAGTTAAACACTGTTATATACAAGCCAAAATTAAAAGATACTTTCTACCATCTTTTTTTAATAGGTTTATTCTTTTCAGTAACATTTACACACTACTCCCAACTATAAATGAATCTGCAATATTTGTCCATCTTTACCCAAATATATTTTCTGTTCCAACAACTAAATTCTCTACACTAGGGTTCGACAAAAAAGCCACATGAGTGCAGATATGTACTCGTCATTTGACAAATAATGTGACAAATAATTCCCAAAAAGACGAATCATTTATCATTCGATAAATTCTGAATGCACGATGCTGCTTTAAGAAGAACTAAAAAGACCCATGGAAAATTCAGCGTGGAACATATGTGACCCACACAACGAGAATATATCAAGAAAAAAGAAATCAACTTATTTTATTCTTCATTAGTATTATTTTTCTTAATTTAAACATATATAATATTATGTTAAATAATATTCTAATTAAATTTCTTAAAAAAAATCACGAACATTAATAGATGTGTTACATCGTTTGTTTACTTTAAAAATATTAATTAGTATTTATACCTATTTATAGAAAATATCAAGGGCAAAAAATACCAATATTTCAAGATTTTAGAGAGCGATATTGATTATTTATTCTAATTAAATATGTAAATATATTGCTTATATTTTTCTGAAATATCACATATTTTTTCTAAATTATTAATAAACAAGATTTATTTAATACATTTATTAAACAACGCAACAAACTTTATGTAATACTTTTTTGAATAATTTAGCTTTTTTAATTAAAATACTACAGTAACAAGCAAATTTCATATTAATATACTAACGCTATATCAATTTTTTATTAACAAAAATAAAATTAAAACAATTTATTATTATTACTAATGTCCTGTAATTAAATTTTTTATTTCACAAAATCCATAGCTATATTTAAATAATATCTATGTATTTCTCAGAATAATCATCTTCGTTTCTAAAAAGATTATAAACATTCTTAGTTGACCTCATATTTCAGTTAAGTATTCTTCAATACAACAAAACGCACATTTTATTTCGCATTTCGCAACGATATAAAAAATATCGGATTTCTAAGACCGACAAAAAAAATTCTTACGTAACATTGAAGTCGTATTTTTCATCTTGATGTTTTCAAATAAATCAAGAGTCCATACTTCATGTTACAAAACAGAATTTATGAGCAAGTGAAACTTACTCTACAGTCATATTTTTATCAATAAACTAAAGTCGTATATAACATCACAAATGACCTTGAACCAAAATATGAAGCATTCATGAACATAATTTTTATGTATAAAAAATTGAATGTCTTTGTATTTTACATGAAAATGCGTTTCGATTGATTGAGCGTTCTTAAATGTTTCTTTGAAAGTGAATTGACTATAAATTAAGCTCGTGGACGAGTATCCTAATTGAAGTATTTCGTGTGTTGTTCAGTTACAACGAGCGTGCTGAAATAAATCTAAACATGTCACGAAAAAGTGTGACCCTTTTTTATTTCCAGATTCTTTACCGTTATTTACTCAATTAATTTTAATATATAATTGCGTTCACTTTTATTATTATGCAAGTTTAATGTAAATATATATATATATATATATATATATATACTTTATAAGTTTAATTAATTTTTCTCTTCAATTTATTTGTAAGAAAAAAAATCAAATTTTAAAATAATTCCATTTGTAATTTAATAAAACCAGATAAAATTGTATGAAAAGATTGTAAGCTACAAAATTATTTTCATTAAAATTGATATTACATATATGTCTAATGGTATGAAACTTTTTTAAAATACTACATAATTAAATATAATTTTCATAAAAAAAAATTAATGAAATTTCAAATTCAGATATTTTTACTTTCATAAAGAAATAAATTTTTAAAGAAAATATTTCGCTCACAAGTTTATTTCAGAAAAATTTAAATTATTATCTGTTATATTTATTGTAAATAAATTATTTAAATAACAAAATCATGAATTAATTTTAGTACTAATAATATAAATTTATGTTGTATAACTTCATTTCATTTTTTCTGTATAAAATGTTTATTTTGAATTAAAAAATAATTAAAGCATATAGTAGATAAATATTTTCATATTTTAATGTTTACTAAATAATATATTTTAAACTTGATATTAATCATTTATTAATTAAAAACTTAAATAATCTTACCATTTGTTTGTCAATAAATATTAATTATTCATGTTAGTAATTAAAAATCGTTTACAGATATTATATTCAACTAAAAATTATTGTATTTTTAATAATAAATATTTAATATGAAAATGTAATAAATTTTAAATAAATATTTATAATGGAAAATACAAAGCCAATCAATGTCATACATTTTTTAAAAAAGATGTAAAATATACAATTTTTATAACTTTTTTGTCAAAAATTAATTTTTCGGTACAAATTTATTTTTCCAAGAATATAAACTTATTTTTAATTAATAACAAATATTTCTCAAATAAATGTAAATAATGTATGTTTCTATAAAAAAGATCAATATTTTTCAATGAAATTCAATAAACTAAATAATTAATCTTAAATTGAAAATTGTGAATATTTATACATTTATTTCCTAGGTCAAGTACGATTAATGAAAAATATTAAAAATTCACAATTCGTCATTAGAAAAACATATCTTGATATATTATTTAAAAAAATATTTATGAATAAAATTATTTTCTTATACAAGTAATATTAGAAAAGTATATTATTCAGATTACTTGAAAATATTTTCATTATTTATTTACAATTTTTGAAAATCGAAAGTTTCTTAAATTTATTTCTTGATTTATATTTTATTAAATAAATGTATTGTATTTTAAATTTTAACTTTTTACTTTCAGACTAAATTTAACACTAAAACTTTTATAAAATCATTGTATTTAACTATTTATATTATTTATTTCAATTATCGATTATAATTTATTTAGAACAATATTCTAAGTAAATTACAAAGAGGATTTAAAATAAAGTTCTTTATTATAATAACATTTTACTGTTTAAATTGATGGTTTTATTGATTTTATACTTTAATATGCCAATTATATATAAGTATAAAAAATACATACGTATATTTTTGCCTTCAGTTATTAAAAAGTTTTTATAAAAGATTTTTTTAATAAAAAAAAACTAATAGCTCATTCAAAGTAAACGATTCAAATATAATACAATTCAGTTATTATTATTCGTAAATTATATTAATTTAGGAATATTCAAAACACATTCATCCATTAAATGCTGTCCCTATTCCGTCAATCAGCTTTCTGATATGTCAGTATACAAGCGTATAATTAATGAATATTTAATGTCAGAATAACGAACAGTCGTATCAAATACATCAATGACTTAAATCATGATCGTAAAACAAAATCAGGTATTTGTGATATCCATATAAACATGCGGTCGCTCGATAGCGCATTCAGCTTTCTGTATTGCCGATCAAATAGAACGCAGTCGGCGAGTTTGTTGTGAACACTGGGCGTCGATGTAGAGGTAAACTAGGATGGCGAACAATCTACCGTTGACATGAAATGAAATGGAATAGCCCTGAATCACTGAATACCGCCAGAGCAGACGCCTAGCCTTTGAACTGCGAGGGAGAAAAATGTATGACAACATGATATAAGACAGGACTGGAATTTGTGGATATTTTCATCATTTTTCGCTTCGTTATTTCATTTATCATAACAGAAGTGTTCATATATATGTATTACACAAGTAACATTGTTAGAAGCATTTAAATTAAATACTACTTTTAAAATAAGAAATAAATATTTGATACAAATCTTTTTAAATTGTAGTTTAATGACGAATAATATTTTTATATCAAATACATAAAGATTAAATAAATAATGTAAATTATTGCATTCCTTTTGAAAAAATATTTTTTTGATATCAAATATTTTCATTCAAAGTATTATTTTAAAATCATTTGTAAAATTTAAGAAACATTTCAAATTTTCTCATTTCGAATAATTTTTTAGTAAAAAAATCGTAATTGTAACTTGTTCTAAATTATAAAAACACTTGTTCTAAATAAAAATAAAATAGTTATTTTTAAAACAAATATTAATATATAAACACACACACACACATTATATATATATATATATATATATATATATATATATATATATTATGTTGTCCAGTATCTCCCTTCCGCTTTTTTGCTCTTTATTCAATGCTTTATAAAAAATGTTACAGTGATCGGATTTAGTTCAAATATGCGCAGTTTTGTTCGATAATCTGGTTCCATCTAGACGGCAACTTCATAATACCCTCTTGTAGAAATTTGCGAAGAACTCGGACAGCCACTTTTCACAAGCCTCTTTTGAGGCCAACTTTACACCACCAAGGGCGTTCGCCAACAGGAACAGGTGGTAATCACTTGGCGCTATGTCCGGGCTATATTGGATGCGATAAAACCTCCCATCCGAGCTCCCGTAGCTTCTGACGAGTCACCAAAGATGTGTGTGGCCTGGCGTTGTCCTGGTGGAACACTACACCCTTCCTCTTGGCCAATTCTGGACGCTTCTGGTCGATCGCCTGCTTCAAGCGGTCCAGTTGTTCGCAGTAGATGGTAGAATTAAGCGTCTGGCCATATGGAAGCAGCTCATAGTGGATGATTCCTTTGCAATCCCACCAAACGCACAGCAAAACCTTCCTGGCCGTCAATCCCGGCTTGGCCACTGTTTGGGACGATTCACCGGCCTTCGACCACGACCGTTTTCGCTTAATATTGTCGTATGTGATCCATTTTTCGTCGCCAGTCACCATCCGCTTCAAAAATGGGTCGAGTTCGTTCCGTTTCAGCAGCATATCGCAGACGTTGATTCGGTCCAGAAGGTTTTTTTGCGTCAAATCATGCGGCACCCAAACATCAAGCTTTTTTTGTATCCAGCCTTCTGCAGATGGTTTAAAATGGTTTGGTGACTAACTGCCATCTCCTGGGCGATGTCACGAGATGTCACATGCCGGTCTAACTCGATGATTTCCATGATTTGATCGGTATTCGTCGTCACAGGTCTTCCGCCGGCTGGCTTATCCATGGTGTCGTTTTCACCGGCTCTGAATCGTCGAAACCATTCCTCCGCGGTTCGAAGTGATAGAGTACAATCCCCCAAAACACTATTAATCTCACGGAACGTTTCTCTAGCGGATTTGCCTTTAACGAAGGAAAACTTCTAAATAGCGCGAACTTCGGCGTTAGTGAACTCCATGTTTACACGTCTATAACTTTTGAACGCAATATCCAAACTAATCATGCATAGCGTCGTTTTGTAGGTTATGTAAAGACCTTTCAAATGATGTATAGTGTTGCCCGATACGAGCTCTGTAACGCTTTGTACATAGCCGCGAAATTCAAAAGACAAAAAGGCGGAAGAGAGATATTTGACAACCTAATATATATATATATATATATATATATATATATATATATATATATATATATATATATATATATATGTCTCGAAAACAAAAAAAAATGTTATTACTCTATAAAAAAATTCGCTAAAACTAATTGACATCTAACGAAACACTCTTATCTATAATAACTATATTTTTAATATTTTAAAAATGATATAATGGGCATAAATATATTTATATTGTTATTTTCTAGTGTTTAATATTTAGATACTATTAAAGTAATTCACTCCAATCAGTTTCGGCCCTTGTCTACCTTTAAATAATTTGATATTCCAGACCTTTAGATAACTTGAGTATAAATATATTTCAAGATAATATAATTTTCATATCTGATCGTGACTAAACATATTAATGATCCAAATTATTATATATTGACAAAGGAAAACGAGGTGAAATAAGAAAATAAAAATATGTCCACCTCTTCTTTTCATCAAACAAAAGTTATGATATTAAAAAATTACTTAGTGTAATTATATTTTAAATCTTATTTTGTAATGATCTATATTTAATCTAATAGTATATAATTTATTTTTAGTCTTAAAAATATAGAATATAGACAAGTTTTTAATTGATAACTAAAAAAAATAAAAAGGATTATTATTATAATTTATTATATTTTATATGCATATATAAAACATGAGTGATAACATTGCTAATTACATTTTAAATATTATATATTTTTGAAATTAATATTAAATGATAAAAAAACGTGAAACATTTTATATATATCATGGCTGTCCAACCTCTAGGAACCCAAAGGCCGCAATACGAAAATAAAAATTATCCGCGGGCCGCACCCAAAATAAAAAAAACATTTATTACTGTTTAACTATGTTTTATTGAAATATTAGACAATATTAACAAAATTGTGTATTTCAATGAAAATTTTGCGGTACCTCTGATTCCTTTACTAATGTAGCTATATCAATTTCAATGTTTGTAGTAGCCAAACGCAGTGAATTTGATAACGGTTTGTCCGTCATGGAACTTCTATATTTAGATTTTATAAATTTCATTATTGAAAAGGTACTTTCACAAAGATAAGTACTGCCGAGCACTGACCCCATTCTAAGACCAAAGTCTCGCAATTTAGAATACTTTCCTTCTGGTAATAATTTAAAAAAATCTCCTCCTGTTTCACATTTGTTACTAAACAAGGGATCTGTTTGCAAATCATACAACTCTAACTGAAAATCGGATGTATTATTTGATGGCAAATAATATTTAACGTTTCATGAAATAATATATGTATTATTGAAAAATGTTTCGCGGGCCGCATAAAGCCCCTTCGCGGGTCACATACGGCCCGAGGGCCGCGGTTTGGATAGCTCTGATATATATTATTAAATATGCAATTGAGAAATTTTACGCATTACAAGAGAAAATATAATTTTAAACTTGTTATGATTTTATAGAATATATTTTTTAATTTATATATTAAGTTAAAATGAAAATAGTATGAAATATATTCTTATATATATATATATATATATATATATATATATATATATATAATTGTACTATTTAACTAAGGATTATGTTTCAAATGTATATGTTTGTTATAAAATCGTAAAATCTAATTATAGAACATCGGAAAGAAACTAAACCCATATCAATAAAGTCAATATTTTTCAAATATCGCAAAAATAAACACGATCAAAATGCGACACGAGAAGATCGACAAGAAAAAAAACGATAAAATAAATAAAATAAACAGTCCTTCCCTGCACGTGTACACGCCAGACACGTGACATGAGCACTAAGAACTGATGGGAACTCGAACACTTGTGGCGGGCCGCACAAATGTGTGTTAGGGGGACGAGAGAACTACATAGCTCCATAAATATGACGGGGTAAAGGAGGAAATACAATTTCGTCCGTAGAGTCGAACAGTGAAACGACGGTCCTCGCGAGGGCTCTTTTCAGTCACGTATTCCGTACAAAAATTATCCGGAGAACGAGCTGTATAGCTCATACTGTCGAATTCTAAAGCACTGATGTGAAAATGAGGAGCTGTTTCTGAAATTCTGTTGATTTACATATCATTTCATCGTGTATATTTATGCATAGGCACGATGAAAAAATTTATATGTGTTTTTTATGACACGTCAATTGCGATATGATGTACTTTTTTCTTAACATTGATTTCAATCATAAGTATGCAATTATTTGAAAGTTATTGTGTTATAAAAATAGATTTACAAAACGTTATTTTTTTAAAAAAACATGAGACATTTTTTAAAGATAACATTTTTATGTCCTTAACAAAATATGAATAAATTATATATATATATATATATATATATATATATATATATATATATATATATATACATACATACATAAATGTGTGTGCATGAGCAAAATTTTTATAAATAAATATTATCCAAATCCATTTACAAATGTTGGATGTTTTTCATATATTTTAATGTATATGAAGTACTGTTAATTGATATAGCCAGTAATATATAAACCCTTTTACTCCAGCCATGATTGATAACAGCAATTATATTTTTTGTTAATTCCCTCGTGTAGCTCTCCACATAACCTTACCCTCACTGAAATCATCAACATATGCCAACCACTGTGTTGACATGTGGTCTAGTGTTGCGTGACGTTTGAAAATACTTTTTCCAACAAAAATATCCACTTTCGAAACATTATGCTTGTACGATGGTCACTGTAAATAAAGCTACTCTCTTTCATTTATACGTTTCGTGCTCGTTTTATATCTACCTCGAATTACTTTCATGTTGTCGCCGAAAAATAAATGCGAATGAGTATAGATGGAAATACAGAATAGCCATCACACTCAAAATATCGCGTTATATGTATCTCTGATAACAAATTTCGTAGAGAATTCGTCTTTTTATAAAATATAGTATTTTCATTTGAAATTTATGAGATGTGTAAATATGTGCTTGTGACTTTTTGAAAATTGAATTACATTTCTATGAAATATTCACTTATTTAGTTTATATAAAAAAATGAATTATATTTTAAATTTAATGTAATAAATATGTTTGAATTAAATAAATTATGGTATCCAGAAATAATTTCTAAAATAATAATAAATGCTGACATTTTTATTTATCATTATATAAAATAAATAATTAAATTTATATGACATTAAAATGGAAAATTCTTGTAAAATATGCAATTAAACAAAATTTTAAAATAAAATACATAAACGCACAAGAATATATACATATATATATATATATATATATATATATATATATATATATATATATATATATAATATTATCAGCTTATGTCAGCTCATTGCTAGGCTAAATCTCTATTGAATGTACCATTCACTAGTACTGGGCATATTCATCACATTGACTAGACGAGCTGGTGAGTTTTTTTCATCCAAATTTATTCTTAGATAGGTTTCCTTCACCTTAACTAAAAAAAAAACCCACTTGCCCTATTTTTCCGATCAGGGATCAAACGCACTATCCCGGATAAAAAGCGATGATGCAAACCACTATGTATACCACTGGTCGTTCTGTATGTATGTATGTATGTATGTATGTATGTATGTATGTATGTATATATATATATATATATATATATATATATATATATATATATATATATATATGCATGATAAACATATCTCATTGAAAAGTTAATTTTAAAATAAAATCATATAAAACTTATCTCAATCAAAATACAAAACATTAATTTAAACTCTGAAAAAAAATATTATTAATTTTATTTTTAAAACTGTCTTGATGATAAAAGTTAAATGAATTTAATTTACGTTTAATAAATGAAGTCGCTTTAAAAATTATAATTTAAAAATAAAGTATAGTAAATAAATATGTTCGTTTATTTGAAACACATAAACAGTAGCAATTAAATGTTTATGAATATTATTATTTACATATTTAAACACCTGTGCATCTGAATTAAAATGTAAATAAAATAGGGTGTTGTATTTATTTCGTTTATGTTATTCGTAATTGATGTTTAATTAAGAATACTTGAAAAATAAATTTGTCAATTAAAATGTAAATTCTGTTTCATACTAGCAATTAATAGCTTGAACGAAATCAATTGTTTCAAATTGTTTTGATGTGATATTACTGTGAACTCGTTTCCTGATAATTCAATTCAAAAATACTTATCAATATGCAAATATGTTTATCATTCATTTAATAAAAAAACGATATTTCCTGTATGTACAATTTTAAAATAAAAAGCATTTAAATTTGAAAAAAATATTTATCTCATTTATATAAAAACATACAATAAGTCTGTTTAAAAATGTATGAAAATAAACTAATTTTAAAAATGTAATTACTTTGTTGCATGTCATCGAGTTGTTAAACTGAACAATATTAATAAAGTCGTGTTATACGGATGGGTAGAGTCTATAAAAACAAAATTATGATTATACAATAGTAGCTTTTACAAAAGTAAAATATGAATAATATATAAATAACTGAGTTTCGTGAATATCTTTATTTCATTTTATATTCAAAAACTCAACGTGTGTAATTAATATGTATGACATAAATATCATTGATATAATATAATTATTTACAGAAATATATCAATAGGAAAATACAAATCAATACTACTAACAAAGTATATGATTAAACATTATATATATATATATATATATATATATATATATATATATATATATATATATATATATATGAAACTAATAGATATAGTTGGATTACAATAAGTAACTATACTACTGAATTAAGTGCATTTTATAATATTAGTTCATTGTTATATGATAATGAAATACAATAATGTTGTACTCGAAATATACTAATGAATATGTTTACCTTGTCTAAACTAATTATATCTTTGTTATCACTACATCACACATTGCATTAAATAACTCATTTTGTTACAAATAGAACATTTTGAGTTTATAAGAATAGAATAACGTCAAAGGTCATTTGGATTATTTTTAGTAACGATAGCGTGTTATTTTGTTCCCTTGTATTCTGATATATCTCATAAATTTGTCCTTTTTAAGGGTTCTTTGTATATATAAATATATATATATATATATATATATCTATATGTATATATATATATATATATATATATATATATATATATATATATATATATATATATATATATATATATATATATATATATATATATATATATATATATATATATATATATATATATATATATATATATATATATATATATATATATATATATATATATATATATATATATATACATATATATACGAGGGTTGTTTGATAAGTATGGTAAATTTATTTATTGTTTAATTTAATTAAGTAATTAATTTAATTCAATTTTTCAATTTAGTTTTTCTTACTTTTTACCATACTAATCAAACGATCCCCGTATATGGTCATCCAAATATGACGTCTAGATTTGTATTTTATTAAAAAGAAACTATAAACATGTTTCTCTAATAAAACACTAATCTAGGCGTCACATTTGGATGACCCTATATATATATATATATATATATATATATATATATATATATATATATATATATATATATATATATAAGCGTGTGTTTATAAATTCATATAGATTTTATTTCATAAAAAGAAAAGTAAAAGAACTAGTAAGACAGATCAAAATAAAATTGTTAGTTTAATAATTAATATAGTGAATTAGATTTCTACATATCTAAAATAATATAAATATAATATAATTTAATTTCCAATTAGGCGTAAAATATTTGAAATTGCACATTACATTCAAATTAATATCGTATTAATGAAATTAAATAAAGTTGTTTAATTGCTTGGAAATTCTTCCGATCTCAGTTCTGTTTGTAAAGTATTGAAGCAGAAAATGTTAAAATCAACTTTTAAAAATAAAAAAGGAAAAATTAATGTTGCATGATACAGATATCATAAAAGTAAATTAATAGAAAGATTGTGAGAAAAATATCGTTTTACACCGTCAAGGTTGAAGAATGCATTTTTTGTAGTGTTATTTAACATTTAAGTACTTTGTAGGAATTTTATAAAATTATTTTAATTCTAAACTTGATTTACATTTTCTTAGCGTATACTAGTTTTTCTAACTTGTGCATAAAATTTACATAGATTTTGTTTATTATACCACTATATTTATTATTAAATTATACAAAAGCTTACAATCAATTTTATTTTAGAAGATATCTATAGATAGATTTTTGTTAATGTTAAAATTTAATCATCAATACAATTATTTGAAAGTATAAATTTCTTCCAAATTCCATTAATTATTTTTTAATGTATTTCATTACAAATAGTTCTAGCACTATTTTTTTATGTAGTTTATTATTGAAGTTTGGAATATTTATACACATTATATGAACGAGACAGCTTTATTTTAAAAGATAAAAAATGTTTATAAAATTTATTTGGTTTTTGTATTGTCAACGTTATTTATATCATGGGCAATTAAAAAATATGTTTTAATTTAATTAAATGATTTTATTGCAGTGTTTGCAGCATTTATATGGTCTTTAAATATATAGAGTCATCCAAATGTGACCCCAAGATTTGTGTTTTATTTAAAAAAAAACTATACACATGTTTATTTTTAATAAAATACCAATCTAGGCGTTACATTTGGATGACCCTATATATTTAACTTTCTTAGTCTGTTTTTTCTAATATATTTTTATACTTGTAATATGTTATACATTAAATTATTATAAATGATTTATAAATTATTATAAAATGTTCTAGTTTGAATTTTAATGATAATAATAATACTGTTTTGATGAAATTCTATATTTTAGTACATGATTCTTAAAAAAGTTTTATATGTTTTTAAATTACAAGTGTCTAGACATATTTTAATAAAATATATAAAAAAAATAACTGATAAATAAAAGTAAAGAATAATATAACTACTGCTAAATATTTTTGAAGAATTTGTTTTTTATATATAAAAAATTATAAATATGATTGATTAAATTGGATTTTAATATGCTTTTGAGAAAAAAATATTTTTAAAATGTTATGATTTTATCTAATATCATGTGAGTGTATATATATATATATATATATATATATATATATATATATATATATATATATATATATTTGTGTGTATGCATGCATAAATGTATGTATGTTTGTATATATATTTATATATATATATATATATATATATATATATATATATATATATATATATATATATATATATACAGTATACTTATGACTGCAAGGAAGTAAATAGTGCCGAATGTAATAAGTACTAAGCGACAGAGTATAAACGTGTCGCGCCGCAATGGCAACAGGAAGTGACGTAGTCATTGGACGATGGTGATCAATCTTTGTCCTTTGGGGGGACATTTAGTGGTTTGTCAGAACGCGGCCGTCGTTAACTAACAACAGATAACGTGCGATACGTATACGTAATTCGGGAAATGTATATTTATCATGTTGGCTGAGTTGTCGTTTATTGGCACTGCAGACATATTACCAAAAGGTTCAATATAATACTAACCTTAACGCTTGGCTAGTCTTTTTTGTCACCTAATTGCTATGGATTTTATTTTATCTCGTTAAAACCAAACTATTAATACTGGTAAATAATTATATAGTGTAGTCGATTGCGTACGGTAAATTTAGATTATCACAGCAGATTATTTTTATATAAAATTTATTTAGCTTGAGATCGTAACTAATTCAATATTCTAGCCAGATATTTTTAATGAGAAGTCAGATATCCTACAATGTTCAATTATGGGTAATTCAAATATAATTATTAATTAATATGTAACATTTTCGTATAATTAATAGCTTAATTTATATTTAGAATAAAATAATAGTATTATAAATATTTTTAAGACGATAAATTCTTATAAATAATTATAATTTATTATTTTCAATCTACTTTACTTCACAATAGAAATAATTTTATTGCTACGTAGAAAAAATAATTTGATTCAAATAAAAAGTATTTCTACATTTTATATTTCACAAGAAATTGTGCAAGTCACTAATAATATATATATATATATATATATATATATATATATATATATATATATATATATACTTCAATAAAAGTTTCCATTGACATTCAAACAACTACGCGTTACTTTTCACAATTTCGTCTAATTCTATTTGATTGATTTCTTTGTTACAAGTATAATGATTGCGCATGTTGAAAAGCACTTTACGAGTGTTGTCTAGTTGTCTTTTTTGACATTTTTTTATACGACAATATGCAACGTCATGTACTGACAAGGGTGTGATTTGCTGATTCATTATGTCGTTACATTCTATCTTGTCTCCCTTGTTATAAAACATTTTCTTTGTTTTCTATATCTTCTATATCACTTTCTCAACTCAACTACTATTAATCAAAGTATGATATTCCCACTCTTATCGTTAATTTAACTTTAAGTTTATCTAGTTAATTGAAGTAAATGTTATTTTATTAAAATTAAGTCGATTATTTTTTACTCGACAAAATCGTAACACAATAGCAAAAAAATGATTTAAAAAAACTAAATCTTTTTAAACACAAAAATAAAACATTATTAAGAAATATTTGAAATAAATGTATTACTTTATATATAAAAAAATTCAATTTTTATGCTCAAATAATAATATTTTAAAAATACTTTATTTCTACATAACAAACACCTTTATATTCACCCATTTGTTTTAATTTCACATTAAAGAACGATTATTTAGTAAACAAGAATATAAGCTAAAAATATATTTCATTAAAATGTTTAGACTTAATTTGTTATATGCTAGATCAAAATCTTTGCTGTTTTTACTAAAAGTTTCCCAAGAGGAACTAATAAGAAAATTGCTAAAGAAATAAGATTATAAAACAAGATACAGAATATTTTAATTATATTAAATATTTTTAAATTTTATTAATACTCTTACGTTTAGTTATTATTTTTGAAATTTACATTAAAATATGTAAATTTTATTAAAATAATAAAAAAATATATTTATTTTATTTAACATTTTTCTTTGATTTTTCAAAATTGTTACTTCTTATGAACCGAAATGATCATATTATAACGAAACGAATATTTATTTTAAATATATCACAACTGTATAATATTAAAAAATGTTTTATATTTCACAAACGTATAATGAAAAATAAAAGACATATATATATATATATATATATATATATATATATATATATATATAATTGAAAGTGAACATGATTTGAATATTTAGAATTATCGAAGATTATAAATGGTAGAATTATAGAGTTAGTAGCCTATTTAATCAAATTCAATCTTTGAAGCGAAAGGCATCTACGTACCATCTATCTCATATTTAAATATATTCAATACGCAATACGAACAAGCGCCCTACAACACAACATTGGCCGAAAACAGATTTTGAAAATATAAAGCAATCTTCCGTTGAATATATATTGCGGCGACAATGTGATCCTTTCAAAATAGCGATCAATTTATTCGAACTGGTGATGATATGATGGTGCTGACAACAACGCTGGCGGGCTATCAAACGGGGGAAGGCAATAGTGACGGGAGGCCGTAGCGCACAAAAGGAAGCTGTTATCAGCAAACGACACACTTCCCGGAGTTTGATTATTGAATTGTTAGAATATACCATCGCTGCCGCCAAATATCCTCATACCAAAAACCATTTCCATCAACCATACCCATCACTACTACTTGTGCTTCGGGCAGAAATGATTTTCCGTCATCTCGTCTCGCACATCGTCTTATCCACCAACATATGCACAAAGACATAAAAGATTACACATTCGCAGGTTATATACATACATACTTATATATATATATATATATATATATATATATATATATATATATATATATATATATACTCTTATATCGACATCAATGATATTCATTTAGTAATATATCTTCTTTTACATAAATTGCACGACGTCAACTGATGTAATTGAAAATAAAAAAGAGAAAAACAAGACAGAAATTTTATGTTTGCAATAAAAAGAAGAAAGAAAGAATATTTAAACGAAAGCATTGACGGAATCGGTAAAATGCCATTTATATTTCCGTATTATCAAAAAAATATATATTATTTTTAAACTTTATTTCTTTTTAGAAATTTTATTCCGTCTATATTTTTGTTATAGCTCTTTATTTTTTTAAAAATAAAGATTTATAGTTAATGTCAATAATCTAGTACAAGAGATACAATAATATGTTAAGGTTAACAAGTTACAATCAATTGATTGAATTCTTTATCTATTGATTTTTTTTAAGATTTTTATTAGCATTACGTAGGATTTTATATTTTATATATATATATATATATATATATATATATATATATAAACTGTTTTAATTAATTTTATTTTTATAGCTATTATATTTTACTATATATTCTAAAGCAATTATTGAAATTAAAATTAAAATCGATCATGTAAAAAATATAAGTTGGTATTTAAAATATATAGAAGTGATAATATATTGCTATTGTAATATAAATATTAAATGAATAAACTTGAAACAGGTTGAATTTTCTACTCGTAATATTAATAACATGTACTTTCTTTCATAAAAAAGATAATAAGTAACAAACTAAATATGTTCAGTAAAGTTTATACAAAAATATATTTATGTATATATATACAAGATCATTTTAAAAAAATCAGATTATATGATTGAAATATAAATACATTATTTATATTATTTTCCAAAAATAGCCAGGAAATAAATATTCATGAAGTGTGTAGCATTAATTTTATAACATTTTTTTAAAAAAATATGTATCTTTGTTTTAACGATGGCGATATTGCCATTAAAATATCCTAAAGCAAAATAAATTTAAAAAAATATTCTACAACTAATACTGAAGACTTTGAATTTTATATTGCTTTGGAATAATTATTATTTTTATATGTATGTTTCCTTTATTCTAACATCAACATTTCTGAAAAACTACAAGATATTTTATGGTATCTTAAAAAAAAAATGAATTTTCAATTAACTGCAGGAAATATTCAATATTTCATATAATTTTTTCTCAACTATTTATTTTATACACAAATGGATACATTTTATAAATTATTTCTATGACTAATTATTTAATATAAATTAAAAACCGATATTAATTAAAACTACACAAAGATGTGATACGATATTATACAACTTCATTTGTGTTGTCAGTGTAATAATAGCACAAATCTAATGAATGCAATAATGTAAACGCAGAGAAAACAGAATTCGCTAAAGGTGGAGATAGAACTGATTACGTAATAGTCGTATATTTAGGTGAAAATTTAATTAAGCTACCGTAGACTATAATTTTCTATTAACACTCAAATTGTACGAAATATTATTATTCAGTTTTGATTGACGTTTAATATTAGATGCGTTATGGTAATGTAGTTTAATACGAGATAAGCATTCATACTCGTTTTAATTAATATATTGATTTACTTATATAATAATATACAATAATATACGAATACTAATTAATTTATTTCGAAATGTCAGTTTATTGAAAAATCCTCTTTATTTCTGTTTGACGTCAATTTGTTAAAAAACTTGTTAAATGAGTATTAAAAATAATGATATTATAAGCTTTAATTAAGATTTATATTTCATTAACCAATATTTCAATACACTACATTTATTAATATGTGTATAAACATATTTATATTTATTTACTTTGTACCATAACATTGATTTTGGTACATTTCTTCCACTTTTCTATAAAAATTCTACATAAGTTGAAATAAATATAAATATTTTTTAACATAACTGTCTTGTAATTTACAACTGAATTTTTAATGCGACTGCTTTATTAAACATTATTTTAAATGAAAGCAAGTAGAATAAAATGTATTGCTTTATAGAAGATAGAATAACAAAAAAATATAATTGTTATTCACCGGGTATATACTTTTTATTTTCTTAATTTATAATTAAAATTTCAAAGCAGTTATGAATTTTTAATTTAACTTGATCGGAAAAATTAACATAAAAAATAAAATAAATATTATTTGCATAATTGTAAAAAACTAGCTGAGAAGTAAATTATATTAATAGGAAAATTAAGAAATATGTTTTATTAAAAATATGATTCAAATACTAATCTAAATTTATTTACAAAAATAATAAATAAATCAAACATTTCAACATTATTGGATCATTCGTTTCAATGCTACCAGTTATTTTAAATGTTAAATTTTGTATTAAGTGTATATTATTTATTGTTCACTTTATTCGATTAGTAACTAAAAATCATTAAATATGACTTACTTTTCAAAATCAAATATACCTATAATAATACAGTAATCAAAACATATATAACCAATTCATTAAAAAAATTGTATTTATAAAATAATAAATAAAAATTTCAAAAGGCAAAAATATACAATTTATATACAATGAATTCTAAAGATAATAAGAAAAATTCAAACAAACTACGAACCCATGTATTGATCTCTTCATATGATTCAAAAAGTACGATTTTCTTTGTACTCATAAAGAATATTTGTGAACGGGATGAATAGTGACAAGAAGTTTTACAAAACATACGAGTTATCTGATTTAACTTTAATAAAAGTTTATCTTAGAAAACTTTATTGGCAAATAAAACTTACATATATTCGTCATATTATAAATTTTATTTTCCAAAAATAGGAAACATTTTCGTAACATTGGTAAGTAAAAAATATTTTAATATAAAAGTATATTTCTAGTTTAAATAAGCATTAAATTTGAAGTGTTAACTTTCTATGATTTTTACAAATATTCCAAAACTGAAATTATTAATGCGTTATTTTTATTATTTTTTAAATAAAAAACAAAAATTATTTTTCTAGTAATTTAAAATTTCTACATTGTATTTCTTTTCTCAATTACTTTTCTCTCTCTCGCACATACATACATATATAACAAAGTGACAAATGTATTACTTATAATAGATTTCGTATTGAAAAATAAAAACAAAGAAAATTTATATACACTTTTCTATTGAATACAGATAATCTGCTGATCTTACAAAGTTTTAAATTAAACATTTTAAAAGTTCGTCAATTCAAATATGAATTTTTCCTGTTCTGTGTCTATGAATATATATAATTAGAAAATTATAAAAATGTATCTTCAATTTCACTGCACATATTTTTCAATTAGGACTTTATATTAACAGATTCTATCTGTCTAACTCTAATGCAATTGTGTTTTCCGCATTTTAGTTTTGCATTGTAAAATAGCATAGACCTGTAAAAAGGGTATAATCATTCCGTTACATTGAAGTGTAACGGAAATAAAAAGTTAAAACTTCTCACAAATCACAGATGACATATACAATATTCACTATTCCCTATTGTGTATTGAAATGAAATATTCGAATAAAAAGCATAGTAAACGGGAATCAAGCGCTATGATTTGTGTGCCACTAAACAACTGATGCAAAACATTCTCAATTTAGAAAAGGGGTTGTCGGAAACTAACCGCTCCGAGCTAAGTAATCGCGAGTCGAACGTATGTGGAAAATGCGCGAGCGCGCGCCCTCAGTGATTCGTGGAGCGTTACTTTACTAAAAATTTATATAGCGCGAACGCGCGTTCTCTTACAACCAAGCCAATAAATTATCATTCGAGCGTTCGTAACAACAAAAGATGACATTCGCATAACACGGTATAACGATGTTCGAAGGTACCTATAATGCACTTGCTTTTTATCGTTTTTTTTTGTTTGCTTCCTTGCTTTTTCGCCAGTCGCGCAAGATTGAAATACACTTGAACGTGAATGTCACGCTATGGCTTTTTCAAATACATAATTTCGCTAGAAATGCTTTCACAGTATACTACTGTATTGTTCGATACTAATTTTTGGTCCAGTGAACACGTAATAAAGAAATATATGTAAATTTTATAATGATATTTTTACATTTTTCAAATGCAAATTTCAATATTTCATTCTCTAAAAGTGTTTCTTTTTATGTCTTCTACTTACTTTAAATTATATTATATTTATTTCTATCGTCATCACATTCGCATTAAAGAATTATATTTTATAAATCATATTTGGATTTGTAATTTGATAACAGAAATTGTCAAGAATAAAAAATATATTTTCTACAAATCAATACTGAAACCATAAATATTTAACTTGATTATTACCAGTAATTTTATTATAAAATGTTAAAAAAACATATATTAAGACTAACGGTTTTTCATTTTTAAATTATATGACAAATTATTTCTATAATAAAAAAATTAAATCAAACAACAGACTAAATCATTTTTAAGTACGTGTTAAATATAATTATTTTTATTCCTCGAAAATCAATGTTTATAAACAGGCATTTATTGTTTAAATATTTATATATATATATATATATATTAATTTTTTATTATAAATTATATAAAATATTATGTGAAAAATTATGCACCAAAATACTAAATTTCAATTTATATATTTTCAGTCGAATTGTTATTATTAGCAATTTCATAAATTATTAGTAGATTTCCAAGAATGGTAAAAAATAATAATACATTTCAAAATATAAAACAGAGTTGAAATAAAATAAAATACATAAAATTCATTCAATAAATGTGGTAGACCAGTATTCCCATACTGTTTGTCTGAACGATAAAATGGTAAGTGGAGGTAAACATTAAATTTATTTATTTATTTATTTATTTATTTATATATATATATATATATATATATATATATATAATTTTAAATTATATTTTTCTTTTTTAAACTATTTCATTATAGACCACAAAAATGTATAAAAATATTTTAAAGGACTGAATCAAAAAAAATAATTTTAAAATAAAATTCATTATCAATAAAGTAGTTATTTTTTGGTATTTACAATTAATCTCAATTTTTTTTAACAATTATTTCTTCAGATGATTATTGTTTTTGTAATTTATTTACTTTCAAATATCTTCAAATTTTAATAATTACTAAGATACCAAATAATAGCTTTTGTAAAAGTTAGTCGTAGCAAAATATAATAAAAAAACCATTGTTAAATATCAGTAAAATGAAAAAGTGAATAATAAATAGAAAATAAATTTGTTCATTTCCTTACGTGTTAACTCCTTGTTATAATATCTTTTGTACTCCAGGACTGGACTACTGTTTTTGTGTTTCTCCACTGAAATAAAAAAATAGTGTAGAAAAAATTCGAAAATATATATTAAAAAAAAATTTACTGTCAATGAAAATTTTATAAAAAAAGGAAATATAAAATTTAAATAAACATATATTATTAATATATAAACTATTTCAATAAATATTAAATAAAATATTAAATTTTAATATTTTCTTGTGAATTCATAACTCTTATCATATTTACAAAAAAAAAATGAACTGTAGAAACTGTTATTAATTTTTATTATTTATGTTTAATTTGAAAAACTTCTTAATTTCAATTTCTATATTTCAATAAATTTTAAAAGTAGTTATATAAAATTTGGAAACGATTTGTTTATTACGCATTCAAAAAAAAAGAATAAATAGAATATATTTGGAAAAATCAGTAGAAAAAGGGGGATAAACATGTATACTACTATATACAGATTTATATATATATATATATATATATATATATATATATATATATATTTAATAAAATCCATTTAAGGTTGGCGTTTAGACAAAATTGAAAACAATAAATATTTCATCCACAACATATACAAAATTGATTCGACCAATATATCAGTAGTTTCATGAAAAAGAACAAATTTGTTCACAAATGGAAATATGCACAATGATGTACGTTATTTCCACAGAAAACCAAATTATGTTCGTGTGTTCTTGACATGAGTACGCCCCAAGTAATATACAATCAACATGTGTTTTCATGCATATGAATAACTGTCAGATTGTCAATAACTTCGAAGAGCACTTGAGTGAACCGTCACACTACTGCGTGCACTTTATATCCACTTTTTCTTGAAGAGTACGGTTTTGTAAATAGTAAATCAATTCTCGATCTTGAGTAAATTGTACTTGAAATTTTATTACAAATGAAAATAAATCACAGTGTTATCGATGACCTTTAGCTTCAAAGTACAATATAAATTTCACGTAGGTACAAGGAACAAAAGAAACTTCATCTTATATATATATATATATATATATATATATATATATATATATATATATTACATAATAACAATTTACCTTTTTCATTTTCAATTTACGAAAGGAACTGTTTTAGAATACAAAATTAGATCGCAATTCAAATTCAAATAAACGTTCTTCAAAAGTTAAACTACATTTAACATTAATTCATATATCACTCAAACAATTATAATTGTTAAAAGGAATAATTGATTAAACTATCTATTCCAGGTATTTCATTTTTAAAAACTCCTATTTCAAAAATAGATTTTTAAATAACGATTCTATATTAATTGAATATATAATTTTCACTAATTTTACACGATGCTTATTTCATACAATTTTTATAACAAGATGAAAAATGAAATCATTTTTCTTGTAAATATTTGACGTTTGAAATTGGTAATTATTGAAAAATTTATAATATTCATATTTTTTCATTTAATAAAATTAATTTTCTAGATAATAAATTTGATTTTTTTAAAAAAATATTAATAGTGTTTAAATAGACCATACAAAAAAGAATATAAACAGAAAATACATATTATTTCACTCATTATAAATAGAATTATGATTTTAATAACAAATTTTATCTAACAAATATAAGAGAAAAAAATTACATTATTTATATCAAATGTCAATACAAAATGATTGATAGAAATTAATATTAGGTTTTCAAATTGATTAGATTTATTTTTATTTTATATAATTATACAATTATTTAAAAATAAAAAGAATTCTCTATAACAATAATTAAACTTATCTTTTATTAATTCTTATACTCAAAATTTTATTGTATATAATATTTTATAAAGATTATTTAACCCAACATGTAATAATAATAATAATGCAAATTAATATACAAGCTTATTAATTATATAAAACAAAATAAAATATATACGTAGTTGATTTATTTACACCCAGTCTAGCATTCGTACAACTGAACATTATTTTGAATGTATTTTTAATGAAATATTTTTGAACTGTTTGAAAATAACGCTAACATACTCTGCATGACATTGTTTTCATACAACTGCAGACATTATTTATTAAATGTATAATACCATTCTATTTTACTAATAACTAAGAATTAAGGTTTAGATATATATTTATGAGTAGAATTTTCACAAACAACATATCATTACAACAAGCTAACAAAAAATAATAATTTGAAAACTTCTCTTCAATTAACAATTCAAACAAACCGCTATTAACATACATCGTAATTAAAACGAAGGCCTTCTTATACACATTGAATAACGTACGCTAGGAAAACTATAACACAAAGGATATTTCTGTACTTTCCTTCGCTTGTGTATACAGACCAAACAACGCAAATATGCTATTTAGAGCAAGTAAACTTTGTTCACAGGAATTGATTTTAAGTGTTTCAATCGATTCATTTCTTTGTCTCTTTGTGCTTATATATAAGGTAGGAAATAATTAATTATCTCTTAAATAATTGCATTTATAGATTTTGAAATAGTTTTTCCCAATATACACAATTTATTCAATGTTTAACATATTATTAATTCAATATCTGACTCAAATTAATTCATTAATATTTTTTGGAAAAAAACCCTCTACGAACGTTTATTACACATATAAAAAAATTAAGTTAAATTGGATAATTACTTTTTGATTATATATAATTTTCTCTTTTTTAAAAATGAACCTCCATATATTTCATTTCATTAAATAATAAATATAAATAATTTAAATGAAAATAAAAATATTTTCATTATATATTCCACATGTATATGTATATATATATATAATATTAATTTAAATCCTATCAAAAATTCAGTATTATAAATAATAAAGCAAAATGATAAAAATAAATTAAATTTCCAAAAAAAACATATATTTCAAATCACATTGAAATTTTCTTAAATAAAAAACTATTATTCACATTAAAAAACTTAATACAAAATGTTGAAAATCTGTTGTTAAAATATATTCATTTGAGTTTAATGTAACGTTTCATAAAACAGAAACCACTTGAACTATAAATCGAACCTGAAATATATTTTCACCGGTCGTAGATTATACATCCATTAGTAAAATAAACAAACTGTTATTATTTTAAGACGAACCCTTGACTCCCGAAATACATTACAATCCACCTTCTTAAGGTTCCCCGAAGCTCACTTTCGAAGTCGTATTTATTATACCCTAAGGAGGTGTTTATATATCTTATTTCGTTATGTTATAAATTCGAAGAAAAATATACTATATTTGATGATAGGGGAATAGTTGGTACATTTAGAGAAATGTGATTATCTTTAAGTAAATATATTATATTATAGGGGCTGTTTGTGTATGTAGTGCGTATAGAAAATATTACCGCGAATAGACGGTACAGAGACGCAAGATTTCATTTTAGATTTCCTTTCAATGATTATGATTGCTCCTCTAATCAGACAGATTATACAAACTTGTGTTATTTTTCTTATGTACAATTCTTTCTTATCATGGATGTTATGAGTCTGGGGATTTATAAATTGTATCATATTTCTAGTTGTTGTTTTGTGTTCAACATTTTAAAAAAATAATACGTATCCACGAATGTTCGCATATATATATATATATATATATATATATATATATATATATATATATATATATATAATGACAATATTATGAAAAATATTACAAAATATAAAGCAGGAACTGAACATGAGCTTTATTTGATAAATATAATATTACATCTCACAGTAAAAGTCGTTTCATAAAATGATATTATCAAAATCTGCAATAAGAAATATTACTATTTTTATATATGTATTATATATATATATATATATATATATATATATATATATATATATAGAGAGAGAGAGAGAGAGAGAGAGAGAGAGAGGTGTACATGTATGTACGTTTACATTAAATTTACACTAGAGTCATTTATCAAATCTAATAAAAATCAACAAAAAGAAAAAGAAACATATAATATTTTTAAGTATTTGTAGAAAAGCATTCAATACTTTTTAAATTAGACAGAGCAGTATGTATAACCAAAAAATAAAAATAATATTATATCAAATAAACGAGACATAACAAAAAAAAAAAAAAAACTAAAAGCTACTTATGTCAAGATATTACTGTTGAGTTATAGTTTACTATTATATTTTTATATTATTGTTTCAACTATCAGTACGATAAAATTACACGTATAGTTTTATTCGCATTGTACATTTATAGATTGTATATGGTATTTTTTTTAACCTATGAAAAATTTCATAACATTTCACCTGGTATAAAAACATCCAAAGTTATTATTTCAGTATAATATATATATATATATATATATATATATATATATATATATATATATATATACAGGTCAGACAATTAAGTAATGCGACCGATTTTTTTCTCGGCCTGTGGTAACACTGCGAACCTGTAACTCCGCCACCGTAATAGCAGATCCCTACTCTCTCGATTGAGACCTTGACCACCCTCGTACGATCATTTCTTCGCCAGCTGTTTAGTGTTTTGTAACAACGCGCGAGTAGTGCATGTCACGAAAATGGAACAGAGAAATTTATTACTGGTTATTACTGGTGATGAAAGTTATTACTAAAAAAAAAAAAAAGTTATTACTGGTGATGAAAGTTGGTTCTTTCAATATGACCCCGAAACTAAACGACAAAGCCAACAGTGGCTGTCCCCTGGAGCACCAAGGCCAAAGAAGGCGAGAATGAGCAAGTCCAAAGTGAAAACCATGTTGATTTGCTTCTTCGACAGCAAAGGGGTGGTTCACAAAGAGTTCGTACCACCTGAACAAACCGTAAATCAAGTATTCTACCTCAATGTGCTCGAAAAATTACGAAAAAGGGTGCTCAGAGTGCGTCCAGAGATCGCGAAGACTTGGGTTCTGCATCACGACAATGCTCCCTGTCACAGTGCGTTCAGTGTCTCTCAGTTTTGGCGTCTAAAGGCATCGCAACGTTACCACAACCGCCCTATTCACCGGACATGTCACCCTGCGACTTTTTCCTATTCCCCCATATGAAAAAATTCGTCAAAGGTCGTCATTTTGACTCCGTTGAAGATATCCAAGAATCTGTGACGAGGGTACTCGGAGAGGTCCCACAAGAAGTGTTCCAGAATTGTTACGAAAACTGGAAAACTCGCTGGAATAAGTGTATAGATGCGGGAGGGGACTACTTTGAAGGGGATCGCAGCGATGTACCTTAATTTTTAAATATACTCGATTTTGAATTTTGTCGCATTACTTAATTGTCTGACCTCGTATATATATATATATATATATATATATATATATATATATATATATATATATATAATCACTACTACTTGTATGTATTTTATATAATGTTCAAAATTTATTTATTTTTCACTTCCTATTTTATTATATCAATTTTAATAACATTAAATATTTAAAAAAAATGAAATGAAATTTTTAGATTTTATATCAATAACAAAATATTTAAAATCAAATTAAAAATGAACAGGAAACAATTATTGACATTAATAAAAATTGACATTTTAATAATGTCAGTAACTGGTAAATGTTCATTATTAATTTAGTTTTGTGTTTGGTTCGATGTTGTATTAAGGGTAATTAATTTAAGTGGACAATATAAATTATGTTAGAATTGTTTAAAATATTCGAAGATTTATTTAATTTCATATTTTACAGTAAATACTTTTTAATTTCTTCACAAATAACACGATAAAAAGTTATTATTCGAAATTTAGAATTATTGAAAATATATCTATCTATCTATTTATGTATATATATATATATATATATATATATATATATATATATATATATATATGTGTGTGTGTGTGTGTGTGTGTGTAATACTATAAATAATATATTCATAATTTAATTGAATTCTTTCTGATAAATCTAGCGTGTCTACAAACGCAATTTAAGAAAAATCGTTAAATCCATCCCTATAAATAAGATAATAACCGTACTCCATCGTGAACAATAATACGTAATAGAGTCCCATGTGTCAGAACCGAATTGTACGACCATGGGACAATAAGAGCAACTCAGTTTGTAATACAGACAAACCGTCCCCGTTTGTTTGGAGGCGGATGCGTAAACAGAAATGACGACAGGGGTTGGATGGTACCGCTGCACACTTGAACCGTTGATTGCCTTTCTGCAAGTCATGGGTTCGCTCGTTGTCGGATGATTCGTATGCAAATGACCGAGGCCCTGTTGTCAACGGGAGCACCAATGTCGTAACCCCAATCGTTGAGGTGAAACGTTTTGCCGTGAAATATGTATTTGCGGACCAATTTGCAGATGAATATTATTTTTTCAGCTTGGATTATAGTCGTTGGATTCAATTTGAAAGTGGATGTGTGGTGAAAATGTGTTTCAAGGAATTTTGTTTATTGACGTGTTTTTCAGATTTTTTCTTCACTTGGTTTTTTACTGAAATAAATATGGTTGTGCATTTAACGAGCTGCGAGATTATCTCTACGAGTCACAGTTTTATTGGATTTTTCTAAATGTTATTATACAAAAAAATATATGCGTATTACGTTGTTCAAACAATTTAAGACGATACTCGAACGATATAAGTAGATGTAATATTAAGTTGATAATATATTGAGCTATTAAAATATTTTTATAGTTCTTTAAACAAACTTATTGTAATAAAAAAACGTGTTATTTATAATGTGAACGCTTATGTTAAAATATTTATTATTAATATAAAACAAACACAAATTATTTTTTTGATTATTATTAAAAATAATATAAAATGATACCACCATTATCAAACATTATTTTTTCCATATTTAAAAAATAATAAATTATAAATAAGTACTTTATCTCACTTTCATTATACAATACCTGTAATTTTCACTTAAAATAATATTATAAGGAATATTTCAAATAATTTAATTAATTTTTTTATCAACAATAAGTACACAATATCGTTGAATAATTTATTAATAAACAATTATAAAACAATATTTGATAATTACTACAGTTTTGTATTAAAAAATAATCATTTTTGATTTATTAACTTCGGTTGACGTTTTAAATAAAAATTCAAAGATTTCTATATACAATATATGATATGCAACAGGTATATTTATTTTTTTAATTTTAAATCATTTATTAAGTAAATTTACTATTCTATCAATGCACAACTTCATTAATTTTTATTCTGTTCACTTTTAAATATAATATTTGATAACTTATAATGATTGAAATTTAAATAATCTATTGGTTAAAACAAATTCGAAGAAATATCAGAAGACGATAAAAATTCTATTATACCATCTAATACCAGGAGAGCAGATACTAGCATAAACTCAATGAAAATGAATTGACAGCAGTTATTATTGTATGGATACAACTTCTGATTCTTTAATTGCTATTATTGTTTTCCTTTAGCAATAATTAAAATAAACTTAACAAATTATAAATAAAAACATATACATTAAATAACAATTTGTAAATGTTAATAATATAAAAGTCATAATAGTCTTTTTACAGCTCAACATTTTATTGACATAAATTAATAAACTACAAACAAAAATAATTCTCATGATTTTAAAAAAATACTTCGAATTGTTAAGCAATATTATTCAATAAATATAATTTTTAATTTTCCAATATTTTACTATTTAAATATAAATTAAATCAACATATATATATATATATATATATATCGATTATATCAACTTTAAAGAAAACTTTTCACACGATATAAAATTACACAGAAATTAAACTCTTAAAACAATAAAACTACGAAGTCATTATTCATTTTTGATAAAAGTTTAAAATTAAAGTAATAAACCATATTATTGCAGTCCATTTACACTGAAAGTTTCCTACAATTATTACTTCTGGTCTTTAAACATTATACATAGCTTTATATCATTCAAAAACATTCCACAAAGCAAATAATCTTAATTATTTTATAATGAAAATAAAAATTACAACGTGATATTTTCAATATTATTTAATCATTTTTAATTATAAATAAAAATAATTTTGTAATAAATTTCTTTTATTATACGTATAATAAAAAATAAACAATATCTTAGTTATATAAAATGCTACAATAAAAGTACGTAGAAGTATTTATTGAGCGTATATATAAATTAAATAATAATTCAAATAATAAACAGTTATCCAAGTACGGAGACACTAACGTTTGTTTCCGTTTTAAATTCTATTAGAGTGAAACGAGTGCCAGGCACAGCTTAAAGAATTTTTCTTTTTTTTAAAAAAAAACAAATATACATGTATAACATACGTCAATGTGCAATAAAAGTACCAAAGTAGAATAAAAACTTTGTAGCAACGAACATGACGTAAATGCACGCAATATTAGCACGTAGAAACCACACGAATTGCACCGGAACAAACTGAAATTATTTCATATTTGTTGTTTGTTTAATACAACCATTCTAGTGGCATATATATGAGCACGAAGTAGTTTTATACCAATCTCAGTTATATTAATAATAACTCTAATATTATTTCACTACAATAAAAGTATGATACGAAAAGAAAAAAGCATATATATTTCATAGTTAAAATCATATATTTGAACACAAGTTACAATTTATGATTTTCATTTTGAAAGCTAACAATATTATATCGTTTGTCATAATATAACAGAAAATTCAACATTACGTCATTTTTTTGGTTTTATGAAATATTTCGGGAATAAAATTAACAATTTTAAAAACTAACTTTAAAACAAAGTTGTGTATCTATAAAAATATTTAAATTATTTTATTCTATCCCACGAAGAAAACTTATGCATTGCAAATATATATATATATATATATATATATATATATATATATATATATATATTGTATATCACCACCCATTAATAGATGGGACAGATATATAAGAAAATTAGTAAGAATAAATTGGAAAAGAAAAGCATTAGATTGGTGAAAATAGAAAATTTTGGAATAGGCTTCAATCCAGAAATAGACAGAGACAGATTACTATATATATTACTATATATACTATATATATATATATATATATATATATATATATATATATATGTATATATATAATCTTCCAAATGTAACGACTAGTATTATATTTTATTAAAAATAAACATGTATATAGGGTGGTGTATAGAGAAAAATGTATATAGTTTCTTTTATTTCTTTTTAATAAAACTCAAAACTAGGCATCACATTTAGATAATCCTATACATTATCAGAGTAAAATTAGAAAAAAATAAAATAATGTGTGAAAAATTCAAAATTCTGCAGCAATCAGTACTTTTATAAATAAATATCTGTTAAGTTATCAAATAACAAACATCTATCCATCTATCCATCCATCCATCCATCTATCCATCCATCTATCCATCCATCTATCCATCCATCTATCCATCCATCTATCCATCCATCTATCCATCCATCTATCCATCCATCCATCCATCCATCCATCCATCCATCCATCCATCCATCCATCCATCCATCCATCCATCCATCCATCCATCCATCCATCCATCCATCCATCCATCCATCCATCCATCCATCCATCCATCCATCCATCCATCCATCCATCCATCCATCCATCTATCCATCCATCCATCCTTCTATCCATCCATCTATCCATCCATCTATCCATCCATCCATCTATCCATCCATCTATCCATCCATCTATCCATCCATCTATCCATTCATCTATCCATCCATCTATCCATCCATCTATCCATCCATCTATCCATCCATCTATCCATCCATCCATCCATCCATCCATCCATCCATCCAATTAATATTATTATACATTCCGCCTTAAAGAATTTTAAAGGCAAAAATTAAAACTGATTTTATATATATATTAAATAATTATTTTTATATTAAATATGATAATAGTTAATATCGTCCACTCGTCGTTTGCGTTTTATAAAAATATTTTTATAGTAGGCTGACTTTGTTATAATTGTCGAATTTCAATATATCTATTTATTTGATTTGATTTATAATTAACCTGTTTCAAAAAATGATTAAAGCTATTTCTAATGATGCAACTTTCAAAATAAAATATTTACATAATCCTTAATACTACGATAAAGAATTTTAAAGGCAAAAATTAAAACTGATTTTTAATTAAACAAAATATTAAATATGAAACATCGTCCACTCGTCGTTTGCGTAAAAAAAAACTTGAAAACGAATTTCAACATAATTTATAAATTAATTAAAATGATTAAAGCTATTTCGAAACTTTTAAAATATTTACATAATCCTTACTACGAAAAGTTGAAAAGTACAGATATATTATATAAATATATAGGTAGAAATATCAAATTATTTTAATACGACGCTTTAGACGCTTGCGACAACTTTTTCGATTCTTGCTGTAAATTAAATTTACATATATATATATATATATATATATATATATATATATATATATATATATATATATATATATATATATATATAGCGATAAAGTGTTTTTGTTCGAGGTGCTTGACGTCAATACTTTAATTAAAAAAGTAACAATTTCGAAGCAGACTTTAAAAACCCGTTTAAAGACCAAAAAAGAAATGCAGGTCGCTAATGCAATGGTTACTTCATTGCGGTATAATTATTAATGTAGGTCATTTGTTTCCGGTTCTTTCATGGAAATGACGCTAAACACTGATTTATTGAAGATTATTAGCGTGTTTCAGGCCATGCTTTTGCGGTTATTTATAAATAAAAACATGACATGACCTGAATTTTACATGTTTTTTTTATTTTTATATACTTTTGTCACATTTACACCCATTCAAAAAAATAGTAAATATTTTTATGATTGTAATAAATCAAAAATGTTCCAAGTGATTAATTAAAACTGTACGCATTAAAAGAAACATATACAAATGTTCACAGAAAAATGAATCGTTTCTACTTTTTTATAATAAAATTGTAACATATAAATGAAATTAAAAATTATACTTGAGAATTTACATAATGAAATTAAAAAAAGTTCATTTGAATAATGTAATTAAGTATATTAAATTAATTGTATATAATTTATTCAACAATAGTAGTTTGTGAAAGTCATTAAAATATGGTCGCACATGGTATTAAGAATTACAGAATAGAAATGAAATGAAGAAAAAATATTAAACTCCTTTTTTGTAGAATAAAAAACACAAGTTGTTTTTCTATATATATACATAGGAAATTATATTTAAAATAAATTATAATATTCAATTCATTAAAAAAATACAAATTAAAAATACAGCATTCAATATTTTTTAGATAATTAACAATACCTATTTATTCTTAATAACATATTTTCCTTTTAAATTTATAATTTAATTTATTATAATTCAACCTTATAATATCATTTTCTACTCAAGTAGTTATATATGATTAAATTGACTTTTACTAATAAGTCACTACTTCAAAAATAACAAATTATATTGAAATGTTTATTAGTTAAAAATAAAATGTGACTCATTCAATTTTTCCTACATAATTCGTATTTGTTCAATATTACCATTAAAAACTATTATATGTGAATAAACTGAGCGATCATCTTTAAAATTTCTCTGTTTTACTAAAATCATCTACCATTCAAAAACAGATACAAGAAATATGAAATCTCTACTAAAATCTTAATTCAATAACTAAAAAGTTTCTTTCGTAGATTTCTTAAGCATAACAAGAAAATTAATATTAACTGTAATTAACTTTTATATTCAAATATTTAGTATCAAAAATAGCAATTCATTCATATTTCGTTTATTTATAATTCGATTATTAAACATAAATATTAAAAATATGTTCAATATCTGTTTACTTGCTCTTTCTCTCTTGAACATGAAATTATAATCATCCAGTGTTAATAATTTTTTAACTATTTACAATACATGATTTTTTCAATTTTTTCATCAAAGAAATAAAACATCAATACAAATGTAATAGTTTATTGTATATATATATATATATATATATATAGAGAGAGAGAGAGAGAGAGAGAGAGAGAGAGAAAGGAAAATATTAGGTATTGAAACCCAATTTTACTGAGGTATAAGTTATAAAAAATTGTTAGTTTTTAAATATTTTCCAAAATTTGACAAACAATAAAAACAAAATTGAAAACATGAACTATATATCTCAGAAAATTTCTATATTACATTTGTATTGTTTCTTGTCTTAAATAACAAAATAAATTAATTTTATTCTTCGAATTAAAACATATACATAAAACCAGTTGTGAAGAAAACAACCATTTATTAGATCACTTCAAACTTATTAATTATTTACCAGTGTATTTTGTTAAACATCTTGGTAAAAAATACTTCAACCACATATTATAACTTTTTGAAGTGAAAATATCAATCTAACAAAATTATTAGTGTACAGAAAATAAACGTGTATTCGTCTGACATTTATTCGATTGATATAAATAGTGTATAAATATATTTAATTAAATATAACAAATAGCACGTGATGTTATTGAGAACTGAACAAGACTCATTACCTATATAATTACTAGATGATGAAAACTTGAGGTAAATAAAGGAAGAATATTTTTTAAAATTCAAGAATTAATAAACCGAAAATTTTTAGATTACAGTGATAATTAAGATATCAAGAATCATATTGTCTAGTACACTAATTAAAACTATTTTTTTTAAATTCAGAAATATCATATAAATCTCTTATCTACGATGAAAGAAAAATCTCTTTTGTGAAAAACAATATTACTATAGAGAATATCAATTCTAGCAAAATAATACGCATCGATAATGAAACACAATACTTTATTTTGAAATATTTGTATTCTCTTTAAAGCTATATATAGTATGTCTAATTATTTAGTTTTATATAAAAACAATATATAAATTTTCATTTTTCTTCAAAAACTAGCGCTTTTTTATAAAAACTTTGAATTTTATGTTACTTGAAAGAATATCAAAAATATATTGTAAAAAATAAAAATCAGTTTTTTATTTTCTTAGATAACTCATTTCTCTCTCTCTCTCTCTCTCTCTCTCTCTCTATATATATATATATATATATATATATATATATATATATATATATATGATATTATTTACACGTGTGTGTATGTATATGCATATTGTACATATAAACAGGTAGATAGTAATACGAAACCATTCTGAAAGGAAATTAGTCCGTTAGAAATGTTCAATAACAATATCAAACGTCTTTTATTTCCTTTTCAAAGATAATAGCATATAAAGTCAAATATGTTTATATCGATACGAAATTTAGCTGTAAACGATACATCAAATAAAGAATATCATATCCGTATACATAATATTGAAACTACTTTTTGTTCTTTTTTCTCTTAAGAGAACAACACACCATTTGTCAAACGGTAATATTTCAGATGTACATCATTCCTTATCATGAGTTATGATCCGTTTCTGTTCGATTTAAATAAATTTAAAGAAAACCACGATTACTCGTTTTTTTTCGACGGCAATTCCCAAGGGAAATATTCAGTCAGTCGGTATGCGTTCACCGGGCCACGCATCTCTTTGTTCTGTTACGAGTCATCGAGTTCGGAATGGATTCGTCGGAAAATGATTCAAATGAGCATTAGTAATATATTCATATTAGGTGTATAGTTCTGGTTCATTAGCTGTTTTCAAAGAAGAGAATATCGTTCCAGTTATGTATTCTTAGCAAAAATCAATATCTATTTTTAACCAGAATGTTGAACAATCAATAGGCGTAATTCTAAAAATATTACACACGAACGAAAATAGAACAGTACGAACACAAATGATTCATGAAAACATTTTTTTTTATATAAACAAAAGGTACGTTCAATAGGAAAGTTCCTTGTTATTTAAACATTGTGCGGTAACATATCTATTTTTAGTACTTAGATACACGTTACGTATTTTGGTGAATTTGATAGCCGTATAAAATAGAGTTAAATATATATATATATGTATATAATTTTCGCAATTCTTTAAAGAACTTATGAATAAATTATCATAATTTTCATTTGTCATAAAACTACGATGATTTATTGACTAATGATTAAACATTTTATAGTTTAAGAATATATAATAGGATTTTTAAAACAAGAATAACTTAGTAATAATATTTTGAATGAAACGAATATTTTGCAAGTTTTTAATAAAAATCAATATTGTTATAATTATCCACTTTCAAACGATAAAATATAAAAAATGGAATTTTTATTCAAATAAATATTTTTTTAAATTCGTTTTTTTTCAAACGTTCATATTTGAAGCATTATTAATTATTTCCAAAAGAGTGCTACATTTGCATCAGTTTATTATTTCATCGTA
>CP092088.1:44240006-44265006 GCA_029203775.1 Neoneuromus ignobilis
TATCATAAATAACGATTTAATTCTATTTATATACTTATAATAAAAGACTTAATTATAAATATAGCAATATTGATATATTGAATTTTGTAATCAACAATTTGACACAAATAATAATCAATGTATTAGGTTGTATAATATTAAATGTTTGATTTTTATATTATTTCAGATATAATAATCAGACGTTTCATATTACACAACCAAACAGAACGAATAATCTATCAAGATAGAAAATGTATTAAAGAAAGTATTTATAAACGATGAAATTATCTACATTATTATTCATTCTCTAACTAAATTATTCACATATTGTTTGAATGTTGTAACAATCGTTTTTACTCAAAAAATAACGAATTCCTCGAAAAATTAGCAATAATAACTTATACGTTTAAAAATAATGTAATTAATAGAAAAATATAGTTTAAAAAACGCACTAATCTCTTATTACATCAAAAGAAAATTCTTATTAGGATTCTTGTAGTATGAACTATATAAGTTTTCTAATAAAAATAATTAGTTATGAGGTTAAAGATAATTAAAGAAGCATATTAAAGAAAGTATTTATAAACGATGAAATTATCAACATTATTATTCATTCCTCTAACTGAATTATTCACATAGTTTAAATGTTGTAACAATCATTTTTACTCAAAAAATAACGAATTCCTTGAAAAATTAGCAATAATAATTTATACGTTTAAAAATAATATAACAAATAGAAAAATATTGATTTAAAAAATGTACTAATCTCTTATTATGTCAAAAGAAAATTCTTATTAGGATTCTTGTAGTATGAACTATATTTATACGTTTTATAATAAAAATAATTAGTTATGAGGTTTTTCAATTTATAAAAAGATATTTTTTTCAATTTATAAAAAGGTCTACATTTTTTTTAAATTTATATATATATACATATGTATACACATAATTTCATTTTAATTTTAAACTAAATAAATAATTTACATGCCATTCACAGCACAAATACAACTTTTAAAAGTTTAATTAATGCAGGATATAATAAAATCACCAGTAAATAGTTTTTGTAAATTGTTGCGTTAATTCAAATCATAGAAATTGATTTTTATATTTAGGTTAACATAACAATTCGTTAATATCACTACCCGAAACACCAAACTATCAAAATGTCCAACAAATAAATATAAAACAAACAAAAAATTGAAATCAAATCAAATATACAAATATGTTATTAATAAACCAATCACTACAAAATATTTACATAATTTGATATTATTAATTAGATCTAACTAGTATAATTAACAAAATCTAATAAACAATTTTAATAATCAAGAATATTTAAAATTCAATACAGCAAGTATACGATTTCAAACTGAACTAAACTAAATTGATATTTCTGTTAGATACAGTTAGTTAAAATTACACAACATTATGAAATAATTTTCGAATCTCTTGAAAATCTATTTAAAATATTTCGTTTAAGATATATAAGTTATTTTAAGATAAAGAATATTTTATAGAAGCATTAAAATATGAATACACTAAATTTATATTGTATTCGATTATTTAATATTTTATGAATTTTTGGAAAATCATCAGTATTAAAAACTAGAATATTGTGTAACTTATATATTTGAATTGTTTGTCGAGAAATTTATATTTTAATTTTTTATATAACATTACATTTGATTTGAAAATATAAGGCAAAACGCTATTTGAGGTTTTATGTAAATGAGTTTGATATAAATATACCTATATTAAATTTTAATAAACTTATTTACTAAATATTATCTTATTTAAACAAAATACTACCATTATATTTGTAAAAGGATATACACATACACACATACTTTTTTCTACATACATATATGTATATATATGTAGAAAAAATAAAGAGAGAAATAGATAAATAAGTACAACTTTCATTAAAAATTTATAAAAAATTCGATATGTTTAAGATCGTAAAAAAAATAATACGACCATATGAAACCATCCACAATGAATTCCGAAAAGATGTTTTCTAAAGACATTCGGTGTTATTCTAAAACCCCTTATGAAACTTTTATGTTCTACCAAGCTTATCAATAGATCTGAATCACAAATATTTCCGCTCTTTATTTAAAACTTCCGCCTACACGCCAAGAAATTTTCAACCTTCTTTACACAAAAGACAAAGTTAGGTCGTTGATTTTTTTATAATCTTGAGAAACGCCACCTTTTAAGATTATTAAAAATAAATATACTGGATAAATAAAATAATTTATTAAATTTAATTACTCTATAAAATATTCCTATATTATTTAAGAAGTATTTTAACATTATTTTTGATTTTAAAAAATTAGTAATTTACATAAACAATAAAAAATGTTATTATTAAATGAAACATTTCAAAAAGTATAAAATAATTACAAAACTTTGAATTAATAAATTAAAAATATAAATATATACATGTTTTTTTTAATTATGTTAAAAATATCTTTTATTATAAGTTAATAATAGTCTTTATAAATAATAATAAAATTAAAAATCAATATTATACAGCTTTGTTATTATGATTATTAGGATTATTATATATATATATATATATATATATATATATATATATATATATATATATATATATATATGCATGAGTGCATAATTGAACACACCTTTTTAAAGTTATTTTATAAGTATTTTATATTATTTATTATTTTTATATTATCTGTAAGAAAAAAATTCAGATAAAGAAAATAATTAAGTAGCAAAAAAAATTACCTACTTTTATGAAGTGTAATTTAAAGCTTTTTATATGCCATCTAATTGCTGGCATAAAAAAGCGCTAGAAATTAAATGTCAACACGTGAACAATAATAAAGAAGAAAAAACAATAAAGCCCTATTAATACATCTTTAGCGCTACTTATTCGAAAATCTATGTATATATGCCGTTAATGTTTCCAAGTTGACGTTTCGTATGCTCGTGCAAATGGATGACGGCGGGAAACGTCAACTGATTTAAAATTTAAATGTGATTACCACGCTGCTGATGCGCCGCCATAACTCTCCGGAAATCTGCTGGGAAATACCCGGTATAGATAGATAGATAGATCTGTCTACACTGAGGGATGTCGAACGCCGACTGCTTGACTATTTTTTTCATACTGTTGGTCTACGCGATTTTCCGCTTACACATCCATTTTCAGGACCGAATTCCAATTGGAAAAATATATTCGTTATTTATTTCCGTGAGCGAAAGGAAATTCGTAACTTTGCATGTTATTACGAAATGAACTATTCTCAACATCGTTATATTCATGATTTTAATATCGATACAAATATCATTAAAGATTTTTAAATGAATAACAAATAATATAACTTTATATATCTTAAATAAAATAACACTCTATGGATCATATTTCAATATATAAAAAATTAACAAATATTTATTTTAATTAACAATAGGAACTAATAAAAATAATTATAACTATTTTTCTCTCATTATTAATTAATTGAATTATCATTAAAGTATAGATATTTAAATAAATATCATCTTAATTTTATTATTTTAAAATGTAAACTATTGTTTATTCTATATTTAATTTTTAGTAATCAGTTAATAATATATTTCTATTAGAAATATCTTTCTATTAAAAAAAATGTTTCGTCTTCGACGTGATGTGAAAATTTCGTTTCTGAATGTTCCTGAAGTTTTCCGAGAGTTACTGAAGTACAAATTTTATGAAATAAATTAATGGTGCTCCATATATTGTTAAACAGAAGTAAGTTCGGGGTTCGACGAGAGAAGCAAATAAGGGGTGAAACCCTCTGGTCAAAGAAGAGCTTTTGGAGAGTATTATATATATATATATATATATATATATATATATATATATATATATATATATAGAGAGAGAGAGACATAGATTAGTTTTTCAACAAATAAAACGTTCTTTTAAGAAAAATTCCCTATTCTGAAAATAATATATAAATTCACTCTGATAAAAACTTTAATTGCTTGGCTCAGTCAATCATACCTCACATTTTAGTTTCACAATCGAAGCATTTTTATAACACCTTTTTAATCAAATAAAACTTGAAGTATAATGTTTTTTTTTAAAAAAAAAAAACAAATATAAATTTTATTAGTTATAAGAAGAAAACAATTTTTGTAAAAAAAATTTGGAACGATAGCATGTTGAAAAGATAAATATTATTATATTAATAATATTTGTCAAACATCAAACAGTTTTCAAAACAAAATTAAAAAGTATTTTAAAATATTTTTTATGGAAAACGACTCTAATTTTTTTTTAAAAAAATAAGTAAAAATATAATAATTTAAAAATTTCTCAAGACTTTTAGCATATAATTAATATTACAAAAATAATTTCTGGTAACTTAAGTCACATTTATTTTTCATTTAATACACCTTTATTAAAAATTGAACCCATACACTAAAATTAAAATTATTTTTTTATTCATGAATCTTGTTGTTTTGTTGTCTTTGATTAATTATTATTATATTATTATTGATACATTTTATTATAAATAATTTTAACACTTATGTTATCTTAAAGTATTTTTTTATTTTATATTACTCTTTTATTGAATCTATAGGTAACTAAATACCAAACAAACTTTTTAAAATAGAATATTAAAAAGTTAATCGAAGTGAAATACATTAGGAATGATTTATCACCAAGTTCTCCAAGCAAATCCATATTTAATTATTGAATTATTCTCTGTTTTTTTATTTTTTTAAAAAAAATAAATGTATTATTACTATAAAAATATTTAATATTAAACTATTATTTTCTAAGAATAAATTACATTATTTTTATTGTCTTTCACAATATAAAAATTAATATACGATCATCCAAATGTGACGCCTAGATTTGTGTTTTATTAAAAAAAAACATGTGTATAGGGTGGTGAATAGAGAAACATATGTATAGTTTCTTTTGTTTCTTTTTAATAAAACACAAATCTAGGCGTCACATTTGGATGGCCCTATATAAATAATTGGAAATTCATAAAAGCCATTACATTGAAAAAACATCTATGATAATAAATAATTTATATTCAGTTAAAATTGAGTATAAAGATGAATATATGTATATGAAATTCATGAACAAAAAAATATTAATTGTTTATAGCAAAATAAATGTATATAGTATAAACATTTGTAGATATCGAATGGAAATGTATTGAATATAGAATCCGTCCCTGTTATTTATCACAAATATGCACACATTGAGCAACCAGTTTTATGTTATAGATATCAAATTGTGGGCGCCCTCATGCGCCCTCGTTGATGAGTACTCCATCCTGTCTTGTTTAGCATCGTCTCTCTATTTTCCGGACGCGAATCTCGCAAATCGTCCGGAAGCACGGTGATGATTTTGTTGTTTACGAAACGAATGCTGAACGAGGAATGATGTATGCTTTCAATTGTAGAGTTTTTCGTTGATGATTGCCAGTGCTGACTCAATTTAGGCACTACGCATCTTTTTTATGTTTCAAATATATCATCCGCTTTTATAGATGACACAAAATTTGAATACAGAATGGTGTCAATTTGTTTGAGATCAAATTTGCAGTGAAAATTTTCGATATGATTCATTAAGTGAGACATTTTGACAAGTAATTTGTACAAGAGTCATATATGTGGGCACATAACTAAATACACACATACATACATACACATGTGTATGTATGTATGTATATATATATATATATATATATATATATATATATATATATATATATATATACATATATATATATATATATATAAATATACAGATATATGTGAATGTGAACTGAAGGTTATATAAGGGGGTAGAACTACACAATCTTCAATTTAAATACAAGCACAAAAGCTAAGCAATTACTAATAATTATTTTTCAAAACGAATCAAATAAGTGAAATATTTTTATACAAAAACAAAAATACAAAATTTGTAAATATAAAAAATAAATATTATTATTGAAAGTTTAGTATAAATAAATTATAAATTTAATAATTCATCGATTTTTATATATTACGTATTTTTAAAGATTTGATGCAAATCGAAAAAATATTTTTTACAATGATAAAATATCAATATTCTAATTATATAGATATAAAATTTATTCACTATATTTTCAATCAAATTACATAAAAATAATAGATAAAAAATGTTTACATTTAACAAAAGTTTTAACTCTTGTTAATTATAATATAGTTTTTTTTTTATTTTTTGGAAACAATTTTCTAATATTTTTCATTACGTTATGCAAGCCCATTAAACACTAAAACAACAATAGTGCAATTATCAACTAATTATTAAGATCAATTTTCAAGATCAATGAATTAAGATCAATGAATTAGTAAGATCAATGAAGAAATTATTATATTGAAAAGATTACAATCATTATTAATTAATGTTTAAAAAATTATGTATATTAGTAAAAAATTATCTTACCAAATATTTATAAGCTATTTATTTTTAAAATTAATTTAATATGTTTTTAAAAAAAACATTTTTTTAAATCCATTGCTTATTTAAATACCATTATTTTCTTCTTTATTACTTATAACAATTAGAAATAAATATTTATTTAAAATATGGAAAAGAATCGAATTATTGCAAAATAAATGATAAAAACAGATATTAATTTAACTAAAAACAAGTAATTAAACACTAGAAAAAGAAAACTAACATTTTCCTCATTTTCAATTTTAAAGTGTATATATATATATATATATATATATATATATATATATATAATTATTTGAAATAAAAATTAAGAATAAGAATATTTCATTTAATAAATAGCTGTAATTTAATATAAATCTGAATAAATCCAAGCATCTTATTACTTATTATAAATAAATGTAAAAAAAAAGATTAACGTAATGATTAATATAATAAATAATAATTACTGAAAACCTAATACATTAATAAGAAACTATTACAAGAAATATAAAAATACTGACTACTTATATTGAGAAAAAGTTAAATAATGATTATTTCATTTAAACAGAACTTAAAACACCATCGAAGTTAATAAAACTTTTAGAAAATATCGCATCCACATATTAAACAACATTTCTCGTCGCTTACAAACGCTATTAATCTTATTTCGAGATCACACACTTTGACACTGTTCTATATATTAATCATTATTTACTATACGAGTGTCGAAATGCTATTGTACTCTGAGAAACTGCTAATTTGCTCTTAAGAAGCGTGTAAATAAATGCTTTGTAGACAAAGTTATTTATATTTGATTGCAATTATAACAAAAACGGAACACGATAAATAAACTGAAATTATAATAAAGTGTCTCAAATTAACTTGTAAAATTTTAATATTAATAAAAATATAAATAAGTTAAATGTATTTTACATGGGTTAATTTTTTGATATTTATATATAAATATATGTATGTGTGTTGATTTTCTATATCGTTAAATGTACTTAAAATATGAAAAAAAATTGATAAGTGAAAAAAAAATTTATTCAACATATTAAAAATTAAAGTTCATAGTAAAATGTTTACAGATAAATTGTATTAGTCCGTATATTTATTAAAGATTTTATATAAGTGAATGAATCTTTTCTAACCTTTCTTAGAAATATGAATATTACAATATTCTACTACTCGTTCCTTATTAATTATTCAAATTTGAACTATTCTAGCAAATATGAAAATTGTACTATTCAGACATATATTTCAAATTGTATTAAATGTTTACTAAATATTCATGATAATAATAAAACTCGCGAAACATACAAGCCCGTTGTACACTAGATATTTTTGCATTTTAACGATTTATCTCGTACATAAACTTGTTTCAAAACACTCCGCGCAACGTGGATCTTTCATCCAACTAACAGAATTGTAATGATGTCATAAATGCGAGCTGTACATTATCATTTATTCATCAAATAAATGCTTTGTTGAACGATGAAAATGTTCTTGACGTTCAACATTCATTTTCTTTGAACGAGAAAAAACAATTAGGAAATCTTACTTGTATAACTATTTTTTGTCGTTTATGAATAAACGATATACACTCAAACATAACATTATTCCAGTTCTTTTAATATCACACAAATGTTGTGAATTTGTTTTTATAAAAGCACTAATAAATTTTATCTTTTTCAAAAGGACTCTGTTATTTATTTCCACAAACATTCACAATATATATATATATATATATATATATATATATATATATATATATATATATATATATATATAAATATTTTAAGCCTTAATTCATATTTAAAAAAATAATATACATTATACGTGTATTCTAACTTTTTAAAACAATTCCCATTAATAAAATTATGTATTTTTTAAATCTTATCATGAATTTTATTATCTGTAAAATGTTTTAAAATTGTTAATTAATAATTAATTGTTTTATTGTTCAACTAATATTTAAAAGTTTTAAAAACTATTTCAATCTTAATTTCACTGAATACATTATATTTATTATTAAATGATAGATGCCCATAACCATAAACATGACCATAAAAATTTAAACTTCAATCATTCGAAAATAAGTGTCATCATAATAAATAATATTTATTGAAAATGAATTTAATTAATCTACAGACTTATTTTTTTAAAAAAATATCTATGTACAGCGTATAATGAAATAACAAAACAAAAAAAAATTTCAGTAAAACATTTTTCCATTTTCTACAATTTCAGAAAGTTACAACAAAATTTGAAATGTCAGATAATAAGATATTCAATCCATCTCAAACAGATCTCACAAAATGTTAAAATTTCAAATACTTTTGATCGAAATAGAATATGCAATATTATATGATAGTTTTTTTAAGGGATGCGAATCCAGTACACAAGCCATGTTGTAAAAAACATTAAATAACATCTCTTCACTTAAAAGTGACAGAATTCTTAGATACAAAGAAATAAATACATGCAGATACTCATTGCTTAACCTACAATTATAAAAATCATATGTAATAAAATAAAAAATAAAGAATCGTAAGAGAAATAAGTTTATTTATATTATTTTTTTATAATTATATATTGTACTTGATTCAAGACTAAGTTTCAACTTGTTGAAGCATAACATCAAAAAATATTTAAAGATATGTGTTTAACTAAACATATCATAGGACATAAAAAAAATTAAATATTATAAAAAAATTCAATAAAAAAATAAGAAAAATATTTATACTAAATAAAAACATAAAGGACAAAACAAGGCACTATATTATTATTTCTTTTCTAAATATTATCTTTAATTTATTATTATTGAGAAATACTTTTTAAAAACAAATATACGTACAAATAAAAATAACTAAACTATTGATTTAAAATAGGCGTTCTTGTATAATACTGATTTTTAATACTTCCTACATCTATTTTTGTAATAAAACATTATACTAGATACTAATTTAAACGTTTCTATTTTAATTCTAATAAAAAAATTTTTATACTAGATACTAATTTAAACGTTATATATATAATTCATCTAATTCTATAATATAGTTTTATTTTAAAATGCACTTATTTGCAAATAAAATTTATTATTGAACTATAAATTAACTTTATATATATATATATATACATATATATATATATATATATATATATATATTAATAAACTTAACAAAATAACTATAAGATCGTTTAAAACTTTATTGAATGTTTTTCTTTGGGATAAGCTCCAAAAAAAAATGATAACACATTTTTAAATATCCTCAATGTCTATATAATAATTTTGTTTTTAATTTCAATTCAAAAAGTAGAAAATAATTACAAGATTAGAAATCAGGTAATTAAAATAGTTGATTAAGAATTACGACACGTTTGGATGGTAAAATTTCACGAACGATATTAGCTTTATGAGACGGATCATTGTAAAGTTAGATGAAATATTACCATATTCTCAATCTTGTAGGCAAACTCATCAAGTTTTGGATATTAAAATCTTTAAAAGATTTTATTAATATATTTTATTACACCTATATAAATTATGCTTTTGAAATGGATAATTAAATCAGCTCGAAAATTTTAAAAAATATTTTATATATTGTTTAAAAATAGAATAGCTAAGAGTATGTATTTTTTTAAGATAGGACAATGACGCAAACTGAAATAAACAGTATATTAAGAACGTTCGTATGAGATTTTATTTTGATACAACAAAATATGACAAATTTTCTTGTAAATATTTCGATGTTAAAATGAAAGCATATTAATAGAGCTCTGTGTTCCGTGGAAGGCGTCGCACGTAGCAACTCCACAGCACTCGGATGCGCTCATCAGCGTTTACTGATTTTATAATTTATATTCAAATTCTGTTTTCGCATCTCGGCAATAAAAGTTAGCGCCAAACTGAATTTAATGTCTTTTAAAAACTACACGATTATTATTGTACTCGAGATTATATTTGTTCATGGTATCAATTCAAAACTCACTTCTTTTTCGTGACGTTTTATTGCGAGACATTTTTATTATGATGAAGCGAGTCATATAAAAGTTATTAAATTCATTTCTTAGATTGCTTATTAAAGGAGGAATATTTTTATTCTTGTTTTAATGTACGCGTGCTGCTTTTATTAGGTCCCCATAAATATAGTCTTAGTTTATTATTAACATCGTGAATAAGTTATTAAATTAAAATTTTGTGTTGGACTTTGATAGCAAATGTTTTTTGTAACCCTTCTTCTTGTACCAAAGTTAAAAGAAGTTTTCATGCGCATTAAATGAAAGCCTCGAGGAAGTTTTTATTATTTTCCTTTTATTATGAGATATACGCCAAGTACGAAAGAAATTACAATTTATAATTACTTCTAAACATATTTTACAAGTTTTAAAATAGTCTACTTTATAACAGTGTAGTATAACCAACACTATATTTTATGTTTCTGTAATTCTTGGAATTATGTTAAATTTTACATTTTTAACAAGATTGTTTATTTCTTTTTTAACTCTCCAAAGTTAACTAGCATACTTTTTAGATCAAGTAAAGTTTTTCAGAATATTTCTATTTAAGTTTAAAAGAACAAGTCCTATATAAACATTTCATACAAGCTGTCGTTATATGGTATAAACCAAAATTTAAAAAAATACACTTAAATAAAATAAAATATAATATTTCATGGGTTCTTTCTTTATATATTACACTTTATTACAAGATGAATTTAAAATATAAAATTATTTACCAATGACTACGTTATTTATAAAGAAAATGTATTAGAGTTTGATGCTCGACATTTACAATTTGATATAAATGAAATTATTAATTGGACAAAATGTAACGACATGGAATTAAATCCCTTGAAAAGTACCTATCAAATAATAAATGAAATTGTATTTATTCATTCTATTTTATCAATCAAGTAGAAATTACAGTATATAATCCATGTTAATAACACAGAGTTACGTTATAGTCATCTTTATAATAGGACGGACATATTTATTGAAATATTGGAAATATTTTAAGTAAAGCTTATAAAAACGTAAATTTTATATATATATATACAAAAAATGTATATAATATGCATATATAAATTATATTATAATATGTTTAAATTTTATTTAAAAACATAAAATTTTAACTTAATAAAAATAAATTATTTATAATTAAGTATTAAACTAGTATTTTATTCTTACCTAGTATATTTCCTTCTATAATATTTAAATGAAATATCAAAGACATTCAAATGAAAGTTCTTAACTACTTTCTGTATATTCACAAAGCACAAATAGTTCTGAACTATCTAGACTGATATAAAATATTTATATTATATAAGATTCAACTTGTGTACCAACAGTATGTAAAAAGGTTTATAATATATCAAAACAATAAACGTTAAAATTACATAAATATTAAATTGGATTAAAATAAAAATACAGAAAAGTTTTACTTAATTTTTTAAAAAAGATTAACTCCACTCACAATTGCTTAATTTTTTCAATTTTTTAAATAATTATTTTTAGTTTTCTATTATGTAGTAACATAGATAGATATAAAAATAAAAATATGTACTTGAATTAATAAAAATAAAATCTTTATATAATTTTTTATTTAACCGTTATGTTACTACCCGGGTACACATATTCCCATTTTCGACTTTGCGTTGAAGCCAATAAATTTCTATGGGAAGGATCGTTTTGCCCTGTCAGATCACCATTATTTGGGAAATTTTGAGAAGATTTAGGTATTTATAATTTTTTTTTATTAAAAAGATATTAGTTCAAACGACATTTAACTGATATACCCCTCTAATTACTACCCGGGTACACGTGTACCCATAGGTATTTTGTAAAAGGCAGGAATAAATTAAATAAATAAATAAATACTACGTTTTAATTATAGGACTTTATTGTATCTTCAAAAAAAAAAAAATCCGAAAAATGTCATTTTTCGGAAGGTGATGGACAATTTTTACAAACTGAATACGTCGAAGAATGTTCATCACAAATAAGTTTCTGGCATTGTACACATGATTTTCGAGTCTTTCTTCTCCGTTTATACAGTGCTGCATGACAAATGCAGCAAGAACCAACGACGATTTTAATACCAGGTACATCACGTTGAGCTGAAGTAGTAGTAGATGTAGAAGCAATCGACGCAGAAGTAGATGTAGTTTGTATGCAATAGATTGACTTCATTAGCATGCTCTCGATCGCTAATTTTGTAGATAAGTTTCTTGTAATTTCTACATTGAGGGAACTGTCTTGAATGATTGGAAAACAAACCTCTTCTCCTAATTGTTTCAAAAATACTCGGCCCTGATTTATCTTTTTCTTGAGCATACAGTTATTTTCGAAATAAATAATATATGCTGCAAGAGCTGCAATATCAACGATATTGAAGAACAATGCAAGTGACAACCTGTTTGTACGCCTTCTCGCATTATAGCGTTCTACTAATTTCTCCGTAATGTCTATACCAGATTTTGTTTTGTTATAAAAATGGATTATGTCTGGTTTATTTTTGGGTCCAGTCATTGCGTCATCGTGATGCATCGATGACAAAACTATAACGGTTTTATTTTCTTTTGGCACATATGAACATGTTGTCACGTTGTCGTTTTAGCCAAATAATAAAGAATTTATTCTTCGAGATTTTGTCTTTGTCATTTCTGCAGGAATATATTTTTTATTACATTTCAATGTCCCAACGACTGTCAACTTCCATGATAATAAATGTCGGGCTAACGGGAGAGTTGTAAAAAAATTATCCATGGTAATATTTCGGCCTGATCTTTTGAACGGACCCACCAACTCTTTTACAACTCGCTCTCCTAAATTTTTTTCTCTACCCGATACTGATTGTCCAGTATAAATTTGACCAATGAGAGGATAGAAGTTTTCTGCATCACAAATCCACCATATTTATATAATAGACGCCGCCAGATATACGAATTTAGGGCCGTAATAATGACATTTTGTAATGGGGTACACGTGTACCCGGGTAGTAATCAATGTGAAAAATTTCGGGTAGTAATATAACGGTTAAGGCAGTAGCATTGATCATTTATCTAGTAAAATATTTTCAATTATAATACATATATCACTTTACAAAATTATTATATATTTTACATTCAATACAATCAACCAACAAAAACAATATATATATATATATATATATATATATATATATATATATATACATGATTTTCAATCAATATTCTATTCAAATGTTTAATTTTTGTGTTGATAACGTAAACACAATTCATTAGAAATGAAATATCTTTAGCGTTTGAATCAAGTCTTGATAGAACCAATCCAAATGATCGTAACGTTCTCTATTAAACAGTCAGCCTGGTATACAGATAACCTATTAATCTTAATTAAATGTTACAATGCATTTGGAATTCGATGTTGATTAATTTATTGCACGACATTCCAGCCGAAGTTAGCTTTGAACACTAGGAGCGTAGTTCTATATGGTGCGAGTTGGAAGATAATGTTTATTGTTTTGTTTGCACGTATTTTCGTATATGTAACATCGGTGATAATTGAATGTCAACGTGATATATAACAATGCTAAAAAATCATTATTAGATTGATTGAAAATGTTATTATGAAAATTGACTGAGCATAAATATGGAATTATATTCATACTGAATTCTAAATACGTTACTAGTTATCTTTTTTATTGAAAATCATATATTTTGTTTAATGTAAATGCGAAATTGAATGAATTTGCATTGAATCAAACTTTAATAATCGATAAAAATAATAAACTTGAAATTTTAACTTATTAAAAACATACTTTTTAAAAATATATAAATTTCAAACAATACTAAACCAAATCGATAAAAATAAACAATAATTAAAAAAATCATAATTATTAAAATTCACACAGGAGACATTTATAAATATCTCTCTATGCTTATCTATAAATAAATTTCTATAAACAATTACATAAATTAATAATTCTTTATACTAATAATATCCAATGACTGTAATAAAATATTAAATAGATCATCTATAATTAAAATTTTATTGAATAAAATTTATACTAATAAATTTTCTGCCATAATTGATTTATAAAAATATTAATCTAAACTGAATAGTCTATTATAAATAAATTTTATATTACAGAAGATGTATTTGAAAAGAATAAAATTTTACTAATATTTTTTTTAATATTTGAAGTATTTAAAAAATAAGACATTCTTTAATAAAAAATTATTTAAAATTGTACATTGACAAATTCTTCTAACTGTCTTTTATAATAAAACTCTTATCCTTTTTTCTTTCTGCAAATTCAAGAAAAAATACATTTATACAGTCTTTTTCAATCGAATAACATTAAAAGATATAAACATAAAAAGTGCGTGTATATAAATATATATGCATATAGAGAACAAAGCGGAGTTTTTTTGTTAAACGACCGAATATAACCCGATAAAATAAAGAAACACGAATGGAAGAACAGAACAGAATAGAATTTAAATTAAGCTTGTGAAAAAAAGTTTGGCAAAAAAACAATATCGACCAGCAATCAACACTAATTCAATTGTTTCTATCGGCGTGAATTGTGAACAACGAGGGCCATCTGTTGTTTGTCTGTCCAGTTGTTTCTTTTGTTTTGTGTATGTGTGTGCCGTTTTTTTTATTTTGTTTCGACTGTTGTCGCTGGAGAGGCTTCTAATGTATTGTAACTTCGCCCAATTCGCGTCGATGCGCTTTTAAATTGAATTTTTGTCATTTTCTATTCAATTACCGTGTTAGGGTCGAGACAATCCGAGTCTATCACATTGACAATAAACAGATACGAATGTGTTTTTAAACAAGTTTGCATCTATGCCCTAATAATTCATTATTGTGATGGCCATTTGTACTTGTCGTTTTCGATTAGCAATGTCAATTAAATGGCCCTTGCAAGCTGAGTTTTGTCCTGTTAACTGTTAGATTTATTTTTTCTACGAAAAGGTCATTCAATATTTATTTTATTCGAAAAAGAACTTTTCAAAGAATGTATATATATATATATATATATATATATATATATATATATATATATATACAGTGGGTCAAAGTGAAACTCATATAGAGTTATGCTTCCAATAATTTTACATATATATTTTAATATAATAACAATTTTCTTTATTTTTTTTTGCTTAATTTCTTTATTAAAGTTATTTTTATTATATTTGAAAATTTCAATCGTAAATTAATACTTTTACTCCACAAAAAGTAACCATTTCTGAAAAATGAACAAAAAATACATCAAAATGAAACTCATACAACTTATTACTCTCGCTTGAAAACTGCTGTTATTAAGAAAGTATACTCTTCAAATATGTGTTTGGTCACTTTGGTTATAAAAAAGAACCTATTGTTAAGTCGTTTATAATCATTTTGTAAAAAATATAAGTTGGATTTTCACTTTGAGTAGACAAAGGGGACAATCATCGACGGACGAGCGAAAACTAATGATTTTTCATTACAAAAATGGAAAAACTCTACGGGAAATTGGAAAAACAGTTAATAGAAGCCACACTACAGTGCAATCTGTAATAAAAAGATTTAAAAATGGGCAAATTATTGATAATAAAATCAGAAAGAGTCCCCGCAAGATTTTTAATAGCCATGACGAGCTTTGGATTCTACGAAAAATTAAAGATCCGAAAATTAGTGCGCCCAAATTGACTTTAGAAGTAGAAAAGTATCTAAATAAAAAATCAAGCCCCCAAACAATTCGCAATATACTAAATAAAAATGGGTTTCATGCTCCTATTACCAGGAAGAAAAATTTCATAAATCTAGCTAATCGCAACAAAAGGTTAAGCTTCGTTTGGGAACACGTTAATAAGAGTTTTGATTATTGGAAAGATGTTTTATTTACGGACGAAAGCAAATATAATTTATTTGGATCCAATGGGAGAAATAATGTATGGTAGAAACCAAATACAGAAATGTTTTTAAAACACTTACATTCTACAGTCAAACATAAGAGTGGTCATGATATGGTATGGGTGTGTATGTCTACGAGAGGGGTTGGAAATTTAATGTTATAGATGGCATTATGAAGTAAAATGTTTATATTGTTCTATTAAGAAAAAATTTGAAAGCCAGTGCTCAAAAACTTGGGATTTTACAAACATTTAATTTTTATCAAGACAACGACCCAAAGCACAAAGCTTATAAAACACGTAGTTGGTTGTTAAATAATTACCCTAAAGTACTGAAAACACCATTATAATCACCTGATATAAGTGTGATTGAAAATCTATGGAATCACTTAAAAGTTTCCATTAGAACACACACTATTATTAATAACAATGATTTAAAAAAGTGTTATTAGAAGAATGGGGAAAAATTGATTTAGCTTATTGTGAAAAATTAGTTAAATCCATCTCGAATCGTTTAAAGGCTATAAAAATTAATAAAGGCTACTCTACCAAGTACTAAAATAATTCAATCGGTTGTAAATTTTAATTTAATAAATAATTTGTTCGTTGTATGAGTTTCATTTTGATGTATTTTTTGTTCATTTTTCAGAAATTGTTACTTTTTCTGGAGTAAAAATATTAATTTACGATTGAAATTTTCAAATATAATAAAAATAACTTTAATAAAGAAATGAAGCAAAAAATATAAAGAAAATTGTTATTATATTAAAATATATGTGTAAAATTATTGGAAACATAACTCTGTATGAGTTTCACTTGGACCCACTGTATATATATATATATATATATATATATATATATATATATATATATATATATATATATATATATGACATGATTTAATAATATAATATCGATTCGATACTAGAGACAAGAGACGGAGTTAAAACATTCCTGTTATTTTATGTTAAATGTGGTGCAATATTACACCATTCATTGTAATAGAACTTCCGAGTTCTATAAGTTTACTTTGTTACATCAATTTACAAAGTGTTAATACAAGTTGAAAGTGTTGACAGTTCACCCCTAACTATTTCAAACAAATAATAGTAGCACACGTTAATTGAAAACTCATCAGTACTCTATAGAAGGATAGAACCGAAATCCCTGAAATTGGAATCAAGAAATGATTGCGTTTTGGCGAACAACAATGACGACCCGAAATCTACATTAAGTTATTCATTTGCGTTACAAGTAGAACATATCCTATTAAGTATGGATGACCATTGGCAGAACGACACTACGAAAGATACTGTCTAAAAACTGAACATCCACTCTTCAATAAATAAAGGGCCAGTTTAACAAAAGAGCTGCCAACATAGCGACAAAGAGGCCGGCGAACTTGCTGTATCTACTTATCTATAATAGACTGTTCCGGTGTAGATGGGGTGAGACAGTGTGGTATTGGCGAATGGGTGTTGTTTAGATAGATGTTTAGAGATGGGATAAGAAGTTTTCTTTTTTTTTGTAGGTTCGATTTCAGTTTCTTAATTGATTTCATTTAACACAGATTCTGTTAAAGTTTATATTACTTTTAAAGCATTTTTGCAGAAATATATCCAGTTATTTTCAACAATTTATCCAATTACTAGTTTATATTTTTCATTAAAAATATTTTTGCATTCAACCAATACTATTTAAAATTAAGTGATAATTAAAATAACAAAATTAATATACATGAAACAAATTTGACTAAGAAAGTAATAGTAAAATCATATTATATTTACATAGAAAAATATTATTTCTTAAAAATTCAAAAAAAAACAACAATTTTTTTTTATTCCCAAGTAGTACTTCACAGTATTATATTAATTTATTTGTGCATTTATACAGTAACATATTTATTTCAATTTCAAACCTGATATTTTTCCTTTAAATTTCATTTTCATTAAATAACTATCACAATTATTTTCAAATATTACTTTCTATAACAATAATCAACAATTCAATACTCAATATAATTCAATAATAAAAATATTTATTATATAAATAAATTATCACCCCAACACCACAAAATATTAGAAAGTGTTCAATAATTATTTATTGTTCACTCTCTTTGTGTTATGTTATAAATAAATGAAATGAACAATAAGTAATTATTGAACACTTTCTAAAATATTATGGTGGGGAAGCAATAATTCATTTGTGTGAAAGTGAATAAAGTTTAACAAAAAAAAAATAAAACCCATCAAAAAAATTCTCATTTGTCTGTTTTTTTATTTTTGAATACACGAACTTTTTAAAATGTGGTTATTTTTTATACAAAATAAAAAATCATGTATATTTTTTATTTTTTCAAAAAGTATTTTTTTCAATTATTTTTATTACTTAAGTTCTTTCTATTTTAAAAATAAATATAGTAATAATTTAAATGACATATATATTATATATATATATACTTAATAAATACTTTTGTATTATTTTTTTTATTTCTAAAAATAACAATTTTCATTTCTCTTTTAAGAATCTAATGTTGATAAATAAGAACAAAAAAAATTAGTAATTCTATTAAACAATTCAATCTCAATTATTTATATTATCATGATTTATTTTCTTCCATTTCTTACATTCTCCAGTTTTTTATATAATTATAGAAATAGTATTGTGACATAAATCATTATTTTCAAAAAATTAAAATATATACATTTATGTATGTTATATATGTTCTGCTAATAAATAATTATTAATATTCTTATATTATTTTCAGAATTATTATTTTTAATAAAAAACGATTAATATAAAATACTTTGTTACTATCCATTTTATTAGACAAAATACACTTGTCATTTAATTATACAAACAATATTTAGATAAAAAGTACATTAATTATAAACTTAAAGACCTACCGTTAATATCAACAGATAAACTTTAAAATCTTTAATGTAAATAGTACAATGAATTTCTCGTTTTAAGTCAGTACATTCTATTTAGAATAAATACATCAGAGTTATAATTGTCTCCTTTTCAAAGCTCTATCGGAAGTTTTAGACTCGTAATGTCGCTTCAAAAGTTTGAGTTATATAGAAGATTCATTTAAATAATTGAAGATAACATTCTTGTATTTATTTATTCATTGAATATTAAACAATAGTAAATTTTCCACATAACTGATTTTATTATTAAAATATTTCTTTGTAATTATTAAATTTTTTATAAACACAAATTATAAATTGAAAACTCATAGAAATAAAATAAAATTTAATACAAATTTATTCATTGCCCTTACCATACAGTTTAAAATTAATATTTATATTGTTTTCTTTATCTTATAGATTATTTCCTAATATTTTTCATAAAAATAATTGTCAACAATACGTCAATAAATCGAATTAAATTAATTAATAATTCAATTGATTAAAAATTGAATAAATAAAAATTAAATAAATTTGATTAAGAAGAATGCAATTATTTAAAGAGAAACTGTTGAAAACATTTTCGATCAATCATTTCAACATCATTAATAAAAAAACAATATTCATCGTCGAATGCAAATGATCGATCTACGAATATAATCAAATAATTTTCGTATAACTGCTCGGTCACGATTCATTCCCCATCTCTAATGCTAATAGTATCTGGTTGGGTGGGACGGAAACGCATTGGTCTTCGGAAAAACGGGGTGAGTATATCTGCCACTTGATAAAGCGGCAGATTTGTATCAGTGATGGACACAGGTCATCAAGCGCTGTCGTTGTGTCCTGCAGGGGTGCTCAGATAACGTTTATTGTCCGAACTGGACAAGGGCGAACCTTAAGGGGACGCATCCAAATATCATCTTAAATTTGCCTGATTACCGTTTCGTTTGAAGTCCACTTCCTTGGGGAATTGTGCAATACGACCTTTCACTAATGGACTGCTTATTCGATTATTGTTGTATAGTGGAAATAGATAAATACATAGGTATAAAAAATGTTCACAATAGTATTTTATACCGATTTGTATATATAAAGAAAGGTTGATATGTAGTAACGATTGTTCACTTTAAAAATGTACATTGACAAAACGACAGTTTTCACAATTATTTCGTTATAAATTATACAATTATTCATCAAATTTTAAAATATTACACACACACACACACACACACACACATATATATATATATATATATATTATTATAAAAACCCTAAACATTTTTATGTATATATTAAAATATAAAACCTATTTTAAAATTTTACCTACATATTGTTAATAATAAACAATATTTATCTTTAATTATAATTGCAAATTAATTTAATTCAATACATGAATAACTGTTTTATTATTTATAGAAGTATATATAAAATAAAATAAATTTAAATAAATTAAATTCCGGATTAACATTTTTTATCAAAATGTATAAAAAATATACATGAAAACTTTAACATAAATTTTTTTTGTGTTATTTAATTTCGTCTCTGATAATTACATATTTTTTAATTTACTCGAAGAAACATTATTTACCTTCGTTTTTTAAAAATGTTGCAATAAAAACTTTCAAATAATTTATAACGTTATTACATATATTTACTGTAAAATATTTCTAAATATTAAAAAAGCAGTTTTTAAATAGTAAAGTAGAAGAAAAAAGAATATAAATAATTATCGATCAATTAATCAATAACCTATAGATGTAAATTAATATAACATATAATTAGTAATTATATAAAAACTCATTGAAAATTAAAGAAAATATATAATTATTAATAAAATAAAAATAATATTAAAAGCATATAACAAATTGTTTAATAAACATTCTTCATTGTTTTTAAAAAATACCTGTACCTAGAATAATGCCCATTTCTATATTAAAAATACTGCCTTTTAAGTAAACGTCTTTGAAAATAGTTTAATAGGATAATAATTAAAATTGAAATTTACCTTTTTATAAAACCTCTACTAAAATATTCTATACAAAATTCCTGTTATTTCAATATTCCACTTCTAAAAACCATTTTCTTTCTTTTCAATTACACAAACAAATTTTCTCATGTCTTTATCCCATTTATCCATAGAACTCTTTCAAGATTTTTTTTTATTTTAACGTTTAAATCAATAATTTCTGTTGTTCATCAGCAGCCTTATTTTCTACTATATGATTGCCTCATTTCTGTTTTAAAATTTTCTCTCTTGTTAGAACGTCTATAACCTCTCTGGTTTTCTTTCAATTTAACTCATTTATCTATATTTTATTCTTAAAATATTTTTTTTTGTACTTTTTATGATGTTTTAAAATGTTTCTTTATTCTGACATTTAAAACATATATTTCTCTATCATAAATAAGAATACGTAGAATGCAATGATCAAAAACTTTTTTACTTCAAATATAGAGAAACATTTGATTTTATAATAAAATATTTTTTCAGAACTGACACCAACCTAATTTTATTTTCCTGTTCGATTCATTCATAAATGTCTTATTTTGTTTTAGTTTTCAGTTTATATATAAATAAAAGATTACTAAAATCAATAATATAATATATAAGAGAAAATAATAATAAAAATATTTATTCTTTTCATACAAAATAGAATGAACAGAGCTCTAAAAATAAAAATAAATATTTTCTCGGTAATCTTTTATTTAGTTTCGTTATTTTAAGATAAATATTTTTATGTTATTTCTATCTTTTATACAGAATAAAAGTTAAATGTATTTTTCAATATATATATATATCTGTTATGATAGAACAATATTTTTATTATCAAAATTATTTTTTAATTTTAAAAGCAAGCTTCATTATATTTTACATATATTTATATATACATTTCTGAATTACGTTTAAAATTTTAATAATAAATTTTGATTATTATTACTGATAATTTAATAATTATAAAGTTATTTTTATGATTTTTTCAAAAAAAAAAATTAAAATATTATAATAATACAGTAATTCAAATATATGTTGTTTATATTAAAAAATAGTTTTCTCCTAACTTAAAATGATTAAAAAATACAATGTAAAAAAGAGATTAATCAGAAGAATTTATTTTTTTGCTTAATGAAATATCACTTTAAATATTACTCGTAAAATCAATTTCTATTGATATTAAACACGAGTATAATATTCAAGGAAGAACAGATTTACATTCATGAAAATTTTAATATATCATAAAAGCATGGTTACGCATTCGTTTCTATTATATATTCAACAAAACCGAAAAAGGTCATGTACAGATTGAATATATGGACAACAATGTAAAAGAATCTAAAGAAGACATTTTTTGCAAGCATAAACGCGTCGACAATGCGTTCCCCGCGAGCAATAAATCTCTGTCGTGTCATATCCGGACGGCTCTTTTTGAACCGTTCGTATTTCCGATGTCTGGTTTAATTCATCAATCGAGAATTGGAATTGTAAATAGCACAATGAATTAACACTTAGCTTACACATTCATCTTCACTCATTACGGAAACGCTGCTAGTCATCAACTGTTATCTGTTCTTCGTCGAAATGCAAATCGCACGAAAGCTTGTTTTATAACTGACAGCATTCTAACTAATTTTAATTTAGTTTAAAGCTAGTTTACATTTATGCGGACGAGATTCGAAACAAAATAAAATAAAAACGTCGCAAAGATTTTAATAAAATTTCACTTCGTTGCATATTTACACAAAATGAAATATTATTTACATATTTTTATATATGAATATTTAATATTAAGGATAAACAATTACAGTTTCAAATTTTGATATAGCTTTCAATCATTTTAAATGAATTTATTTAAATAACTTTATAACTAAATATTTTAATATATATAAACAAATATAAAAATCGATATAGTTTAAATAATTTTAATAGGCCCAAATGAGGCTAATAAATGGATAGTAAAGAATAGTAAATGATAATTAACATATAAATGTATGTCTAAACCCTTCAGTCTCATTTAGGCTACCCTATTAAGTTCATACATATAACTGAGTATTTTATTTCTTGAGGTTTATCACAAAATTTTTTGATAAAAAAAGCGAAAATAAAAATTAGAAACTACAGTTAAGTTCTTTCATATGTTTAAGAGGCTTATTGCAATTTAATATTTTAAAATATTCTTAAAATATTAAATTGCAATAAGTTTCTATTTATTTTCACAAATTTCAATTTTGATCTATTAATAAGATATCAAGAGAGACAAATTCTATCCATCATTGGATAATATTTTAATTACAGTAAAATTATTATAAAAAAGTCAGATTAATAGTATTAAGTGAATATTTGTTTTTAATGCATTTTTATTTAATTTATAATTATTAAAAATAGAAACGGAAATTTCATGTTACTGAATTTTTGAATATTAACCTAATTAACTCAAATTCAAAAAATTCATATTCTTTAATCCAAAAATTAAAAATTAAGATTTTGTACAAAATAAATTATGACAAATGAAAGAAAATAAAAACTACTCTAAAAATATATAAACGAAGGTGAATTAATAAATGTAGATTATGACCGTTTCAGAGATTGTGTTGATTGAAAATTTGAAGCGCAAAGAAAAGAAGAAAGCATATAATATGTATGGGAAATGAACTCATGTGGTACCAGTAGAGAATAAAAATCATCGATGCATGTTCGATACATTATTTATGTAAACAAACTAAAAATATGCTTTTTCGCTTAGCTGTGATAAATTATATCGATATAATGTTGAAATTTAAATAGAATATTAAATGGATTCTCATTCCGGTACTGCGTTTGGTACGTCACAATACACAAGCAACGAACTGTGACTACGACCTTTTCTCTCACTCTATCTTTACCGCCGACACTAAACCTCCCACTGTTCATTCAACCCGATGAACGGAATACGCGTCCTCCAGATAAATCTAATATGACAAAGATAAATTATGCAAAGATTTTGCAAATCACAGAGCATAAAATTCAAAATGCGCGCCATCCGATACCGCAGCCACCACGAGACCATTTGTCTTGATATTTTTGATATGTCTGTCCCTGATACTTGCGGAACTTCCGCATATCACTCATAATGCCATTCTCGATTAATCCATCCCCAATGTTTTTGTTTTGACGAAAATATAAAATCAAGCATGACTGTATTATTTTTATTTCGCTATTTTTTTTACCAAGTCAACTAGAAGATCTGAATAATAACGTGTTTCGAGACGAATGAGTTTCTAGTAATTTTACGGTCAATAAGTTCACAACATTTAGTGAACGCTCGAGCCGATTTAATAAAGAGGCATAAATCAAACTCGTATAAAATTAAAATATATGAAGTAATGGACGTAATATTTCTTTCGAAAAAAATGAACAAACACATTACATTTTGTACATAACTCTTCGTCACAATCAAAAATAATTTTCGGTGTACACATATACACTACTTCACTAAACAAGTAAAATAAAATTTGTTACAATAATAAATTACTTTTTTAATAACTATTTATTTTACTGTATTTAATAAACGTAAATTTATAAAACGGCGAAGTGTATTGTTTGTTTCGTAATCCATATTACATTTTTTTAAAAAAAGCTTCTTTTACATTTTTGCTTTCATGACAATATTTTTGTTTGATTCGGTAATGCTTTAACCAATTCAGCTGAAATAAATTTCATAAAATATCGCATAAACAGGGGTTTTGAAAAGAACGGCATACCATTTATCCTTTTATTATACAAAAGATTTATATTCGTACAC
>CP092088.1:44270006-44297506 GCA_029203775.1 Neoneuromus ignobilis
ACACATAAATATATAATTTTACAAAAAGCTCAGTTAATTTATATATGGATTAAACTGAATTTTGTAAATTCAGAGCTCCTAACAGATACTTATTGAAAAATGTCTACAGTAGAACATGGAGAAAAGAAATAATAACAAAACTGAAGAAAACCCATTTAGATTGAAAAAATAAACATCTAACAAATATAGCATGAAAAAAGGAAAAAGGCATTACTATTCGCAATATCTCACTGTCAGCTTCGCGACCAATCAACCAAATGAGAAGTCATTTGTTTTAGGACAGCGTGACGCGCATTTACCAATCACCTTTATGGGCAAATGTAAATTAAGCGTATTGGGTCTTTACAAGCAAACGCGCGCTATTCAAATGAGCAGGCAATGTCGCATTTATTCTAACCAATCATTCTAATGACAGCTGCAAATGGCTGGCTCATAAACAGTTGATAAAAGATAAAATGGAATTTATTCATGGGGTTGGGTTGTCAGTCACGATGATACTTTCGGTTTGATGTCGTACGCTACGTATATTTTTTATAGTTGCTCGTACCAGTATCGCGGTATTTAGAGATTTACGCACGATTTTAACACGGATTAAAACGGATATTTGAACGGGGACTCGACCAGTATTTACGTTCGTGTTTAATGATTTTCCTGTTCGTGTGCGTTCATTTACATTTTATACCTTTTATGTTTTTTGCTCGTTTTGTACTGCAATTCTCATTTGATTACAACGTTTAGTAATTTGTACAAACAGAGGAAATTTGTTTTTGTGGTGGAAGTTGAACAAGAATTTAATATAAACAGAGGCGTAACTTGTAGGCTGACTGACTTGTTGCCCAAATGTGTTTATTTTAAATCCATTACTGAATATACATATATATATATATATATATATATATATATATATATATATATATATATATATATATATAATTTAATTCCCGCCTGTTTACAAACACACTCAAATCATTCAAAATATTTACAATCCTAAAATATAATTCTAAGAAAATTATTAATTTAATCAATAATTATCAAGCTTTTATACTATTTCAGTCTATGAAATATTTAAAATATTTTGCGTTAAATCATGAATAAAAGTACTAAATGATTGGATATATTGATAGAAAAATGAGTAAAGTATTTTTTCAATAATATATCTATAATTTTTTTTCATTATTTCGTGCTAAAAGAAATTCTATCTTAAATTTTCAGTAAATATCAATTCCATCAAGTAAAATTACTAATTTAAATAAACAAACCTTCTTTTCAACCATTCAAAACTTTTTTAAATCAATTAATTAACTTTTCAAAAAAAAATACAGAGAAACATGAAAGATACATACAATTTTAGCAAAACAATTTATACGAATCAGTATTTTTAAAATAAAGTTTAATTATATATATATATATATATATATATATATATATATATATATATAAATGAATTTAATCTCAATATACTTTATTCTAAAATTTAACATTTCATATACAATAAAATGCTTAAAAACTTTTTTGCATCTCCTTTCTTCCTGAAATAATTTTGTTTGGAAAGTAATGATAAATAAATATTGAAAATTGACTAAATCAAAGTAAAGATAAATAAAGCAAATGAAATAATCTTCCAAAATACAACTCTATTAAGTTTATATGCTGATTTGTGAAATATGCAACATAATAGAGTTTACATACATTAGAATCAATCTACAATTAATTGTCAAATTATTCAAAGCATTATCAAGCATTTACAGCTGCATTATATTTGAATATACCATTTTACAAAGCATCATGACAAAAAATAATAATATCAACCCAGTCTTTAAGGAAAATTGAAAATTACAACACTTATACCAAGTATATATATATATATATATATATATATATATATATATATATATATATAATATAATATGGCAACGAATATATTATATATAATTTATCACAACAGGTGATAAACTTTGAATCAAACTCAGTAATTTCATATGGTAATACCTAATCTAAATAGATATACATAATTATATTCACATTATGTTTATATACATATATATATATATATATATATATATATATATATATATATATATATAAATGTGTGTATATATATGGTTGCATATATGTACCTTAATATTATATAAAATGATTTTGATATTCCATTTATTAATTAAACTTGTTTCCATTATACATATAAATAAATAAACAAATTCATACCGTTTTAAAAATACAAAAATTTAAATCGTCAGCAATAATTTCAATGCGTTTTCCATGAATTCATATGGCGTTCATCAATTTAAATCAATTAATTATAGTTTATATTTGTTTTCAATTGGAACTTCATTGCAGTGTTTTAAAACAGTTCCCAAACAAACATAATAATTAATAATACTGCAGTATACCGAAAAAAATTCTACTCTTATGTTTGAATTACAAAATTCATTATACAGAAGATAATTATATTAAAAATGCATTTCTATGCATGTATTTTGTGCTGTGTTTGCATCGTATCATAATGGTACAGAGATAAGCAAATCCTTATAAAGAAATGACAGAGAGGTTTAGTCTGTACAGAACACATAATATACTGTCAAGTCTCACACTCAGATATAAAAGTTCACATTTGTTTTAATCCGTATTATTAGTGAAACTCGTTAGCGTCGGAAACAGTTTTAATATGAGTTTTCTATATTTAAATGCTGAAAATTGTAATAGTCTTCATATTCAAGTAAATTTTAATAGTGTTGCATATTCAAATATAAATTATTATACATATATATATATATATATATATATATATATATATATATATATATATATATCACGTAGAGATAGAAAGAGAATCGAGTGAATCAAAAAAAGAACAATAATTATATATCAAAAAATGGGAGTTTAAATAGAAAAAAATAGTCATATCGCAATAAATAAGTCCAACGATAGACAACCATTATTGATTGTGAATCTAGATATATAAAAAAGTCCAGGAAAATACATAGATCGATGGGACAGGGACATAAGAAAATTTATTAAAATGGACTGGAAGAAAAAAACATTGGATTGGTCAAAGTAAAAGTGTTGAGAAAAACCTTCATCAAATAGTGGATAAAAAAAGATTGATTATATATATATATATATATATATATATATATATATATATATAACATTTAATAAACATATTTAAATTCCTTAAAAGTATAATTTAATTTTATTAAATACTAAATTACCTTGTATTATAAAATTAATTATGTAGTGAAAATTTAAATTTCATAAACATCTAAAATATTTTATTTACATTCATATTTACTTATTATTATAAGAAATAAAATTAATTAAATCTTTTCTGACTTTTGTCACTTTGAATAACATTAATTGTAAACATATCAGTAGTAATAATATATAAATTAATCTATAAATATTAATAAAAAATGTACAAAAACCATTCATCTCTTTTATAAAATAACTTTATCCACTATTGTTATTGTCCCTTCTTATAACCAACTTTATAATCTGTATTGTCAACTTAGTAGATGTTAATTTTTAAATTTATCTTGAAATCTATCAATACTGAAAAATCAAATACTGAAACCAATTGTAACAAAATTAAATAATAACATTTTTAATAATAATTAATACCTTTTATAGGAAGTTGAGTACAAGTGATGTGAAGAAATAGATCTAATATTATCTTTTAATAAAAATAATAGTTAAAAAAGTACTAATAAAATATATCATTTGATTTTAATTTTTTTTTTTAAATATACAGATACTTCGATATAAAATTATGATTAAGATATAAAACTAAGTAAAAGAAAACGTATAACAAATATGGGTAAATGATAATTTAATAATGTTGAAAACAATGCATTACAGACAAATGCACTTAAACAAATACATAATTAAATAGAGTTGAAATAAATTTCATTCGATGTATTTTTCAACATATATTTCCTACATATCTCGTACAATGAATCAAACGTTCTGTATGCACAATAAGGAAGAAAAATAGAGTTGTTTAAGCTGCAAGCAATTTTCACACAGCATGTCCTGATCGTTTTTCTTAATAAAACGGAGAGATTGTTTAAAAGATCGTAATCTTTATTCGTCAATCTAATCTAAAATTAAAACACAAATAAATACACACACACCTATATGTATGTGTGTATGTGATATGAAAACTCGTTCATTAATAATATAAAAATTAATATTAATAAAAATTCAATTTTAGAATTCAAGTAGATAAAGTAAAATTCACTGTCAAAAACAAATATTCCGTTCTATTCTGAATTTTGGACTTCATCCAAAAATGATAACAAATTTATGATTTTAAAAGAGATCACTTCTAGAAAGATTTGGAATCAAACCAGAACCATTTATTTAAACGAACTACTGTCAATTAAGTATTATAATTTAAAATAAAGTAATCTATTATATCAATACATATATATACAATGTGTATATATATATAAATATTCTACCTAATTATATTTAAGAATTATTTGTTAAAGTGTAACACTTTTACTGTATAAAGCATAAAATGACATTTACGTGATTTACACTTTTAATATAGAAAAAAGCACAGTCCGCTAACCATAAGACACAAATGTTACACCAAAAAATAATAACGAAAAAAAATTACAAAAAATATATACAACTTTTAATATTGAAATAAATATACATAATATGTTCTAACTGTATAAATACGTTTACTACATGACTATCACGGTGCGCATTTCAGAGCACTTGCACTACGCCGTAATTAATCAACGTTACCTGAAATGATTTCGAAATTAACCTGCAGGTTGGCGCATATAAAGGCTTCTCGTTTCCATCGTGAACGTTAGGCGTGGTACCATTTTGTAAAGCTTATGTTGCAACATTAACAAAGTGTTGACATTAGTGAAAATGTCTACAACAGTCATGTTTTGTTATTTGCATTTTAGTCGATTTAACATCTATACTATATATATAATGTTGTGCTTTCGAGAAAAAAGTTTTTTCTCTTTTGTTTGTTTTCTCTCTTTTTGTTCTCTTTGTCACGATTATATCTGTACCTTTTTTGCTATTATATATATATATATATATATATATATATATATATAATTAAAAATAATACACAATTAAACAATATTCCTCTGTCTATAATTTAAAATTTAAATAAACCATATTTCTCTAATTATAGATTAAAAATGAAAAAGTAAATTATTGTTTATATACATGAAACTTTGTTTAAAAAAAAAATTAATAACTGTTTATAATAATTATATCATATTTTATAGTTAACAAACAACAAAACCTATATTTTTCTTGTAAAATACTCACTTTGCTTCTCTTTGAGTTAAAAACAAATATAATTTACACTTTTATTATTTGTATAAATTTAAAAATGCATACACACACATACATACATGTATATATATATATATATATATATATATATATATATATATATATATAATATTGTTTATTTAAAAACAGTTATTTGATCATCATTAATCAAATTTAATTAAAAAGTTAAATAATGTGTAAAAAGTTAAAATTAAAAAATTCCTTAATTAATTTAATAAATATTTCTTCTTTGAAAAATATTTCTCTTGGAAATATTTTCGCTCTCCAATTTTTTCTTAAACATCATTTCAGAAAATCCTTGCAGTAAAAATATAAAAAAAAACAATTTTTGCTTATATAGTAATCTTAAGAAAAATATTAATAGGACTACATCAATTTCTTCAATAAAAATCTTAAAAAATAAATTGAAAAGTAAAACTGAAATCTTATTTCTTTCTGAAAATTTATTATTCCATTCACAATTCTATACAAGAAAATTATGGTTATTATTGCAATAATATATTTATATATATATATATATATATATATATATATATATATATATATATATATATATATATATATATATATATATATATATATATATAAATTAATTGTATTTTTTCACTTTATATACTTAATTTTATTATAAACAGCTATTAGGAAAATAATAATTTTATTATTAGTAGCATTTTTTTTAAAAAAAATAAATAATCTGCACATAAAAAAAATAAAACATTATTTATTTGATATTAACGAGAAAAATAAATATACAACATAAACTTTTATAAGTCTTAAACAGTAAATCTGGAAAGTTTGTTAATTATTTATTTAAAAAATACTTACTGATATTAAAATGTTCATTAAGTATATAATTAAAAAAGTTTAACACTTCTCTAATAGCATTGTTTATTGAAATAATGTGCATATCATAAAACACGAAAAAGTAATATAATTTAATGTAAAATCGTATTCGAGAACTTTAGAATGTATGTAGTAAACTGTGTGCAATTAATATAGAATTCGAATATAATATCTTTATGGTACACAACAGATACTGTGTACAATTTATATTTCTTATCATAAAAACTCAAATAAAACGAATCTACCAACGAAACAGATTCGTTGCAATAATATTAAAACGATCACCTAACCTTATATAAAATATTCCATCAAAAGATAAATATCCTATTTACGGTACTAATTTTCTAAAAGAGATATCAACATAACAAAAGAACATAATATTTTCCGACAATCTCTGCTCCACCAATAGTCAACCGCAATAAATACAGATCTCGTCTTGGAACGGAAACAAGTAAAAAAAATTTAAATATCTTCCGTGAAATAAGACGCCTAAACACAAAAGTATTAAAATGCACAATCATTAAAATACCCTCCATCTCTTCTATTTACCGCTATTTAATGCTACTGCATACAATTTCCTTTTATGACGTAATTTCATGTTGTAATCAAATGGTTTAATCTTCATGACAATCCTTATAAATCAGATACACGGTGGAAGGAAAAAAATAAAATTTGCGTTTTAGAATTCGAAAGTTCGTGAATCTAATAAAAGAACGGTTTTTTTATTATAAATTAGATGAAAAGCAATTCGATGGATTCAGCAGATAACTGTTTTATTTACAACACTATTTAATTGCATAAAATTAAATATTATTATTTGATATACAATATATATATATATATATATATATATATATATATATATATATATAGACAGAGAGAGAGAGAGAGAGAGAGAGAGAGAGAGAAAACATAAACCAAGTACAAGTAAAAACTTTATTTAAAATAGTGTTTTTAAAAAATTGTATTCCATTAGAAATTTCAAAATTATTATTAATATAAATAATTCAATCAATATTGAACTAAATAAGATCTTTACAAAAAGATACAAATTTTCGTATATTTTTTTATAATTTTCTATCTTTTCCACTTATTTTTATCACTAATAAAAATTGTTTTCTAAATAACGCTCCTTATTCCTAAGTTCTCTTATTTGTATTCTAGCAAATATTTTATATATATATTTCTGGTGATATATCAAACGATGTTTGAAAGTTTTATTTCGTTAAACCGTAATAATTATAATTATTATCTTTGTAACATCCAATTTAATAAGCCAATTAAATGTTCAGCTAATGACTATAATTAATAAATAATAATACAATGAAATTTATATATAAATTTATATTAAATTATACTTATATTAGCGGTTAGTCGTCATTTCCATTAAAGTTGTGTTACTTGAAAGACGTAATTCAACAACATTCAGTATTCTATTAATTATATTTTAAACAAAACAGTCTGTAACACAATACAACTATACTATTATTTCAGCTGTTTATAACTATTAATTTTCCAATTATACTCACTTGAAGTACGAAATACTCGTATAGTTAGTGTGTACAATGTCGCTATCTTTTATAGTCAATACAATTTTATTAATTTACAATTTTTAAACATTTTTTTTAAATTAAAATAAATTCATTATATATATATATATATATATATATATATATATATATTATTCACTTTTTTTTAATAATGAGTAGAGTAAAAATTTCACTAAAATAAGTTATTTAATTATTATTCGAAATTCTACCAATTTGCTTAAAAAATAATTTCGAAACATCACGATATATTTATAATTTAACAACACTTAAAAGTATCGTCATTGGAATGAATGTTTTAATGTATTTCAATAAAACTTTTCTATTCTAATAAAACCAAACTAAATAAATCCTCTATACATCGTATTGTCACAAAATACTAAGAGGAAAGTTTAGCTCCTATACGAAAACGAAATTGAAGCGAACGAGTACAGAGAGAAAATGTAATGAAGGAAATCCGTACTTGCTCGATCTCCGGATCTTATTTTCTCGGATTTTTGCCATGTTCATAAAAAATATACCATTCATATATAAATAATTATTATGCAATTAAAAATGTGTATCTAACCAAAAAATGAAACAAAAAATCCCTTAAATATTTTCAATGGAATAAGACATTTATAATAAACAAATCATAATAGTAATAAATTTAAAAATAATTTGAAACAGACATATTTCTTAAATCTATATTTAATGTCATTTATAAATCTATTCTATATTATATATATATATATATATATATATATATATATATATATATATATATATATATATATATATATATATATATATATATATATATATATATTCGATATTATAAATATTTTCGAATTAAAAGAAGCAGAAGTAAAAGAAATCAAAAATTATATATATATTTAGGACAATCCATTAACACAAAATAAATATTTATAAATGAAGTGAATAAAGTGATAAAAATGAGATAGTATCAATTTGGAAAAAAATCTTCTATTATGAATATAAGAATTTTTATACCTCTACATTTGAAAGAATAAGTTTTTGATCAATGTATTTTGCCTGTTCTCACTTATGATAATCGAACATAGGTCTTAAATCTCAAAACAATTCAATAGTTTCAAACAACATAAAAAATCTTGAAAAAATATATCTTAGTATATCATTATCTAAATGTATCGAAATGTTCATTAGCCGATTATTGTTATGACTAGAAAAGTGAATAATTTAATGATTATTGAAAAATGTATAACATATTGTGGTATTGGGAGTAAAAATTTATTAATATTAAAGTGAATTCGCCTCAGTTCTAAAACAAACAATAAGTGATCTAATTGTATTATTACAATTAATTTTAATGTATGAATAATTACTTTCTATTCAAGTAATTATACCTCTCTATTTAAGTATAAATACTAAAAATTGTATCATCATATAAATTAAAACAATTTTATAATATGTTGTATAAAAGTCCAATTAAAAAAATACAAATGAAAATTAAATCAATTACTGTATACATTTTTTTTAGAAAAAAGAGATGAGCAATAAAACTAATTCATCTTCGAGAAGATTAATCGAATTAAAAATGAATTCAACTAAACAGACTACCACAAAGTTTTCCATGAAATAATATATATACTCCAAGTTCAACAGATGGCCTAAAAGAAGTTAAACTTTATTTTATTAACTACAAAAATAACTCCACCGCATGGATGTTAAGTTTGCCTTAAATATAAGAAGACTACGTTCTCGAGACGACTGTTTCGAAAAACTTTTACTCATTTATATATATTCTCTGAATTTGAAATCCGTATTTAAATATAATTATAAAGTCGATTCAATAAACCTCGATTCTAAATTCTTTTTTCAAAGGTAAGTAATTTTCATATTTTATATTTTTAGTTTTTCACTTCAGAACGGAATGAATTTCAAAATATAAAAAAGTAATTAATTAGTACATGATCAATAATTTTATTAACATTTTTTAATTACATTTCAATATCTAGAAATACTAATGTATATTTAAAAAAATAATAAAAAACTAAATATTTTTTTAACATTTGTTATTAATTCGTTCGATTCTAGATTAAATTATAAATGTTATACACATTTCAAAATAAAAAATGATTAAATGATATTACTGAATTTACTTATATTATAATTTATCATTCATCTGTTATTAATACATGTTTGTGATAATTTCAGAAAAAATCACCATAAAAAGCGACAACTTTTTATGATAGTGATTATTCAGTGACGTGTTATAAAAAATATACGATAGTCACACATATCATGTATATCAACTGACACATATATATGCAAAACAATTTAATGATTATTGTATTCCATTAGAGCTAACAACACCAACTCCATTAAGTATATCGTTTCCAATTGTATTCATCAAAAGTTAGCGCGACTGTCGTGTGTTGACCGTACGTTAAAACTTTTACAGCAGTCTGTATTTCCCGTACCTCGATGATTTTTCGCATATCTCGCATATAAATCTTTGAATATGGGTACATTTTGTATTTATGTTCAGGGGAGATCATCCTCGTCACAAACACAGCACTTTCCTATAAAATTTTATTATCGCACTTATATGGACGACAGTGAATACGGTAAAGTGCAGGACGCTTTTAAATTATAACCTTTAAATTGTAACAGCTATGAGTTTTGATGTTCAATTAAAACTGCTGATCCATCTATGCTATCTGTTAGGAAAAATAATCGATTCGGTACGTATACGTGTTTAACATTAAAGGCCAGGATAAATTATACATTGAATATGTTATTAACTCTACAGTCGATGGTTTTATTTAATCCTGCCGTACATTACGAAGTGGACAAAATCATTTCATTGTATAACTTAATTAAACATAAAATTAATTACATTGTGAGTTTTCAATTATTATCAGTCTCGCAGTTGAAAGTCATAAGTAAAAGAAAATAAAAATTAAAACACATTTATGAAAATAATATGATTACATTTAAATAAAACTGAAATGAATATTCATGACAATTATTCAGGAAATAACATAATTTTTATCCGTTATAATTTTATTAATATTTTTAGAAACAAAATTAATATTCATAAAAAAGCTTAGATTTTGAATTCGTCTCCTATTTTTCTTTATATTTTTTTCTGCTTATACTATCATACTGTATACCTTGCCCTAGTATATATTTTTAATTAATGACTATTACTTGCTCTTATCATAGCATATTATTGCAATAACTTTACTATTTTATATTTTTTTTATACAAATTGGACTTTTAACAAAGTACTAAATGTTTCTAAAATTTTGAAATACTAAAGTTAAGACTTTTGATAAATAATTGAAATTTCCACATAATTTATATATATATATATATATATATATATATATATATATATATATATATATCATATTCTTTTAGCTCGATAAAAAAAATAATTTTTCTCTACTTTTCTGAAACTTGTAAAATAGATTTATTTAATGTAGTTTTTATAAATAAAAATTAACTGTTACATTATAAATAATTTGTAAACAAATGCATTGTTTTAAGGTAAAATCTAATAATTTAAATATATATATGATGTTTTTTCTAAAACATTTTCTTAACATTGCTTATCACGTATTTTCATTCACTCTTTATAATTTTGTATGGGAAAAAGTAGCAGTGAATCAGAGCATTTCTCATAACTCATTCTCTATTTGTTATACTCGTAAACCTCGCGCTTTATTTAAATAATTCTCTTTCCGTAATTCATATTCAATGTTTCCTTCTTGTTGGAAATGCATATGTAATTCTAGCCTTTATCTTTCATGTACTGACTTATTAAGCAAATTGAAACTTATGTACATACTTTCTTGTGCTTCACTCCATACAGTTTCATACAAACTTTTATGACAGAAATACGTGCAAAGCAACTATGAATTCTGTTCCGTTATTTTATATCCATACTTCATACATACATATTCACGCATATACATTTATATATATATATATATATATATATATATATATATATATATATATATGAGAGAGAAAAAAAACTAACAGACTACATGGATAATAAAAGTTATAAAGAAAATAGAAGTATAAAATAAAATAAAATAAATAACAGATACACAAATGAATTATCACCATAAGATAATAGTGATAATTAATTACTTCTTGTCGAATTTCTTTATAACAACAATAAGCTAATGTATATTTCTATGGCCATGTTATCATAAAATTGAAATAACAGATTTTTTATGAAAATTTTTTAATAAAAGATTTTTTATGGTCTTTTTAAAGTATTTTTTTGTTTCTGTATTCAATTATCAAATCATATATTGATATAAAAAAATGTTAATAACATTAAATATTTAATTAATAAATTTAAAGATTACAATTTATAATACTAAATATAGAAAAATAATTTTTAAAAGTAAAAGTTTAAATTATTGTTAAAAGTTCAATTTTAAAAAACAGAAAAGCTATATAATATAGGAAAACTTAAACAATATTGTTTTAAATAAATCTGAAAAAGTTTTACATTCAAATAGATGGATGAAATAATTTTAGATAAGTAAACGACTAGATACGAGTAAATGTTTAGATAATAACAAGTACAAAGTCCATAAAAGTATTTTATAGTTAGTAAACTAATCTCCAAGTATAAACGTTAGATCAACAGTTGAAACATATATGTATATTGTACATTTTCAATATTTATAGAAGTTTAATGCTATATTCCTTTGAATTTATATACAATTTCTAACATACATATTTAAAATTTATATATGTCGTGTAATTATGAAATCTAAAAATAATCAATTTAAGAAAATACATGGACTACTAATATAGAATTTTAAATTTTACTTCAGAGATTTACTCACAATGACATTTTATAGTATTAATAATAGAAAATAGTAGGATTTCTTGTAAAAACATTTAATATGTTACATTACTTATATTTATTTAATATCGGTTAATATTATTGATTAAAGAAAAATATTATTGTATAAAAAATTGTTAACAAGTACATAAATTTAAATACAACTCTCGCGTAGAAGTACTTTAACAGTACAAACAGTTAAAGAGAATTATTATTTTAAAGGAAGACATGCAAAGTACACACATTGCGATATTTATAATTGTATTCACGTTATAATTCCGAAAGTGTTTATTCACGTCCTTTAAATGCTAATTCAAAGACACACTCAAATATCAATTAGCATACAGAATTATTTTAACATAAAACTTAGTTACTAACGTAACATTAATTTATATTAAAGCCGTTTTATTCTCTTTATAATTCTAAAGCACTTGAAATTATATTTAAAAAATTATAGTAATTATTGAAGCCGTTATTTTTTAATATAAATACAAATATCGATCTTATTACGAAATACACAGATTCATTTTATTAAAAATACGATGAAAATATACGATAAAAGAAAAATCTTAAAAAACTTTTATTTAATTAAAAAAAAGTTCGCTTCAGGTATTGTATCGAAGTATCGGTAAAATCAAAATTGATATTCATAAACGGTATAAAAATATCTCAAGTTTTTTAATTGGATAAAAGAAACGATATGTACAATAACTGTCAGATAATATAAAATGATAAAAAGGATGTTAATTTAAAAAAATCAATTAAATGTATCAAACGTTCAATCAATTACGTTTTATTAAATAAAATTCAATTTTGCATTCGGTTAAAAAAGAAACAAATAACGTATTTTTCAATTTAAAAAAAAAGTTTGTCAATCAGTTAAAATAATGAATATATATATATATATATATATATATATATATATATATATATATAATTATAAAAATTAAAAATGTTTCATCACACATGCTATATTGAAACCAAATATTTATTTTATATTATTTTGAATACTGAAACTTAGAATATTTTAAAATATGTACTATAACTTAGTTTCTTTTCATTTCCAATTATCTCAAATAAAATATAGTCATGCAATAAAATAAAATAAGATCGTTTGTAATTTTTAAAATGTAAATAAAAAATAAGTAATAAAATTAGACAATATTGTCTATTTTAACTTCGTATTAACATCAGTTTTTGAAACTGATGACTTGGCCATAAAACGCACTCTTCTTTTAAACATCCGTGAAGTTAAATCCTTAACAATAAAAAAACAGTCATAAAATTGAAAACGATTTATAAAGAATCGAGATTGAATCCATATGAGATGAATCAATTTTATACCTCTTTAAATTGAATCTTTTCTTAAACAATTTTCTAAGAAAAACTGCTTAAACGAAAAATCGGATAAGCATTATTTATGTAATTTTTATAATCGAAATGAAGAGACAAATTAAAACTAAGCAATATATTAAAAAATATGTTGAATACTATTTATAATTTGTTTCGGTATGAAATATTTATTTTCTTTATTATTTTTCAATAAAGTATGTTCTAAAAATTAGTACAGGATTAGTATTTTATCAGATAATTTTTCGAATTCTTCATAATCAATAATTAATTTCTATCAACAGTTGAGCTTCGGAAAACAAATTCATAAAAACCTAAATTATTATTCTTAAATTATTTTAAAAAGTTTATGAAAAATTATATACAGCTGGGTCTGTTTTTGTGCGGATTATTTTAATGCGATTTTGAAGTTATCCGATTCATATTTCTTCTTAGTATCTTTTTATACGAATTTTTTTAAGAATTCCTTTAAGCGGTTATTTAATTCAACGAAAAGCTCTTCAGTTTTATCAACAAATGAAGGAATCAGAGCCATTTACTTTCGCTTCTCGAACTGATAAGAAATTTTCGGCTAGCAAAGGATGATTAACCGGGTTTTAAAAAGGAATGCACTGCATAACGTGAAGATTACGGGCACGATTTCATCAGCAGATGAAGAAGCTGCCAAATTTTTTTAAACAATATTACGTTAAACGCACCTTTCAATTTATATTGGAAAATTAGAAAATAAGTCAATAACAGTATCTAGCGCTTGGAAAAAATTTTCTATCTTTGACTGTATAAATCATGTTGCATTTGCTATTACTCAAATAAAACCACACACATTAAATGCCTGTTGGAAAAATGCTTGGCCTACATGTCTTGAAAACAGTGCAGCTACTCACTTTCTTTTTATTTTCTTATTTTTATTCTAAACAGAGCAGATATTATTGCGATGATAATTAAAATATGTATGAAAAATTCTAAAATAAATTACACATATGTACATATTGCTTTGAATAAAATTAAATAGTTAATTTTGTATAAATTTTTTCCAGATATTTGAATTTTTTAAGTATTCTTTATTTCCTGATTTTTTTTATGCGAATTTTAGAATAATTTCACTTTGTAGCTTTGGTTTTATGCGGTTTTTGAAAATAAGGAACGTATCCCTAATTTTTCAATGTAAGTAAAATCTTTTTATGTGCGATTTTTTTTAATTCGGTTTTCTGCGGAACGTATCTACCGCATAAAAACAGACTCAGGTGTATTAATAAATAAAAAAGTACTTTTAGAAATGTCTACTATAAATAAAAAAATATAAATATTAATATGATAATATCCTAATATAAATATATTAGTAATAAACTATTTTAATTATAAATAAATAAAAATAAAAGAATAAAATCGTATAATACTTGCCTGAAACTATATTCAGAATTGTAATTTTATTCGTCAATATTAAAATTCATATCTAAAATATACATAATTTAAATAAAATGGTAAAATGACAATAAGGGGAAATAAATTAAAACAATACAGTAAATACAATATAATTAATAATTGAAATAATAGTTTTAAAATATATCAAAACAAGCTGCAAAATATTTTCATTACTCGAACAATAAAATAAAATAATATATTCAAAACAAAAATTTAAAAAGCATAAATTGTAAAAAAAATATATTTACATATTTAATGTTCAAAACGGATTATGTTTCAAAATAATAATTAACAACGATGAAAGAATTATTACAACAAATCAACTTAATAATCAATAATACAATTTATTTTCGTAATAAAAATATATTTTTTTTAATAAGTATAAACTTCATTATGAAAAATATTACTATTAAACCTGAACTCATTTATATGTGAAATCTCAGTTGACGAATAAATCTTATTTCTTAATTACATGCCATTATAAGCTGGCCCACCACCCCCTTCTGGTACAACCCAATTTATATTTTGACTAGGATCTTTGATGTCGCATGTCTTACAATGGATACAATTTTGTGCATTGATTTGCAATCGTTGACCACTTCCATCCTCTAATGGTACGAATTCATAGACTCCTGTAAGAAAAATACTTTCATTATATGTACGTATTCACGGATAATTAAATTAACAAAATATAAATGTAAAAAAAGAATATTGCAAAAAAAATTAAACAAATCTCGCATTCTTTAATTTCCTGTTATATAATCTGATGATATTTTGAATAGATACACATATTCACAATTTTATATGTAAGTATATATGTATATACATATATATATGTATATATATATATATATATATATATATATATATATTCACAATTTTAAATTTAGAATTATATAGGGAAAAACGCATAATACGCAGAATTTTCTTCCACGTTTTCAATCAAGACATACAACGTACGTAAAAGTAACAAGAGTAAAAGATATCGAAGAGTAATTTTCTATCTTGAATACTTGTATAAGAAGATTAACTTCTATTTATGTTGATTTTCCTGTCGTATGTTTCTTTCAGATTTTCTTATATGTGAGAATTCTGATGTTTTCTTGACTACATGTGTGATAGTGTGTGTATTTTTCTTGATTGATTTCCCTTGTTAGCTCTCGAGCTTGATAAATTTGATCAGAAAATAATACCTTTCTAGCGCGAGTCTAACACGTTTTCGTCATAATCCTTCGACTTTCTTCGAAAGTATTAGTTTCGGAAATATGATTTCTTCAATATATCAGGAAATGTTTTCACATGTCATCAGAACATACACAAAGTTAGTTATTTGGTCTTTGACGTCTATAAATATTAATTATGTATTTCATTTTGTTTTTTCAATAAATGTGAGTGAAATTAAATAACAAAATTAATATCAATTACGATGGAATCAATATATAATTTATTTAGTTACGTACAAAATGAAACAATTATATAATCTAAAAACAAAATATAATGTTAAATATTTAAAATAATTCTCTAAAAAACTGAAATTGAAAATTATTGCAGAATAAATATTATGACAAGTAAACACAAATGAAATAAAAATATAAGCACTCGGAATAAAGCTTCTCCTTCAATAAATATAAAAATGCAATTCAATTTATTTTTATTAAAATATATATATATATAGAAAATTATTCTTGGAAGTAAAATTTTTACTATAAATTTCAATAATATACTTAACTTAAAATAGCATTATTCATATTAAATTTTACATTATAAAAAAATTTACGTTGAAATTATTTATACAATTTTTCGTCGATAAAAGTGTATATATATATATATATATATATATATATATATATATATATATATATATTTAAATCAAATATTTTCTTACTATAAAGACAATGATTTTTGATATGAATCAATAAAGAAATGTGTATTTTTGTAAAAATATTTAAATATATAAAAAATAAATTAATACTTGTTAACAAAACGCTCGTTTTAAATGAAATGGAAATGTACGATATATCAACACAAATTTGTAATAAATCAACTCTGTACATGCAACTATAATATCAACAATAGATTTACTGCAGTAAATACCTCTACATATTTGCAAATAAACACACATGTATATAAAAACGCATACAAATGTTTATTATATACTGAAACCAATAATACGAATATAAATTATTATTTTCGATTTCAATTTTGAATAAAACGAAATATGTTTGTTTTCAACGAATTAAATTTAAACATGTACATTTGAAAAAATGTAATGAAATTACACAGACTGGCTAAAATAAAACGCAATCACAAATTTTAACTAAAATAAAAATTTGGAAAGTTAAATGTTTATTTGTAAAACCAATAATTATAATTATCAAAAATATTTTTCAACGAGATTTCAAATAATCAAAATTTTATTCATTTCACTAGTAGGTATTTTATCATAATTCATGAGCTATTATTTATTTGATTCTGTGAAAGAAATCAGTAATCTCTAATTTCAAGTATAAAATATTTTTAATGTTACTTGCATGTATGTTTTCTTTGAAATTTTTCATAGTCTAAAAATGTCTAAATGTAACAAAAATATTTTTACTTTTTTTATAATCATTTTTATTTTAAATTTTGACCATACGCAGTAATTATTTTATTTTAATTTATATATATATATATATATATATATATATATATATATATATATATGTATATATGTATGTATATACTGTTAAGCATAAATATATTTAGCTAGTAGGCATCATGCAAAAAACGAGAAGCACATTTTCAACAAGATTGTAGAATTGTTTTTCTATACATTATTTTATTTTCCAGCCATCATTTCAAAAAATGAAAAATTGAAAAATGCAAAAAATAACGGTTATTAACATGATGATTTGCATGACTGCGAGTAAAGTAAACACTTCAATGAAATCCTGCATGAAAGCTCCCTATATCGGAGCTTTACTAGTTATAATGAACAACCACATTTCACAACATGGCGCTTTCATTATGAAAGATGAACATCGCGGCATACATTCGTTGATCACTTTGATCTCTGTCCGTTTGTCAACCAAGAACCCTACATATATATGTATAAGAAGTGCTATTGTTAGTTTCACAGTGGAGCGGAGAAGAAATATTACCTGACGCTAATTCGTTTAATATCAATTCAAGTATAAAACAAAGTTTGAAATTTTCCATTAAAGAACTATTATTTATTAACATAAGACAAAGAAGTACTATAGTAACAACCAAGTTAAACAAAGAAACTATTTACCTAGTTAATCTTCTCAACGAGATTTAACATTGCAATTATTACTTAAAAATAACTCAAAACTTATATATATAGTATTTTCAAAGGAAATATTAACCAATTGTATTTATTTAAACATGAAATAATGATCAAAGATAAATAAATATTTTTCTCTTGAAACATTCATAGATTAAGTCACTTCTTGCTGTGTTTCACTATAATTTATTTTAACATTTTAAAATAGCCTAATAGTAATCAAGCTACTTAAATATAATACAAATGCTAAAAGTGATCCCAATAAAATACATTAATATTTATTCAATTGAGAATACTTATTGAAAATAATATAACTAGAGAGTTGTACAGATAAAAAAAATGTTTAAATTTGAAAATAAAATACACCATTCATATATCCATACCATTTACAAAAAAATATTACTATATTAAAATAGATATCATCATCAAAGCATTGCATTATAAATTAATATTTTATAATGCAGCACAATGCTTGTCATTAAAATGCACATCGATGAATAAACTAAACAATACATATTATTGGACACTTTTTTAAAATTTGGTGATATTAAATGATCCATTTTAGTTGAAATAAATTTGTCATAGATCGAAACGAATAGCATATTAACTACTATTTTTAACAACAACTTTGAAATTATGGTAAAATTTAAATCGAAACATAAAAAATGAATAAAATAAATATAATCGATTATCGATTGGATATAAAATAATTTTCTAAAAATTTTGAAATTAACCATTACACATTTCATAAAAACATATACTGAGTATTCAAAATTAATAAATATCAAAAACAGCATTATCTGTAAAATGATGCAAGTAAACATTTTTTTTATAATAACTGGAATTACTTTATTTCACAAATTCCATGAATTCATTTTTACAAACTAAATATAGTTAAATGTACAAGGAAGAATCAAGTAAATAAAAATATATTTATATCCAAGTATCGTTCTATGAAACATAAATTCAATTTATATTAATTGAATAGAATTTTGATAAATATAAAAATATTTTCAAATCAATTTTAATTATTTCAATATATATATGCTTGTGTAAGTGTGTAGGTTTTGTACATTATTATTCCGCTTTATAATAAAGTACTAAATTTAACGTTTCCGATTGCTCGGCGATATCTACTCAAAATATAAAATTTACATAAATGTCATCATTTAACTTTACATGAATTTACGCAATTTCTATTTGAATTTTTAATGGCATTCATAAAACATCATTAAACGTTACATCTCATTTATAACCATCATATGAATAATTGAAAAACAAAATGTATATATACATCAACAAATATAAAATGTATGATGAATAAATTACATGTAATACTTGATACAAAACAATGTCAAATTTTAACATTTCAATTTATTTTGGAAATATCTGAACACTAACTGTTTAATTGTCGTAATTACTTTTATTTATTAATGTCTTCATTTTGTAAAATAAAATAGAGCGCATACTGTAACCGACTTCTAAAAAATAAATTATAGAATAGTGAATTCTAAACATTCTTTCTATTATTTATTAACTGCGAATGTGTGTTTATATATATATATATATATATATATATATATATATATATATATATAAACACGTACAAGTGACAAGATATTATAATTTATATACAGTCTTGTTAAAACAAATGTACATGTGAAGTAATAATATCAATTATACACAGTGGTACAATAACTGATATTAATACAAATGCCTAGCAGAGAAGTGGATTTCATACAAATGCATGCTAACTTGTTGTGGATTCAAGTATAGCTTCGTTTGACATAAAACGAATGGAACGGGTGACTGCTTCATAATCCGAAAAGATGAAGCGTGCTGAATTGCTTACTGAGCTTACATGAGCAGAGTTTCTCCCTCAGTAACTTCTTGTGAATTCCTAGCTCACTCGCGAATCATTGGATAAACCGGTGACATGTTATTCTAAGAAATGTTCTTCTCATGAGCTATTGAAACTTTTTGAGCTCATATTAGGAAAGTTTTACGAAAGATGCCATTTAATACTGAATTCGTTAGATTTGGTTCGTATTAGCGTTTAGATTTAGTAATCACATATTTTTTTCTCTTTTAAAATATCTATCGGAACATTGAAGTGAACGGTTTATTTCCGAACCGTTTTTTAAAAAATATATTTAAACATTTTTCGAAAAATATTTATATTTATTAATGTTTTTCAAATAGTAAATATACAGTTACATAAATATATACATTAAACTTAATCCATTAAACATTTATTAAAAACATTGAAAAGAACGATAATATAGAACTATTTTTTCTCTCAAACAAACTATAAATGAAAAAACTAAAAATATAATAAAGTACTTTTTTTTATTTCAAAGAACTATAATTATATATATATATATATATATATATATATATATATATATATATATTTGTATCTACAAAGAAAATAAGTGTATATTATTACCTTTATAAAAAAATAATTTTTCGCTCTAAATAACTCAGACAACATAAAATCAATAGAACAAATTATTTTCGAGAAAAAACATATATACTTCCAGTAAAATACCTGGAATTAGTCAAAAATATAGACTGATTTTTGTACATCGCACATGAAAATTTATTACATTCGAATATAAAAAAAAATATTTATGAATATAAAAAAGTTCGCAACTATAGTTGAATATATTTAACACTTTTTATGTATCATAATATAAAATGATTTTATTTCACGTGCGAAACATTTGAATACATTATATAAAAGTGTAAAATAGTTACTGCACGTTCTATTTTTGTATTTGTCACGTATTTATCACGAACATAACGATAAAAAAAGATCTTGAATGTCTTTCAAACGAACATTTATACTTATATACTGCATATTTATGTAGCTTGTAAGTTTTTAAATATTTTTTTAATAGTGCATTACTAGAATTATCTAATACAGTATTCAAAAATAAAAAATATAATATTTGATAAACAAAATCCTTATAATAATTAAAATTAATTATTATAAAAAAATAATTCTCTTAAAATTATTCGGTATTAATATTGAAATAAATTACAATACTTACTAAAAACAATCATAATAAAGTATAACTTTAGAAATCTTGATATATAAAAACAATTCAATTTTAAATATGTTAGCTATTTATAAATATTGAAATCTAACCCGATCACAAATTGTCGATTTAAAGTTTTACTATTTTCTTTATTCATGTATTCAATGAGTTCACAAAGTTTTCTGAAAAACATCAGTTCGCATTCTTCTGTGCTATGGAATTTACTGATAATAATATCGATTTACAACAACTTATTCCATTTTAAACACGAACAGTATTTCAAACGCAAAACAGACATTTTTGAAAATAGAACATCAACAATATCTTTATATTGTAATAAATATTCATTAAAAAACTTTTTTATACCTCATAAGTCAAGTTTTTGCATTATATTACAATGAAAAACGTACAACATAAAATATGTATTTTAAAATTCGTGTAAATTTGTACCCTTGCATAAAATGTTTATTTCTTTATAATATCAATCTTTCTTATATATATATTTGATTTCCAATAAAACAAACTATCTACTTTTTAGCAAATAGACTGACTGGTTAATTTAGCAATTAATATTTTTATATGTAATTCATATATACTCGTATACATACATATATATATATTCATGTGTGTGTGTGCATATATGTATATATGTATGCATTAGCTAATTCTTTTCTAGTTATTCTACAAACTAGACAACTTTTATACGTTTTAATACATTGCATGTAAACTTATTAGATTATATACTATTATTCAAAGTTAAAACCCTATTTAAAGAATATAAACATAAATTTATGAAAGGTTTAATTTAATTTCTTCGCATAATGAATAATTACAATTTTTATCCTTACATGAAACTATTTTTCCAGTCTATGCATATAAACACGTTCATTGCTAGCGTATATTCATTTAACAAGGCATTTAGTTGCGTGTTACGGTATGACATTTCAAACTTTAACCAGTTAGCCGACTTAACTGATGAATTTAATTAAACTTTAATTGACAGTTCGTGGCCATTTATTTACATTTTTGATTTATTTGTAAGCACAGATCTAAATATATGTTGCGTGATTCTTGATTAATGTTTAGATTTATTTTTTTTTAAGAAAAAAACCCGGTTGAAATAAATAGTACAAAATTAATGTCACAAATAATTGTTCCTTGTATTTTTTTTAAAACATTTTTTTATACATTTGTTATATCAATTTAAAATCTAATTTACTTTTGTTCAACTAACATATATAGGGTCATTCAAATGTGACGCCTAGATTTATGTTTTATTAAAAAGAAACATATGTATAGGGTGGTGTATAAGGAAACATATGTATAGTTTCTTTTGTTTCTTTTTAATAAAACATAAATCTAGACGTCACATTTAGATGACCCTATATTTTCATTAAAATATGTATAAATATGAGTTTATATAATCATATATATATTTATTTGAATATGTGTATGTACATAAGAATAACTCGTAAAATCTACATAAAATAATCTCCGTCGTGTAGACACATGTTTCATACTAATTCACTTATCGTTTATCCAATTATGATGTTCATTAATGTATTGTTTTAACGTGTGTTTAATAGCACGTCATTTATGTAATTCAATTTATAGGTCATATATTCTGATTAAATGTTTTTCAATTTATCGTTATTTATATGTTATTTTTATTATCACAAATAATTGATATTCTAGTTATTTTTTTTTACAATTTTACAAAGAACTGGCGGCAATTAAAAAATGATACACAATATAAAATAAATAACATACACGTATTTATTAATATCCGTTCTTTATTTGTATGCAAATTGGTAAAATATTGTAAAACAAATTATATCAAGTAAACGAATTTAATTGGATAGTAAAATATAAAAATACCCGATTTTATAAACCTCGATAAAATAAATTTCAAATTTTACAGTCACGTCATTCGAATCAAACATTTAAATGAGAATCATGATTAAAACTTAATACAAACATCTCACTCGCAGTAAAAACAATTACATTAAATACGAATCTGAAGCTTTGAATATATTTTTTAATAAAAAAAACACAGTAATATCTTAAATAGGAATGATTTACATTAATTATAAATTATATATATTTTTCTTTAAAATAAAATACACTGACAATGATTATATTTACATATATATATATATATATATATATATATATATATATATATATATATATATATATATATGTAAATATAATCCCATGTATTTATATGTAAATATAATTTGAAACCATTTACATAATACAATTTCGTTCTACAAACAAACAATGCAACAAATTAAAAAATATTTCAATAGCGTTAAAAACAGTTTTGACATTTATAGTAAAAAACGTGAAACTACAGTGACACTTAAATGAAAATAAATCAGATAAATTGAATACAAAATAAATGGAGTCATTCACAAAACTAATTACATACATGTCATGTATTTACATTAGTTTGTGACATGTAAAAATCGATCTTTTCGAGTAACAAAAACTAAAAACAGAAAATATTTGGTACTCTAAATCAACATAATAAATATATAGATCTCACAGAAAAATATATTAAAAATTTAAATATATGTTTCCTACTTAATTTGACAAAATAAGTGACAGTATTTGAATAATATAAAAGTTTCATCGAGAATAATAAAAAAAATACATGATCACAATCAATAAGTTGAGTATAAATGTGTCTGAATCATTGAACACTCAAATTTGTTCAAGTGTTGTTTACCATATGCTTTTCAAACAAATTTATTAAAAAATATTTTATAAAAGATTTACGTGAATCTTTATTATTATTATCATTATTATATATACATACACACTCACACATACATATATATATATATATATATATATATATATATATATATATATATATATAAACATATCTTCTACCATGTCATCATTCAAAATAACAAATTCAACATAAATTTATTGCAAATGTTTGCAATTCACGCTTTTCCTAAATGTAATATTTTCAATCTACATAGAATTTGGCTTCGACACGAAGTGATCAAAATATAAGAAAAACAGCTCACAAATATAAAATGAGATCACGCGACTTCGCTAATACTTATTCTTTAAACGTACAGTTAAACACAATTCTGTGATCTAACGGGTGTGGGTGTGTGTATATCTTAGACTAGGACACGTCAGCAACTCAATGACTGTATCTATTAACTCCTCCTTCTGAAATAAGTTCAGTTTGATACGTACGTGAACAACGTAGAAACATGTGATCGAGAAGTCAAGTTAAACTTCTGCGATACTAGCGAAGATAATGTTCCCAAAGGTTCAGTTAAACAAAACGATGGGGCTGGCTGACTTCACGAACACGCTTCTGAATCCAACTCAATACGCACAACACTAACTGTTGGAAATGGCGTAACGCATATTGATGGTGGTTTAAATGTAATACGTGACCGATAGAGGTCAGGTAAGTAGCATGGAGAATTCGAACTATAAATTATTAAATTTGTACCGCAGTTCTATTTTTTCAAAACGATGAAATAATTAATCGCAAACAAAAACAGTAATATAGAAAATGTAATTGAAAAAAATACAATTAAAATATTTGAAACGTACGAGTCATTTTACTTCCAATAATAAAACAAGCTAATATAAAATTAATTATATATACACGATACTCTTTCAAATGATTTAACTTACTGTTAACCAGTTGCGCTGGCAATTAATTAAAATGCACGCGTGGCAAATCCGTCCAAAGCAATTCTCAGCGAGTTGGTATTTAAAATTATTTTTTTTATAAAGTTTTAGACACATTAACATTATAGTAAAACTCTTAAATTGATTAACAAATTTATTAATAATTTTTGAAAAGGAGTATTTCTTGGATTTTGGTACGTTTGTTACTTTACCGAATAGAATAGAGGTATTAAAAAATTCCATATCCATTAGATAAAAGAATATTTTTCTGTAACTTTTTGCAAATTTTCTCATTAAAGGAAAAGATGATAAATAGCTATCTTGCAGGTCTACTCCACCCATACCATCATTGTAATCTAAAACTATATTAGATTTTGTAATGTTTCCATTTTGGTCTGTATAATTTCTACATTTTTTCTTTTTTGTTACAATCATTTCTGCTTTGGAATGTTTTGAAGAAAGTAAATATATATCTTTTTTGTCCTTCCATTTTACAGCTAAAATACCATTGTAAGATCTTAAAAGAACTTAAAATGTTTTTAATTTTGTCGCTGCGAGATCTTTTAGCATATTCTTTCTATTAAATCTGACTATTCCGATAGTATTAATTTTTTGCAAATGTAATTTCCAATACAGTTTTGGTGATGAATACCAGTTATCTAAAAAGAAGGTGTGTACAAAATCAACTAAAGATCTACATAAATCCAGTACAACATTTTCTGATGCACTATTATCAGAATAAAATAGTTCTTTGATAAAATAGTTTTTTATAATAATAAAAAAAATATTGTGTTTTGTAGTTACTTGATTATTATTCAATGAAAATGTGTAAAATTAATGAAGTTTTACAAAAAAGCACTTGTATGCCTTCAAAACAGAAGTGTGACTCTAGCTAATTGAACTCCGATGTTATTTTAACTTGGCAAAAATCACACGACGTGCTATGTACGTCTTATCGACATTTGGTACAAATAGCAGTTGACGTACACAGCACGTCATTCCAGCGCAACTGGTTAAACAGATTTTTCAACTTTGAAAAGTATAAAACCACCTACAAATTTAATCCTTGTCTACTTATTGACTATTTTCACTGAAATTCGGATACCATTAAAATACTTACATGAAACATACATTAATATTATTTTTAATAAAAAATACATGTTATTTTCTAGTTGATTAATATCCGAAATTTTTCGCCACATTTTAAAAACAACTATAATTCCATATTTATCATTCTATCTCTTACAGACACATTTAATAAACAGGTTTAAACTTGTACATTTATCTCATTAAAAAGTCATTTTACACAATGATATACTATTTTTATAATGAAGATACATGCATAGCAACTTTGAACTCTGGTTTATAACAGATTTTTGTGGATATAAAAGGGATAAAGAAATAATGAAAAAAAACTTAAATACATATATGAAAATTTATGAAAAATAATTAACTGTAAAAATATTTTGTTTATAAATTAAAATAATTATTGACAGTTTTACAACTAGGTATCACGAAAATGTCTATTTAAAGTGTTATAAAATTAAAACGTTCAGGGGAAAAAACAAACATTTCAAATTAATATTTCATAGAATTCCTTCTTGTCCAAATAAAATACAATTTCAACTGTCATAAAGGCACCAGTGTAAATGAACTGGTTCATCCAAACGAAACCGGGATATTGTTGAAACTACTTTCGGTTGTAATGGAATATTCAAATGTTTCACTACAATTAGAATTGAATATTATACAAAATCCACTGTGCTCTGTTAACAGAAAATGCGAAGCTTTTGGTGCGTATAACTTGACAACCGGAATGATCTAAATCAAAGTGAACGAGGCAATTGCTCCATTTTATTCAAGATTGCATTAAAGAGAGAGAAATGAATTAGTTTCTCTAACATATTTTACATAAAATCGATATTTACAAAACGCTTTCAATATTTTTATTTTCAAAACTGTATTATTAAGCCCTTCTATTTCTCTCTCCATATTATATATATATATAAATATATATATATATATATATATATATATATATATATATATAAATTATCAATAATATTAAAATGAATTCATCAAATGGAAAAAATATTTTCATTAAACGGCATTCTTTAGTTTAATTAATTTCTTTTTTAAATTTGAAAATGTTCAATGTTACG
>CP092088.1:44302506-44337506 GCA_029203775.1 Neoneuromus ignobilis
ACTTCAATTTCATGTTAACTGCGTTGACATTTACCATTTCCCTATTGAATACAGACGAAGTTTAAATATTTGATAAGTATGGTTTATATATATATATATATATATATATATATATATATATATATATATATATAAGTGTAAAAAGGTAAAATTGTAAACCATGCGTAAAAGTGAATTTTGTCAAAGCTAGAGCATCTTATATTTCGTTACAAAAAAGAACTGTAAAAGACAGAAGAATGAGACACTTACACTAAATAAATCGTGCACATTCGATAGAAAGCAGGTTTATCATAAATTCCGTGAAAGTTTATGTTCCCCGCTATTCTTATTTACCACTTTATTTTTTCTATATAACAGAGCTATAATGTTTCTTACGTTCAGATAAAAACACCATACATACATAAATAAACTAGCAAATGAAAAAGAACGAGAATGTATAGAATGTTCATCTTTTTCACTTGAAGAGCAGTTAAATTTGATGTTTCGTGGAAAGATGATCACAGGGGGTGTCGAACGCGGACAAAAGGCCATACAAGCTTGATATGTCTTCATCATTATTTTGATGTTTTATAACAACACATAAAACGTATATGATGTAATATAATATTACATTATTATAGCATAGCTGAAATGAACCAGCAGCCTATAAAAATTCTACCACAAATTGTTTCTCGAGAAGCGTGCGACCATGATTCCGGGTTGGGTAGTAGTTTAGTGGGTGGCAAAACTTAGGGTAGAAACATGAAACTATCACGTTTACTTCGCTTTCAGATTAATCAATTGGACGTGAAATATTCAATTACATTGCTCGTTCGTCAGTACGATATGAGCTAATTCAACTAATTGAAGATTAAATCTATTAAAATTTTCAACATGAACATATGTCACAACCACACTACGTGTGTATGAATATGTAGTATAATAAATAAATAGTGTATATATATATATATATATATATATATATATATATATATATATATAAAGTTAACAGTTAATGTTATTATGTACATAAAACAAGGTTATATAAAATTGGTAATTTAAATATGATATACTAATGAATACAAATAGACTAAAGAGGATATCTCGTCATTTGAAGATTAATTATAAATTTCATATAATTTTACTATACAATTAACAAAAAATAATAATAAACACGCGAAAACATTCGATAACATAAGTTAATTATCGAATAGCCAGTTAATTACACGTAATGTATAATATACATATGATAAAAAGGTAACAAATTTTGAATGCCGCATAACCCGTCACACCAACCTTAGCTTCTGTTTACCACATCAAAAACGTTGCGTTTCTCAAACGTCGTTCACAGTAAAAGTGTTTGACATCACATACAGTTCACTTAAAAGGTCAAACGGTTAATGACAGTCTTTACAGAAAACAGGATCAGGCAAAAGGTCCTCGGACATTCAGAGTGATATCGTGTCATATATCAAAAGCAACGCTTGTTTTATACTCGGACATCTTATTTGAATGCGTGTATGCGGAACATCATTACTCTTTGCTTCATCAAATCTCGTATCTTGAGCATTTTTTCTACTTGATTTACTATGTAAATCAAAGCACATAAACGGATAAATATACGAATATACATAAATATTTATATACATACGTACACACACTTTCTCTCTCACACACACACATAATATATATATATATATATATATATATATATTTATATATATATATGCAATTCTCTAAATTAAATTAACATACATTTAACACGTTGCATGTAACTGTATAATTATCAAAAAAACTAATAACCAATATATTGATTAGTAAACATCCTAAAATTAATTAACTATTCATTTGCGTCGAACAATTTTGAATTATTCTAAACAATACGTTTAATTAATGTATTTTCCTCTTTTTATTCGAAATAATCATGAGATTGAATTCAATTCGTGTTTAAATGTTAATTTTCAATTAAATATATTTTTTTTAACTAAAAACAACAATTATTTATTACCAAAATTCAAATAATATATATATATATATATATATATATATATAAAAATCATACATAAATTATGATAAAAGTACATTTGATAATAAATTTGAAAAGTATACATCAATATATAAATTAGAAAAAAATATTACTGCATTTGCTTCTTTTAGTTTTATAAAAATATTATTTCTTATTTTTCATTTAAAATATATTTTATAATTCAATACTCATATTTTTAAACAATTTAGATATTTTTCAAATTTCAAAAATAAATAAAATTAAAATTAAAATATTAAAAAATAAAAATACTTGCCAACCTAATATTAAATTTCACACTAAAATTTTTATTTTCACACTTTTATTGTCTTTTTTTAAGATAAATAAAATTAAATACTCTTCTATACAGTAAATTTCTTGTTAACAAATCTTTCCAATTATTATTCAAAATGATATTTCATTAAATGGTAATAGGATGACTCATTTATGTTACAGAATAATTTAGTCTAAATGCATATTTACCAGATTTTAAAAAGCAATAGAATAAATTAAAAATGATTTTGATTCATATAACAGATGAACAATTCTAAATTCTAAAAATAAATGCTAAACAATAAGAAATTCAAATTCAGATATTTTATCCAAGTACTAAATTAGGTGACACATTTGTTTCTTTCAATCAATATCATTAACGTTTTTTTGTATCTTAAAAAAGACACGATTGGTAGAAAAGAAACAAAACATGAAAGAAAATTAATTAAAATTATAACGAACGCGGCTTGAAGAAATAATGAAATATAGAATGGAGTGTTTTTTTTTGTGTTGACTATAATTCCTTTTCTATCTGCGAAACAAAGCCGAAGAATTATGACGAATTATTATTTTATGTTTCGTAGACAAAAAACGAATATAAAAATTACATCTGAATGTGTTTGCAGCAAATAACGACAATTTATCTCTTTTTTTATTCAAGTAATTCAATTTGAGACAATATGTTTCTTGGAATTTTTTTCTTATTTCAAAGATTTAAGTAAAATGGTAGTAATATCAATAGAACTGATATTATTGTTAATATGTCAACTATCATGTTATTATAAATTGAATGTATATGTATGTATGTGAGTGTACATATATATATATATATATATATATATATATATATATATATATATATATATATCATTAGAAATTTATTAAATGTGGGAACACTTGAAATATAAAATATTATTCTTAAATTAAAACTTTAATTTCGATATATTATAAATTATTATTAAATATACATTTTAAACGAATTTTATTTTCCTTAAAAAGAAAACAAATTTACAAATTTTATATTATTTTTAATTCTGATCTCTGTATTCATAGTTTTAAATCTTTATTACGTACTTTGATGTAAAATAAGAAATAAAATACTTTAATCTCTTTTTATACACAATACTATAACCGCTCATTCATCATATAATTTAAAAATTAATGTAATATTATATATATATATATATATATATATATATATATATATATATTTAAGCTGATCAGTTTAAAATAAGTAAAAAAAGAATAAACACTAATTCTATTGAAACATAAAGAACAACCGATTATAATATTTTAAAAAAAGTGTTGTTTCCTAATTTTAACAATGTTTAAATTGTGGACAAATAATACTATATTTTAAGTATAATGGTAATAGTTTAAATCGTTTAAACAATGTTTTAATACAGTTACAAGCACAATAAATTTTAAAAAATACAAAATCGTTAAAACTATATTGAATTATAAAATAAATAGCCCAACAAATTAGGCTTAGAAAAAAAATTAAAATTATAAGTAAAATTATGTGAAAACAAATACATTTGCAGTCAAAATAGTTTTTCATTTTATTAATTAAATATTTCAGTGAAATATTCAATAGAGCAATGTAAGAAATACTTAATCACATTTTACAAATATAAAAAACTACCTGAAAATTAAATTTTTAATGTAATAAAATGTTTTGCCAATATAACAGATGGATATATATTTATAGACGTACACCCATACAAACACACACACACACACACACACATATATATATATATATATATATATATATATATATAATACGTGTATATAAATGTAAAACATTTAAAACATATTCATTAAATCATCAACCACTTCATTCGACCCCGATACGGCTCTGTAATCATAATCGCAAATTTCTAAAGTATTCAACTATATACATATATGATTGGTGCGTTCATGTGTTTCCCAAATATTACACAATCCCATCCGATGGCTCCGGGAACATCAGCAACAGCTGTATCGATCCGTCTGGCCTTGAACTTGCACCGGTGAACGGGGTAGAGACCCTCACTGCCGCAGCACACAGACTTCGGCGTCGTGACCTGTGCTTGACCTGAGGGTCGCCCGGTTTTCGGCAGTGCAACGAACTCTTTCCACAAGAACCGCATTCGTACACACACATTTATGAATACATACGAGCTTTTACGTGCAAATAAACATGTGAGTTTGTGTATACATATATATATATATATATATATATATATATATATATATATATATATATATATATATATATATATAATGAATGCAGGCAATAAAGGATCGATGTACTTTATTGTCAAATCATTACCAGGAGCGTTATAAGTAAAATTTATGTGTAAAAATAAAAGTGTTCTACCAAACGAGTATTCATAATTTTTTCTTAATGTTTTTAAAAAAATTTTTCTTAAAAATGCATACTTTAAAATAACATTGAAAGAAATATTAAAAGCCATTAAACAAAATATATTTAGATTTTTCAGCGAACTTAATTAGAATAAATTCAAAAATTGTACTACATTCCTACATTTTTGCTACTAACAAAAGCTATTTAAGTTTATTTAGTTCCATAAAGGTATATATATATATATATATATATATATATATATATATATATATATGATCTTTTCTAATTAGTCAAAATATAAAAATGTATACACATTAATAACAAATTTAACCAACAAACCGACTCAATATACCGAAATTTAGCAACGAAAATGTAATTGAAACAAAAATGTTTTTTATATTAAGGAACAAGAAAAAGCTTTCATAGCCATGAAGTATTTTATTACAACATGACTTTGAAGGTTATGAAAAATGTCATCGCATATACACATATTATATATACAAATACAAAATCACATCCACACACGCATATATATATATATATATATATATATATATATATAATTATATATGAAGCGAACGATTTTATAAAAAAAAATAAAGGGTCATATTTTCAGCAAATCAAAATTTATTTGCAATGCCATTTAAATCTATGATTTATTTAATTTTAATAAAATAATCACTATTATAACGTATCAAGTTTTTTAATATAATTTTCTTTGGTTAACATTGTTTATTACTAAAAAAAAATTATCTCAACAAAAATCAGAAATTAATTTACGATACTAAACTACATCATTCATTTACGTTAAACATATTGATTAGAAAGTTCAATTACAAAAATTTTTTCAGGAATAATTTATTTTACAGAAAGGGGTATAATATTTACAAAAGTAATATATTGGCAAAATGTTCGATGACTGAAATAATATTATAATTTCTATAAATAATAAATTCGACAAAAATGTATTGTAAATACATACCGATTGTGTTAATTTTAATATAATGCATTATGATGTCTAAACTCAGCTACTGGCACAATAAAATCACTCTACATCTTACGAACAATCAACTAAAACAACTAAGCTCCAATTAATACCTGCGACTTAGTTTCGTCCAGAACTATCAAATATTTATTTATAACATTTTCTTCAAAACTTATTCCAAGATCTATATATTCTAATTTAAATTTATTAAACTATCATTGAATAAATTTTTAACTAAAATGATTTTGATATTTTTGATAGCCATAATTGTACTGTATTCCAGTTTAAACTCAAAAAAATACTATTAATTTCTCGAAAAATACTATATTATATAAAACTTCAAAAAAGATACAACAACAAATTTTAATTTATAGTGAATGATAATTGAAAATAACGATAATTTATCCATTTTAAATAATATAAGAAGCAATTTAAAACAAACAATTAAATAAAAAAAATTCAATAATTTCAAATACTAAAACACACTATATACATGTATTTATGTATGTAATATAAAAATTAATACTTGTTATTGTCAATCAGTGAAAGTTTAAAATAAAACTATTGAACAATTATATATCAACAAAATCTTCTTGTAATATTTTAAAATACATTAAAAGAAAAAAACATCAATACTCACATTATCTTCAATAATAAATTGTACAAAAAAGTACAAATATATATATATATATATATATATATATATATATATATATATATGTAAATAAAACGTATGCCTATAAATTAACAAACATTCATACCAGTTTATATTCGTTGCTGTAAAAGTATATCAAACACCCCTAAGAATAACCGACAATATTTGAAAAAGTATACTACATCATACAAATACAATAATTCCGCAATCGGTCCAACAGTAAGAACAATAATACTGTCAGTTTTCGTAAAAAATGGACAAGTTATGTTATGAGAACGACTTTCATTATTTCAAAATGAAATTAACACCTTGTGTCTCGAGTGTGCCATTTACGACTGTATTATATAGCATACCGACTGAAAATATGAACCGTTGTTTAATTAATAATGTCGAACTCCTACACAAGTGGTCAGTAACAACAAAGTTACACACTATTAAATATTAATAATAAAGTATACGAAACTATTACAATTATCCTAAATCATCAATTTTCTAAATATAAACTATTCTATTAACACAATACAATATTTCAACTATGTACATTATTTACTAAAAACATTATAAATGATTGAATATCTTATTTCAAACCAATTTCACTAATGTTATACTTATTTTTGTTGTTTAATGTACTATAATTAATATATTTATCGATAGCAAAATAAATGTATAGAAGAATGAGAAAAGTTTTCAATCAATAAATATATTAATTGTATTTCTTTTCAGATGACAAAAAGCAAATACGACATCAAAGATTAATGTAAGATTATTTATATCAATTTATCTTTACTGCATAAACTTACTTAAAATCTTATAAGATAAATAGATGTTCTGATCTGTCAAAATGACAACATAATAAATCATAGTCAATATCAATGTATAGACATGCTTTGGACCAATATATAGACATGCTGTTTAATTACCCCAATGATAATAAAATGAATAATTTTATTATATATATATATATATATATATATATATAAACACATGAATTTTCGCTAACGCAAATATAATTATATACAGATAAAAGTATTTTTAATAAATATTCAACTCTATGAATATTACAGATAAATATTTGAATGCAACAGAATGATAAATAAAATTCAAAATGTTATCAAAAGTTACAAACATTTAACTTATATAAAATGACCAAATAATAAATTTATCTTCAATCATCGTAAAAATATTATTTACCTTTCTACATGGTCAAATCGTTACTCAAAAAGATTATTTGAGATAAACGTGAAATTATATAGTAGTCTACACAAACATGTTGAGCGTATAAAATAAAATAATGTCAAAAGTATTTCAACGGTCACGCTTAACATGTGAAAATTCACAAACACGTAAACCGTGAGATGATTAAATAAATTATTCAAGTAAGGTGCTAGTAGTTATTTCGTTTAACAAACAAAAAATCTACCGCCAACAAAAAATATGCACTTTAATTACTTGCGAAGTGATTAATTTACAATGCAACATTATACTAACATTTGTATTTTTATCTAACATTAAAAATCACAATACATACACATATTTAGCTATATATTAGAAATTAAATAGTTTGTAATATTTTTAAATATAATAAAATTATTAACACGTAATCTTGTTTATTTCATACCTGAAATAAACATGTAAAAAGAAACTACAGATTAAAACATACAAGTTTTAATTAAAGTTAATTTATTTCTTAAAAAAGAAATTTCGCTAAAATATAAATTATTATAAATACTCTTGCAGAACTCCACAAAAATACTGTTTTTTGTTAAAAAGAATAATAATTTTTGGCTTTGTTTATATAAAGAATTATTATTATTAAAAAAAATGTTTTTTATTATTAAAGGAAAATTTTTAATATATACAATATTTCAACATGAATAAAACCAGAATTGAATTTTCCTATAAAAATTTTTTTCTACACTAACATACAACATTTACATCTGTTTAACAATACATGAAATATAGAAAAATACAATTAAATAAACGATTGATTTACATCCCCAAAAGTATACTCATATACTGAAACATCATACATAAAAAATAAATATTAAAATATCTTTCTTTCGGAACTACGAAATACTAAGATAAATCATTTCAACGTATAACTTCAATATTTGTCATGATCGATTTATTTCTGTTCCATTAACGATGTCATTAGTTGCAGAAGTCAACGTAAATGTCTTCGAGAAATGAATTCATATATCCTAGATTTAATCAGATCGTACAACTCTATAGAATATATGAACGACAACGTATCCTAATATCTAGATATTTCACACGAACATGTATTATTCACTAGTCTTAATAACAAATCTTATGATGTGTATTCCACTATATATTCTTATAATGGAATTAAATATCACAAGATAAGAACAAATATACATTATATAATTTCACATACACGTGTGCACAACATATATATATATATATATATATATATATATATATATATATATATATATATATATATATATATTAATGATGATTTTCTTAATATAAAAAATCACAAAAGTGTAAACTGTACTTTCTAAAAAAAATTCATAATACACTTATTGAAAACAACACATAATTATACTTAATTAGATCTGCAAAAAAAAATACTGAAAATAGAAAATATTAATTATACCTTGTTAATAATTTCAAAACACATTAATCTTTTAAGTATTTAATAAGTATTACATATTTAAAAATATTAAAATATTTAAAGATGATTATTATAAAATATATGTATATTTAGAATGTATTTGATATATTTCGTAAAACTTTAAAAATAATAATTTTAAGCGTCTACAAATCTCAAACACCTACAACTAAAATACCCATATTTCTGTTCTTACTTTCTAATAATATATATATATAATGTATAAGATCTATAATAATAATTGTTTTAATTATCAAAAATTCTAAAAACCTATATAAACAGAAAAAAGTTTTTTTTCAATTAACTTGAAATTCAAATTAAAAATAAAAAATGTCTATCTAAATATTGTATATTATTTTTATGTATATATATATATATATATATATATATATATATATATATATATATATATATATATATATATGATGTATGTATTTATGATCAAAATATTTTAAACAAATTATTATCACTCTTGTTGTTATAAAAAATGATTATACTAAAATAAATGCAAAAACACGTTCTTATGTATATATACGAGTACATGCATATATATATATATATATATATATATTTATATATATATATATATGTATATATGCGTATGTATAAATTTATAAACGTCGTTGAATAAATAATAATAGATCTTTAATAATCATATGATTAGTATGTAATGCAGATAAATCTGCAAGCTATATCCATGATGAGATCGAAATTAATGCTGACGAACGCATGTTCGTTTTACAAACTTCGTTCAGTCAATATTGACGTACGCGAGTGCAGTCGGAGCTTTCATAGTCAATCCAATATATAAAGACCTCAGGTTTTTCAAAATAACGTACAGAACATTATTACTATCTTTTATTCTAAAAGATCGTTACATTACGTAAGATTCAGAACTGTCATTGGTTAACAAGTGTTTATATATATATATATATATATATATATATATATATATATATATATATATATATATATATATATAAACGTATCTGGAATATAAAAATCAATTTTCAAATATTTTATACAAAATAAATATTTGTCGATTTATATCATGAACCGTTTGAATGACGCTACTAAAAATATTTGAAAACCCCTAATTTGTTTTAATTATGTGTTTGGACTCATAAAAACATGTTTTTGATTTTTAACATTTTTTTTTATTTATAATAATAAAATATAAAGGTGGTTCCACGGTGGAACCACTATGCCGCTAAGATTTTGGTACAAAGAAAAATAGAGTTATGTAGAGAAAATGGTTTCATGGTGAGAGACCTGTGTAGTAAACTGAAAATCGTTTCCGAAGAAGTGGTTACACAATGAAATAGCTATGCTTCCAATCTTTGTTATTTTGATGCTTTAAATGTTATTTAAAATATTTTCAAATCGATATACACAGTTTTATTCAACTTTAACCTCAAAACATGGTATTAGAAAACTAAAATTTTACATCCTGCGTTTTTACAAAAAAATTGTAAAGTACAAAGACTGATGCCCATTTTATAATGTTATGCTTTGAAGATGATAAAATCCTATCGATATAGACAATAAATAATATATATATATATATATATATATATATATATATAAATATAAACATTCATAAAATCTCACACACTTTGGGTATAAATATAATTTCTTTATCAAAAATTAAAAATAATAATAAAAGAGACACTTAATTTGTACTAAATAATTATAATCAAATCAATTACAAGTTGAAACATATTTACAATTAAAGATCTATAACAGAAAAAAAATTTTTTTTTGTTTGTAAAAATAATATTTTATTTTCTTCTATAAATTATATAAAAGTTAATATAAAATTCTTCAACAAATTGTTATAACAAAAAAGTTTTTTAGGATAGAAAAGCAACAATAAAATATCATTTTTTTGATACAACAAAATACGAAAAATATTTTAATGATCTATCATACCTAAACGATATATAATAAGATAAATCAACTTCATCTTAATACAAAAAGGAACAAAAACGTACTTTGTTTTGTTTATAAATCCTATATTTTGACATTTTTTGTTCCAAATGCTAAACTACAAAGCATCACAAAATAATTCATTTCAACTTAACAGTTACAGTAATAACAAAAAACGAACCTACTATACAACAAAGGTTTCTGTCTCTAATATATGATATATATATATATATATACTGGACTTTTCGTGCAACAATGACCATTTTTTGCGTCTAAAATAAAGTCAAGACGTGTGACAAACTGAAACTATCCAGTAAATTTATATCGATCATAAATTCACGGTTACTCTACCGGTACACAAATACAACTCTTTTGTTTCGTCGCATTGCAATAGAGTTTGGCGGTAGTGTTGGTGCTTGGTTTCATGAATCAATTCGAAGTGATATTAAAAGTTCAGCAACAGTCTAGACGAAGTGGCTCTGCTTACATTGGTGTTTGGCCCAGGTATTCAATTCAGCGTGAACGGTTCATGACCGTCAGCTTTCGAGGATGAGAGATGAAGAGTGAGCCAAACCATCGGGCATTGCCGGGATCGTTGTCGTCTATTCAAGGTTATTGCTCCCATAATAAAAAGCATATTTGTTTGTTTTTGTGATTTTCTGAAGGATTATTGTTTTCTATTTTGACATACATTTTCGTTGCACAAGTTACATCAATGGATGCATATCAACAGATACATTTTTATATTCGTTAACATTTTAATATTTTTAATCTTTTTTTAATAATTATTATTATTTACAATAACACATTTTAAATTATAGACTTATATTTTGTTATAATTTTAATAATACAACTATTTTAAAAATATATATAATTCAAAAATAATTTTACGTGTATAATAAAAACTAGATTTATTCTTTTTATTAACATAAAATATTAACATTTTTCTATTAAAAGTCATCTCATAGTTCAAAAGAGATTAGGAAAGATATTAAATACCATTAATTTTTTTTCTTTCTTTTCATATTTTGAAAAACTCATTTATTTTTGGTTACTTTAGTTTTTTTAGCATAAATTCGAATATAAACTTAGGGTTTAAATGTTTACACTCCATTTAAAAAGCTCTTTTGAGATCATTTGTGTGTAATATTCTATATTCAATATTTTCTATTTTATTTTCTAATTAAAATCATAAATGATCTATGATATTAAAAAGGCGACTGGTAGAAGTTACATTAACATATAAACAAAGAACAATCATTCTTTAATAACATATAAGAAATATCTTGATAAAAACTAAAATTATTGTTAATACCTACTATCTAAACAACTTAAATTTCAAAACCATTAAAATATATACAATCGTAGATCATAAGATAACCTTCTATGTATTTAATTATATATATATACAAAATTCTTCTCATAATGCATTATCCTTTTTTCTAGATTTTAATTTCATTAATTCTTATAGTGATTTAAAAAATCGCTATTAATATCAATAAAATTAAAATGTTCTTTATCAATGGATAAAACTTCTTCATTTTTGGTTTTCATAAACAAAATTTATATAAAAACGATTTTTAAATCAACAAAAAAATCTTCATGCTATTCTATTATAAAAATATCTCTTTTAAAAATAAAAGCAGATATAGGTGAAAAATATTAATTAGTGTTATATATCATTAAAATTACAAAGGGGAAGCATATCATTTAAGCTGAATCATTGTATATGAAAATTAAATAAACTATTGTAAATATTTCGCTATAGCCGATGTATACAACACAGTATAACTGTTTTGACACGAAAATAAGTTATTAAAAATGCAAATTAAAATATATGCAATAATTATATGTTCGTCAACAAGAAAGAACGTATTCTGAATGTATTTTACGCTTAAATGAAAAATTAACATAGCTATAAAATATCATGCAATTTGCGAGATTCATATTTTACATTCAACTGTATGTTTGGATTTAATATGGAAATTAAGTATAAACCACGATAAAAGACGTCAACATATCCGGTATTTAGTTCTACATTCTTATATAAAAAATCTACAGAAAAAAATACGATGGCATAATTAGATATATAATTTATAATAACGTCTAAAAATTTATACTACGAATAATTTTATTTTTATTTCGTTATCAGCCTTTTAAATAATATGACTTCATTAAAATATCGTTTGAAAGTTTTAAAAATCTATGATGGACAATTCGTTATAAAAAAACTGTAAAACAAACGCATTTCAATATTTACATAAAAATAAAAAAATGAGCTTAAATTTCAAAACGAAAAAAATATAATACTTGACTTGTTCATTAATAAATAAAAAATTCAATATGTACTTTTCTCACCGGGATTAACTTTATGAACTTTATACACAAGTTTATAAAGAGAGTTTAACTTTTTTCATATTTTTTTCAACTGAAAAATACAACAGTACATTTCAGACTATAAACTTTTAATAGTATAAATGTAAATAGGTGAATACAAAATCACTGAACACCAAAAATACCTTTATTGACTATTAAAAAAAATAATCCCTTACAAATTTATTTTATGTAAAATTCCATATTATATATTTTTTATTTTTTTACAACATATTTCATTTCTGATAAATATAAATTATATAACACTACTTTATATAATAATTACATATTTTAAAATATATTTAAGATTAAATAAATATCCAAACTATGTTCTATAAAAAATGAACAAAACATCTGTATTACTAATTATTAGTTAAAAAAAATATTTTAAACTAATTAGAATCATCCCTTCAATACAAAAACAAAACAGGCATCCTACATCCCTATAATTGTATAATTCTATCTTCCTAATAACCAGATATTGTTATTTTTAAAACTGAAAAGTTTCCAAATTAACTACTAATTTAAACAATATACCTATGATTTTTAAAATATATAGACCAGGAGTTAATTTGCATCCAAAAAAATAAACGATTTTTAACTATTTCATCTCACTTTTATTTTTAAAATGAAATTTCAGTTTTATGTTAAAATTTACTCTGTTTAAAATACACTAATGAATTATATTTATTTTTTCTTTAATATTTTAATTTTATAAATGTTTTTATTATAAAAATATAAATTATATATATATATATATATATATATATCATTTAATAACATTAAACACCTAAAAAATGCACAAATAAAATCAGAAAACTTTACATTTCGAACAAAATAACTTAAAGAGAAATTTGATTATTAACATTTTAATAATAGATAATGTATTATAATAAAATTATTAACTTCATTTACTTTAGAATATAAAAAAGAAAATTTCAAAATGAGAAAAATGTTTCGTACTATTTAATTTCCTCGGCATGTTTTTTTTATTGAATCATTTAAATCTACTGTCGTTTATTATATTCGGCTATTTCTATCTTTATCATATTACTGAAATATTATAATTTATTCTCATCATTATAATGTTATTAACATAAAAAACGATTTCATATTAAATGAACTTCGTAAAAGAATTAAAAAAATTCGTATAATTTTTCAGTCAATACACTCTTTGAAAACCGATAATTTTACACGCGGCTCTGATTTCGAAAAACTTCATCAATTGAAATTCTTAAATCTATATAATACTCGTATCAATCCGCTTTTTACATAGCCTTTGTAATCCGAAGAATATCTTTTTTTATAATGAGATACGAACAAAAAGAATAAAGGACAATGCCGCCGCTGCCGAACAGAACAGCAGGCGTCGTGTCTTTACCGATCGTGCTTTCTATGTACTTTGTGTGCGCTTGTCGGATTGTCCGCCAAGCCGCCAGCATACGTCTATGACAAAGACTGGCGTTTCTTTATCTTTTCTCTTCAGCCTACGGCAAGATCCACTGTCGTCTAGATTGAAATGCCAAAAACGTGACGATACCGAGTTTACCGATTGGGCATTACGACTTTATCAAAATATAACTTTTCGAATAAAGGAGGAAATCGTTTTCACATTATGTATTTTGTAAATATTTAAGAATGCAAGCACTGCATATATTTTTAACAGCGTTCGTAATATTTTAATGAAAAGAAATTTGTAAACTTAAATAATACATTACATTATAAATACTAAGAATAGAAACAAATATAGAACATTTTTTAATTAATTTTGAAAATAAGAACGTACTTAATATTTTGCACAAAAATAATGACCTTATCAACACAAGATTTTATTATAATATTGAATAATGATTTACTTTTCATTCATTATTGCTTACGTATATTTTACTGAAGATTACGCCATCTATGTATCTTATAGTATTAAAATAGTAATTGCTTTATAAAAAAAATAGTCACCATCCCAAACTAGAATTCTAACAATTAAACTCTTTATAATAAACCCTTATATCAAGTTATGTACTGCAAATAACTCTTTATTAATTATAATATTTAAATTGTTTGGATCATTGCATAAAACTTCGATTCATTTAGATAATTTATTATCCACAGAAAAAAATTAATGGATGAAAATTATTCCTTATAAAAAAATCTACCCAAGAGACAATTCTCATTCATATTAAATGATTCTCAAATAAAAGTAAATTAGTTAATACTGATGATTTTGTAATATCATTATAAAGAGATGTTTTCATTCGTATACTTCTATCTGAAAATGAAAAAGTATTCAAACTAGCCATTTTTTACACAGAAGTATCCTCTTCTTCTTTATTATTTTATTGTAATCATCTTACCAAACATTTAATTTAAATTTCTGTACTATTTATCATATTCACTTTCGAACATTATTAAATATTTAATCGAATATTTATATTTAAAAAGCATAAAAAAATCTTACAATCAAATGATATATCTATATGTATATTAATATAAACTAAATTATAAAAAATGTATTCAGCTTTATCTCATTGAAGATTTTATTTAATATGTTTAAAAAACTTTATTATAAAATATATAAAAAAAAAACAAATCGAAAACTTTCTTAATCTAATAATATATTTGATTATTAAGTTTATATACAAATATATTAATGAAAACATAATTAAATCATGTAAAATTTCCACACACGCAAAAAAGTAATAAACTATTATTATTTTCCTTTTATATCTAAAGAAAAATATTTATCGCATAAACATACTCGAATATTATTATAATTATGTCATTTTATACATTTATTCACTAACGTTCGATAATAACACTCTTATTTTTTAATATATATATATAGAATATATCAAAAAATTAAAAAATAATATAATTTTTTTACAACTCGATCATCTAAAAAACGTGATTTTTTCTTATACTTCATACCCCAAATTGCTTTCGATACTTATACCCACATTGATTACGAAGTTAATCATCTGTTTCACATTTCATTACCCACTAATAAGTCTTTTCATTAAAAAGTTGTTAGCGTTTCACCGTGATTAACGGATCCGTTGAGTTTGTATCGAAACGAACGCCTTGGGCAAAACAACGCCCGGCGTCTGAAGTAAAAGGGATGAATTTCATACTATTCCATATATTCACAGGCGATTCTGTAGTCGCGTTTATTTATTTACTATTTATCGAAATGTCGTTTTCATAAAGTGGAAGCAATATTTTAATTCGAGTTACTTGAAATTGAGATTTCAAACTCGTAAATACTTTCGAATGTAAATAAATCATTATTTTGATTTTGTATATTTTAATGAAAATGAAGACAATTTTATATATATATATATATATATATATATATATATATATATATATATATATATTAAATCCTATTAAGTAAATACTACATATATATGTGATACGAATTTATACATTACTCGTCAACTAGTTCACAAGATAACAACTACCATGAGTATCAAATAAATCAAGATAGTTAATACTTAGTTTAAAGTTAAACTTCACTCGCTTTTATTTACAACTTAATAACTTTACTTGTTACAATTACACAAAACGAATTTAATAGCTACTAATAAATTTACTGACGAGTAAAAATAAACTCCGTTCCGAATAATATATCCGCTTTATGAAAATATTCATAATAAAAACATAAAATTAATCGACAAGTTTTGTACATGTTAATATAATTAGTAAACAGTAAAATAATGTACATGATACAATAACAAATATATCAATAACAACTTATTTAATAAGAGAAATGTTTATTATAAGATTTAAAAATAACATATAATTTATAAAAAAAAATATACTTTCACAATTATAATTTAATCCAATCAGGATAAGTAACTTTAACACAAATGAATTACTCCAATACCACAATGTTTTATAAATGTTCAATAATGCCAAAGAATAAAACAATATTTACATCATAAAAAATATTTAAGAAGTTAGAAATTAAAATGCTTAGTTTCTTGAGAATTCTAAAATCAACAATTAAAGTTAAACTTTTAAAATCTAGCTAGAATAAATATTGAAAATGAAAATTAGAATAGATTACAAAAAAACTATTTTCTTCCATAATTATGTTTTTTATTTATTTTTATTACCTACGCAGACAGAGTATCTGAAATGAGTATGAATAAATCAAATTCATTTATTAAAATATTACTTTCGTGCACAGATACAAACAATAACCACTTTTAAACTACAACAGAAGTTGTCAATAATAATAAAAATACACCACGAACATTGTTATTTATATGTCAAAGCAAAGAAACAAACTCTTACAGATCTGACGCCTGACATCCGGTATGCCATAACGCGCGGAACCGGATATCTCAGCGTCGGCATTTTATGATGAACGGAAGTGATTATTTCTGGTTGGAGTGCGCGCGCTTCGGTGCTTACAAATGAAATATTTGAGAGCTGCGGTCAGTAAAGATGACCGGCGATGGAATAATGGAGGGTTAAGCGTAAACCAATGGCAAGGGCAGGATGATTTACGGGAATCGTTTCGCGCACCGTGAGCACTCGTGTGTTAAGGTTATGTTCAATGTATCCGAAATGTGTTTAATAGCGTCTCGTTTTCGGTTCATGAAGAAACATGTTTAGCAATCGTGTTGACATCGAGGGTCGCTTCAATAGCAAAATATGATTATGGAATGCTTAGTCGTGATAAAACAATCGTAATTCATATAATCATTAATGTTCATATCGAATATCACCAAATATTTGTACCCTAATATTATTTCTTGCAAGAGACAATAATTTGAAAATATAAACAGTGATTCTCAAACTGCATATATATATATATATATATATATATATATATATAAATCTTTTTCAAACATTTGACTTCGCTAAAAAAAGTATTTTTTTTATTATTATCTCATTACTATCAATTAGTGTATGTTTTTTCTGAATTTAAAAAAATAATAATAAAATTCAATATCAATTTAATTGATTTTTAATGTTTTATAAATCGCTTTTAAATTTATAATGACTAAATATGAAACAATTATAACATTTTAACATTAAAAAAAATAATTACAACAAAAAAATTAAATTTAACACAACATGGTACATTAATAATTGAATAATAAATGAAAATAAAATTCAGATAGAAAAAACAATACTTAATTACCTAATAATTTTTTAAACTTAATCAATAAGTAGAAAATAGTTTAATAATATTGAGATTTGTAAAAAAAAAACTATCACATTCAATTTTCTCTACCTGTACACATATATGAAGATAATAGTAATTTAAAAAAAATCAAAACATACCACAAGAAAAATTAAAAAAGCAAAAATGTTGACTTTTATTCGCCCAAATCATAAATATTAAGTTTACTACTATTAATACCTGTTAAAGAACATTGAATTTTTTTTTATATTTATACCTTGATACATTTCAGTGATATATGTATATGTAACATTTTCAATTTTCGCAAATAAAACATACCCCTTTTAGTTATTTCCCTTACCTGTGTCTAAAAGAAATAATGTTTTTGTTTTAGACATAATTTGAAAATATATCTCTTCACCATTCCCTCTAAATCATTTTTTAAAAATATTTCTAAAACGCTCTCATAAGTATTTAATCACTTCAAGACCTTGATTTACGAGGGTCGTTTGATAAGTACAGTAAATTTATTTATTGTTTAATTTAATTATTTTTTTCAATTTAATTTTTCTTACTTTTTTACCATACTTATCAAACGACCCTCGTATTTCATAATTCTCATCTCTAATTTTGTTTACAATATAATTACTAACAATTAATATATATTGTCGTTGAAATTCTTCAAAATGTTTTTAATATAAATTTGATATATGTAGATATGTATGTATTTATGAATGAATGAATATATATATATATATATATATATATATATATATATATATATATATAGATATACAAATATGTATGCGTGTGTGAAAATTATTTATATAATATTATTATAAAAATTCATTCAAAATATTGTAAAAAAAGGTAGACATCTTGTATATATGGCAGCAAAGATAAACGATCCATTATACTCGTATTTACAGGTAAAACTGTGTACATGCTTATGTTCTATAATTAACTTTTTTAGACGTTCTATATAATTTATTACAGAGTAAACTAGCACTAACACAGCAAAATATATCTCTTCTTAGTATATATATATATATATATATATATATATATATATATATATATATATATATATATATATATATATAAAAGGTAAACATATGTAAGATATTTAATATAATAAATATTTAGATAAAGAGATGAATGACTCATATCAATTCATTTGTATTTAATTAAATATTATAATTACTTTTTTCCAATCAATTAACTTCAATAAATAAAATACTAGAACTATATTTTTCTTACTGATGCACATTAACACGAAAAGGGAACAAAAAAACTCGGATAATCGAATAACTTAACGTGCTAGTAGCAGACACAAATAAAATATTAATTAAAATATAAAAATCTAGCTTATTTAAAATTAACAAGAGCATGTAAGTGTACAATAAAATTAACTTCTCGGAAAATATTTTAATACACTAAATTCAAGGCATAATATAAAATCTAAGTTAATATAAATACAAACTGAAATATGGCAAAACTGTTTTAGATGAACAAGTATTTATTAATATAGAATAAAATACTTTTTATTAAAACATGATAACATTTCAATGAATAAATTTAATATTATAGGCGTTTATCATTCATTTCAGAATCCTACTGCGTGTTTACATTTTGACAGCAAATATTTACCTTATTTGTGTTGTGAATGTACAACAAACAATGTTCAAAGCAGGAAACGCATTATGTAAATTATTTCATTTTCATTTTTTTTACTGTATTTTATATGACCTAGTTTCCAAATATATAATAATATTATTATTCGTACTTTTAAAATTAAATTAACAATTTAGCAAAACAATAAATTCATTCTTTTATTACGAGTTTTAAAAATGCAAACAAATACATATAATATTATTTATTAATTTTATACATATTTTTAAAAAAATATGAAAATATACTAAATTGTGTTTATATATATACACATTTAGTTTAAAAATAGTAATAATAATAAGAAACGAATTATTCTACACATAATACATTAATTTTATATATGTAAATATTAATTGATTAAACTATAATGTACATGTAAATATTAATAAATAAGTGTAAAAAAAATATTTCCATACATTATATTTTTAAAATATTTACAATTTTGTGAATTCAATTATATTCAATGTTCCGTTTCTTATCAAAAAACAATAAATATACACTGACAAATCTATTGACCAAAAATATATGAACTGAAAATTTTATGGAATATTGAATATTTAAAGTATTCTGCTTGTCCAGTCAAATAGCTTTGTCTGACACATGTTAAATTTATGACTATGAACTAATGTCCCTTACGGAAAAAATCGTCGCAGCTAAAGGGAAAGTAACTGAATATATAAATATATTCAAATTCATGCAACTGAAAACTGGACATTATTCAAGAATATTATGTTCATGCAAAATATTGTGCGTCATTTGTATGAAAATTAATCGAGATATTATATATATATATATATATATATATATATATATATATATATACATACATACATACATATACACATACACACACACAGTACGTATTTGTTACAGGGGATGTCAAATTTATGCATTTACAGAAATGTTTCACTCGTCTCATGTACCAATTTCCATGAATACGAAAAATGGATGTTTTAAATGAGAATTTAATTGCGTGTTTGAGGAATATATATATATATTTAAATTACGTGTTTTTCGATATAAAAAAGTATAGTACATTAATTTTTTATTTGAGAATATATTTTTCAAATACATGTTTTCACATGGCATGTTCCGTTTATGTTACAGAAAATAAAATCTAATTTATAATTATTATCCCAAAACAATATCCTACAACATAAATTCATTATTGCAAAATAACACAAAATATTGTAGAATATTTAGTTTTATTATTTTATAGTACGATGAAAATCGATATGAAACAAAATATTAAATTATATACAGTATTATTTTCACATTAAAATAGTTTAGAAAAAATTTCTAAACGTAAAATTTGTGTCAAAAATTTTAAACCAATCATATTAAAAAGTTAATGTTTAAATTGAATTACTTTTTAATTTTATATATAATCCTTGAGAATATTTTAATAAAATATATTCATATTTACATATATATATATATATATATATATATATATATATATATATATATATATATATATATATACATATATATATATATATATATATTTATATACATATGTATGTAAACACATTTGAAATTAATGAAAAAAGCAATCAATAGATCGTGTGAACTAAAGAAATTTGAAAAAGGAATTATAAAGTTGTAAAGTAACAAAAATGGAAATGATTATATATATATATATATATATATATATATATATATATATATATATATAAAATATCCACATATATAACTATATTTGCCTTTCTAATAACTAAGGGCTCATATACTTGTTTAAACAATGAATACATGAATAACTCCTTACCCTAAGCAATATAATAGTAAAACATAGAAACCAAGGATAAATTACAGTGCAAGCAAATAAGTTCTCTACTTGTACTATTATAAAAAAATGACATGTATTATTACATAGTTCAGAAATATAGTGTGTAAAAACGCCTTTTTCCATTTTTTATTTCTTTGTTAATTTTATTAACTTTTTAATTTCATATATCTGTTTCAAGTCTTTATGATATATATGTATATGGGATTTAATCTTGGTTTATATGTTTTACTAATATAATACTTAAGTAAGGAGTCATTTGTATACTCATTGTTGAAGGGATATATGAGCCCTTAGTTACTAAAAAGGCAAATATAGTTTGTGTGTGTGTATATATATATATATATATATATATATATATATATATATATATATATATATATATATATATATATATATACATATGTATTGATGAATTAATGTTCTAAAAAAATATTTTTAATTATTAAAAAACTATTAATAAAATTAAAATTGAATCAGTGATTTCTACAGATGAAACTGATCAGCAGTAACAAAATAATTCTTAGGAGAATAAAAAAACATATTTAGAATTCTTGTTATAATAAATTTTAACTTTTAAAATGTAAAATATATAATAGTGTAATGTTGAAAGACTTTTCTTATACAAATTTTTAAAAATTCATTTTAAAGATATGACATGCTTTTATAAAAGAATATTATTATTTTAACATATAATCAGATGGATAGATTTTTAAAAATTGCTTTAAAATAAAACTTACCAGCTGGACAAAACCTTCCTTCAGGGCCATCAAATTCTGCAAGATTTCTTTTAACAGGAATTGTATCATCTTTTAGTGTTAAATGAGCTGGTTGATCTCCTTCATGATTAGTTCCAGTTAATGCTACTGATGTTAATAAATCAAAACTAATTTTTCCATCAGGTTTTGGATAATCAATAGGTGTAGAATCTTTGGCACTTTTTAATCTTTTATAATCAGGTACTGAAACAAATACAAGTGTACTATTTTGTTTACATAAGGGCAAATAATAATGTATTATCTTTATAATACAATGTATTATCACTACATTTAATGTAATACTTACACCCATGACTAAATGTCCATGGTTCTCGACCTCCAACCAAAATTGAAAATCCAGAATACATCATTCCACCATACAATCCTAAAGAAGTATGAAAACTAGGCCTAACATTACGCACTGCTTTTAATTCTTTGTACACAAAACTGTTTTTTAATTTATCTGAATAACTTATAGGTTCTATAACATCTTTCACATCTTCATTAAACAACATTTCACAAACACTCTCTGCTGCAAGCATTCCACTTTTCATTGCATTATGAACTCCCTTAATTTTAGGTACATTTAAAAATCCTGCACTGCAACCAACAAGACAACCTCCTGGAAAAGTAAGTTTTGGTAAACTTTGGAATCCTCCCTCATTCAAGGCACGTGCACCATAAGCTATTCTTGTTCCTCCTTCCAAAATAGATTGTATTGATGGATGATGTTTAAACTTTTGAAATTCTTTAAATGGGCTTAAATATGGGTTTGTATAATCTAATCCAACAACAAAACCTATTGCAATTAATGGACTTTCATCATTTAGATGATACACAAATGATCCACCATATGTATTCTTATCTAAAGGCCAACCAATAGTATGCTCTGCAGTTCCAGGTACATGTTTTTCAGGTTTAATTTCCCATATTTCTTTAATACCTATACCATATGTTTGTGGTTCACTGTGTTCTCTTAAATTGAATTTTTTGATTAACTGTTTTGATAAATGTCCATGACAACCCTCAGCAAAAATAGTACATTTTGCATGTAATTCCATACCACGTTCAAAAATTTCTTTTGGACTACCATCTTTTGCTATCCCCACATCATTTGTAGCAATTCCTTTTACATGACCTTTTTCATCATATAAAATTTCAGAGGCTGCATAGCCTGAATATATTTCTACACCAAGAGATTCAGCTTGTTCTGCAAGCCATCTAACAACATGCCCCAAACGAACTAAATAATTTCCATGATTATACATTGGCATTCCTAAAAAAAAATGTAAAACATATACCAAATTGAAAAATAAATTAAACTGATAATTAAATTAACTTAAATTGATAAATAATAAATATATAACTGAATTTTAGTGTAATATAAATTATATAATATATGTATATACAAATATATATGTATATACAAATATATATATAATAATTCCATTTATATCAATGTGTAAAAGAAAAACTTCTTACCACGAAAAATAGGTACAGAAATTCTTCCATTTTTTGTCAGTATTGCAAATTTATCATGTGTGACAGGTGTATTTAATGGTGCTCCTTTTTCTTTCCAATCAGGAATTAATTCATTTAATGATATTGGATCAATACAAGCTCCTGATAATATATGTCCACCAATTTCTGATGCTTTCTCAACTAAAGTCACTTTAAGTTCTTTGCCAGATTGTTCAGCTAATTGTTTAGCTCGAATAGCTGTAGACATACCAGCAGGTCCACCGCCAACAATAAGTATATCAGTTTCATCAGTATATCTTTCCATATTAATATCTGTAAGATTAAATATTTTTACTATATTTTACTAATTTTACATTTTCTTCAAAGATAAAAATCCAAAAATGTCAATTTTAACAATATACGGCAAACAAAAATGAATGTAAATTTAATCCTATAATTAGTATTTTAACTTTCAGAAGCATTATAAAGTTAAATTATTAACTTTCTTATTTAATTAAATTATGTTTATAAAAAATATATATCAATAGAATTTCAACAAAAGTCATTACAAAACTAAGGAAATAATTATGAATACTTTTGGTTTACTTTTTAATATTCTCTTAATTACTTTTTTTAATTAATCTTTTTTAAAATATTAATTATACTTTTATCATACAATTAAAAAATATGAGTATAATCCAGATACAACATACCTTTCCAACGAGCATCATTTTCTCGTGGGTATATAGTATAATGAGTTGTAATTTTTGGAAAAGATTTTTCTGAAAAATGTCGTTTTATAATCCATGATATTCTACACACTGAAAAAAATATAACAAATGAAAAATATACAAAAATATACACCATTTTTAAAAAAATTCTTTTTATTTATGTTCTTAATTTATACAATAAACATTCATTAATATAAAAAAAATATATAAATGAAATTATCAATTAAATTTATTTCAACAAATTAACATTGCATTTAAATATATAATTTTCAATACCAAACATTATTTTTGCAAATAAATTATAACTCAGTACTAAATCAATAAATAAAAATAATTTTATAAATTTATTTTAATAATTTTAAATAGTAATTTGTTTTTTTATTTAAGTCATAATATATTATATAAGAAAGAATGAATAATTTATAATAAACATTATAAATGTATATGATAAAAATGTATTTTTAATATTGCCTTACACATATTTGGCAAATTAAATAGCTTTATCAATCTAAACTTAGCATAATGGAATTCATATCTATTTACTACCTAAATAATCTTTGAGTACAAAGTACAATCAAATAAATAAAAGGTTACAGTTTTTTTTATAGGTTTGGATGAATAGATATTAAATTGACTAAACACCAAAAGTTGTACATAAAATCATTTTGTTAAAAAGACAATATTTTTATTTTAATTAGAAATAAATTGACAAAAAAACATATTTAACTAAAAATTTAAGTGAACATAGATATGAAACTGAATTAAAATGTTGTACATTCATTGTCTTTTTTAATAATCCTTGTTTATTACTTACAACTTTTAGGAGTTGAATTTAAAAAATTAGGCATATTTGTAAAAAACACAAACTAATTAAAACAGCTGGGCAGCAACAAAAATATTTACACTTTAGCAGAGATTTAAGTCTAGTGCACATGTACCTAATAAAATATTTAGTCTTCTTTATAATCAACTATTCAGATAATACATTTTCTTTAACAGTATTTCTGGATCATAGATGACTCTGACATAAAGTTTTTTTTTCGTAAATCTAAATATAAAAAAACTGTCTAAAATGTATTACTTTTATAATTACATTTGACTTTAATAAATATATATATATATATATATATATATATATATATATATATATATATATATATATATATATATATATATATATATATATATATATATATATATATATATATATATATATATATATATATGTATATATTATACATTGAAATAAAAACAATCTTGTAACTTGAAACATTTATTTGTCTTTAAATTTTATACAAATTTATTTTTGCATAGCATACAACAATTTTTTACACTTATGGTTTTATGCACATGAATTATACATATTTATATATTACTGACAACATAAAGCTTAGAAAATCATAATTCATGGTTAACTTTAGACAATATCATTTAAAAATAATTACCAATCTAACAAATATATTGTCAAATAAATATTTAAGTGATGTAAAACATATACAATATAAAAATATTTTTTCAACTAGGTTTCACAGAAACAAATGCTTAAAAACATTTTAAATTGCATTTTAAAATTAATTTAAATGTTTTTGTATTAAAGTATACTTATTTAAGAAAAATATACGAATAATACATTTTTTTACATGATTTTGATTATTCATCCTCTTGGTACTACCTGTTTCCCAGATCAGTGCTCTACAATTTTATAAATTAACATATATAAAATAACAATAAAATAATAAAATTAATTACAATTTGAATCAAGTATTATACTAAAGAAAACAATTTAAAAACAACATACTTTAAATTGTTAATATAAATACTTAATTCACTAAAACATACATATCATTTAAAATATATGAATATAATTGAGTTTGATATAATCACAATAAAATTATTTGAAATAACTTACAGTAGTCTAAAACTATCTACTTTAACTAAAATGTTAATAATCCCATTCACAATTACAGCATAAATAGCACTTAGAACAAACCACAATGACTGCTTAAAATTATATTAAGATACTATATACCATAATTAGATTATGTGATGTAATATCTTAAATTTTAAATAACATGTTTACATTTACATTCAATTTGAATGTTTCACATTGTTGAACTGAAATAAATATTATTTATACAGCAGCTTGTAATTGACTCAACAAGTGGTAATATATGTATATATATATATAAAGCTTTATGAAGGCAATATCATGAAAATGTACAACTCTCATAGATATATACTCAAATAATTTATTTTGATATACTGATTGGTTCTGTTTGATTGATGGTTTCATAACATGGTCGACATACAGGAACAGCACGTTGACTAAAATGGCCAGGAAGAGCTTTATGTTTATCGATACAACGAGTACAAAACACTTCCCCGCATTTCCAGCAGTGATGCTGTAAATATATTTTTTTATACAAAATAAATTCAATTTTTTTAGTCTATATACATACATACATTTTAATACAAGTATTGATAATACAACACTATTATTAAAACAGAGTATTATTTATAAAGATTACATAATAAAAAAACGCAATTATAAACACAAAAAGGATTATACACAACATACACATTCATATATATATATATATATATATATATATATATATATATATATATATATATATATATATATATATATATATACATACATACACTCACACATATACACCCATGACATGTATGATTTCAAAAATTAATATGTTATATTACAAATAACTTTTTCTATACTTATATTATTACAATAATTTCTTTCCACTGTCGCATAACATATCAATGTGAATAACTCACCTTACGACTAAAATGATCAAAAGGAGTGGTACAAACACATTCTTTAATGTTCCTTAATGTTTTCCAATCTAAAGCAACAGACTTAAGATCATCTGTTATTTTTTCTACTCCTATTGACGTTATATCATTGCAATTGATTGCTTCTTCACAATCTGTTGATAATTTCAATGGATGAGAATCATCAGCAGCTTCAAGTTCTACTTTTGTAGATTTTTCATACAATGTTTTATTATCTACTAAATTAGAATCATCTGGTTTTTGAATTGATGGTGATCTTACTTTTCGAATTCCTGGTGAATTTGTAATTAATGACTTCAAAGAAGAAATTTTCTAAAAAGGAATTTAATTGTTGGCAAATTTTCAAAACATCATTGAATTACAAATACCAATAATTACAATACAACCTTTGATAGAAACTTGATATGATCTTCAAGAGAACTACTGTGATCTAAAGTAGCCAAAAGTAAATCATTTAATGGTTCTCTTGGATGAATTCCACTTTCAAAACGACAATACATTCCTCTCCAAAATCTAAAAAGCATGGTATGTTTTTATTTCTTTCACCCTAAAATTTAATTATTATAAAAATTACCTTATTGTTTGTGGTGATAAATTTGGTTTAAAAACATCAGGCATATCATCTGATGAATACAAGGGATTAACATATTCATTCATATGATTTGCCATATATCCCCACAATGAAAATGTTCTCTCAGAAACTCTAGAATTTAATAATAATAATAATTATATATATATATATATATATACATAATTATAGAAATACTCCATTTTTTAAATGTAATAATAAACTTTATAAATATGTCTTTCTTTTTACCTTAAATCTATTCTATCCTTTTCACAATTTCCTATAAAAGTACCAAACTGGCTAGAATGTACATGATCATGTAATGTGAGCAAAAAACGTTCATTAAATTGAAAAGCTGAAGGTCTTTGTTGTGTTAATTGCCATGTCGCATCTAATAACTGTGTAAATACTGGTGAAACTTCTTTACTATCTCCCTGAATATGCCCACATCTTTCTGTAAATTTATGACCAAATGCTAACCAATCTTTTTCAATTAAAGCCTAAAATAACATAAAATGAAATTAATAAATGAACACTTTAATAATACTGAATTAGTGAAAAATATTTAAAAATATACCTGAAAACCTTGTAAAGTTCTATAATATGGATCAAGTAACAATGAAGCCAAAGAACAAACTTGTGCTGTTCGATCCCATCCATCAGAACAATGAACTACAACACTAATTCCTTCTTCTACAGCCTGAGCAATAAACCATGAAGTGTCTAATATTGATTTAATATGCCGCAGCCAACCACTAGACTCTAAACCGTTAATGAAACTACTCATTGTTGGATTTTTTTGTTCACAAGCTGAAAAATTAATACATTTTATTTATTACATTTTTCTACATGATCAATTATTTATAATATCTACATTAAATACAATTCCGATTAAAAGATTAAATTGTTTCTTACTTTCTATTAATTTCATTAAACTATTTCTCATTACATGGATATTTTCAACACCCAAAAAATGAAACTTTATATTTTCATAAAATGCCTCATTTTCATACCCTTTTCCTGCAGCTCTGTTTGCAATAGCATTTATCTAAAATATTAGTATATAAAATTGTTTGTATTAAATATGTTTTATATATACATATATATGTATTTGTCAATATTACATAAATAGTTAAAACATAAAACTTACTTTTGGCCTTGTATCAACAACATACATAAATTCTGAATTGGGATTAGTACTAAGAATACAATTCAATAATTTTTCATCTTCTTCACAACGAGCACTAAAACCTGATAATGGTTGACTGCAACGACATATTGCAGCTTTATTGTGATGAAGATAACTTAAAACTGGAAGACGCCCTTTAGATCGAAAACGTGAACTACCTATAAGGATGTTGGTTGATGCTATTTTTGGAACATAAATGTAACGAGGATAAGTATCACAGAGCTAAAAAAAAATTATAGAAATTTTGTAGTATAACAGAAAGTAATAGTTATTAGAAAATTTATAAGTAAATAAGTATAACTATTTCAGTAACAATTTTCAGAATAACAACAAATTATTGTTTTTACACACACACACATATATGTGTGAATTTGTGTGTAGGTGTCTGTGTGTGTATGTATGTATGTATGTATGTATATATATATATATATATATATATATATATATATATATATATATATATATATAAAATACATACAATTTATCTGTATTACAGATTTATCTATTTCATTAGTCTATTTTATTTACCTCATAATCTTTGTTTAATCTTGTTAAATCCCACATATCATTTGGTACTCTGAGTCTCAAAAATTCTGATTGCAAATCAAAAAAATTCCAACCAGCTTGTTTAGGAATGTCATCAGCACTTGAAGTGTAATGAAAACAGTATAAATTTTCAATGTTAGCTGGTTGTGCAAGCTTCTGTAGTGTTAAATAAATATCATGACAATCCCTTTCTCTTGGTATTACAAAAGTAACAGATAAAAAATTTTTACAACGGATTTGTAATGGAGAGCCTGTAGTTGTTAATGCTAACTTATCAACACTTGCTATGTGCATATGAAGTATCTAAACAGAAATATAAAAAAAAAATGTAAAAAAGAAGTCAAATCTGACAAGTTTATCTACAAAATTCTTTTAAATATTTTTTCAAAATTAATAAATTTAGAAAAAAATCAACTTTATTTCTAAAATGTCATTCATTCATTTTTTTAAAAAAAATCTTAAAAAATAAACGTAAAAATAAAAAACAATATTTTCAATACAATATCTTATAATTAAAATTTATATTTTATTAATAAAATATGCTTGGATTTATTTAAATACAATTTAAAAAAAAAATTACCCATGTTTCTTTTTTTGCATCTGGGTCCACAAATATTAAATGTGTTGCAGTGACATATAAGGTACCTTGTGATGGGTTTTTAACATTATATCGATCCAACATCCGTACATTTTCGATCTGTAACAAAAAAAAGCTAAATTTCATACATGAAAAAAATAAAATATTATTACATTTTTTAAAATACACTTTATATAATACAATGTGTATTTCTTTTTAACGAAACACAGATCTAAGCGTCACATTTGGATGACCCTATGTATTCAATTACTTTAAATCATTACTATTTTATTCTGAACAATTATTTTTAATTATTTATATTTAATATTAATATTTGCTTAATTTATGATAAAGAGATACAATAATGAAAATAAAATTATATATAACATTAATATCAATTGCACAGCCCTGGAAAACGCAATAAATAATTTACATTCATGACTTTCTGCTACTAATATTGATTATATAAAGAGATAATATCTAAAAAGAAAGACAGAAATACCTTTGGAATTGGCACTGAAAAAAGCAGACAGTAATTATCCTAATGGATTCTGTTTCCTTTTTAATCTAGTCTCGCTTTTTCATTACAGATAAGAGACCAGACCCACTTTAATACATTGGGACACGGTCAATAACATATAGTCAAGAATCGGAACGACACAGAAACGAGAAGTCGCTATTATTTTACAAAACAATATACGTAAATATAAATCAGTACTACCGCAACACAAATGGTAATAAAAAGAGATAAAATGAAACCAAGAGTAAATAATGAAACAATCACGGGTGTCAAAGCAATGGGAAAGATCGTAACTTCAATTTAATTTGTTATCTACGGGAAATTGAAGCTTAGTATATACAGTCGAAGGGAAACATTCGCAGAATTGAGCCTCATATGTAACACTACAGTACACTCATATCCAAGAAGATGCTCCCCATGGGATCGATTTCAAAAAGATATAGAACAAACATTGCTTTCCTGCAGTTTTTTAAAGACTTAAAATTATATTAACTTTTAAAAACTAGTTTTTAATAATCTATTCAATAGTTACAAAAATCGATTACAATCAAAATATATTATCAACATTTTTATTCAATTATAAAAGTTGATATTCAACATTTATTTCCTGTTTCTGTTAGTTTAACTTAAAGACTATTTATTTTGTACTCAATAAATCAATAATATGTTATAAATTTTATTTAAAACAGTTTATTGACAAAATAGTCAATTTGTTTTATGTTACTATCATCATCAATTTTAAATCCATTAAATTTTAATATACAAACAACATGAATACAAATATTAATTTATTTTATATATATATATATATATATATATATATATATATATATATATATATATATAAACAAAAATATTAAAAAATCAATGGAAAACTAGGACTTCCCGATGTGTTATCGAGTTGAGTGCATGAACGTTTGGCGAATTGCCAGGTATATGTGTCGAATAAAAAGATCAATATAAATATAGTTTTAAATAATGTTTGTGTTCGACGTTTTCTTCACAATTTTAATCACATTGTCAAACATATGTATTCTTTATAATATATGTACACGCAAAGAAAATTCATGTTGTCGATAACACGCAAAGAATTAAAAATCGAATATATATTGTCGAAAAGTTACAAAGAGATGTTCTATACTTAGATATATTTGTTAAAAAATTCAATAAAAAAAATTTAAACAATTAATTTACTTTATAAAATATTTTTAGAAATTAATTGTGAAAAATGATGTAATTTATATAATCACCATTTTCAATTTCACAAATAAATGTTTTTTTTTTACATATATAATTTAATATTCTGAAAACATTTCATTGTAAAGCATTAATTCCGTACGAAAAATTGTTCTTTGATTCACATTAAAAAAAATGTCACATAAAACCTTATAATTATACATTTTGATTAACTTTTTGTATTTCTCTTTGTTTTTCTGTAGCTCTTAAACTTAATTTTCTTCATTAACATTCCTGGAAACTTTTTTCATAATCTTTCTCTTCTTTTCTTCAATATATTTCCTTCCAAAATATTTTTTACAAATATATGATTTTATTTTCTCTTATCTGTACCAAATAACAGTTATTTTCCTTGTTTTACATCTTTTGATTAATAGTTACATTTACAAATATTCCTGTTTTGATCTCTTAATATTTGTTTCATTTTCATCACAATACTTTATTTTTTAAAAAAGATATTTCTAACACACACACTTGTATATGTGCTAATTAGAGGCTATAATTTCATAGGAACAGATTGCTTATCCAAAACGATTTATTCATCTTATTTCTAAGCTTCAAATAATGTCCTATATTATTTAGTTTTCCTGATAATAAAACTCATTGTCTTTTTCGACCCTGGAATTCCTCACCTTCCCATCAATTTTATATATTCATTTATTTACAGAGCATACAGATTTGTATTTTATTTCTGTTAATTTTTATTTTACATTCCTCAATTACTGTTCTCAATATTCTTGAAAATTTTATTCTTTGAGTCAGTCACGATTGTTACATCACCAATAAATTAAACAGAATGACCTAATGCCGACTTATCTTAATTTTGCATCTTCGATAAACATATTCAAGATATGACCTTTTTTATAACTACTTAATAAAACTGAAAATTTCTGACTTATTTCTCTTTTGATTGATGCTATTCTTGTGTTATTATCAATTTATAATTAAATTTTATATGCTTTATAAAAATTGAAAATCAATGTTCTATATTTTCAAATCACCTTATATATATATATATATATATATATATATATATATATATATATATATATATATATATAATAGTTAAAAAGGAATTCAACAAACTTCGTCTAATATGATTAATAATGATTTTCTCATTTCGCTACTGTAATATTCGTATTTACCGTCTTGATTACATCTATTTTCATTCATTAATCAAAATGTCAATCCTATTATATATATATATATATATATATATATATATATATATATATATATAATTATAATTATCATTAAATACACATTTTAATGTATATTGTATACACAAAAAATAAACTATACAGTAATAAATACAAAAATGAAAATATTATCATTTTTAAAGATAGGTAATATGCTCAAATAACAGAAATATTTTTAAATATAATTTAAAAAAATAGTTTTATAATTTTTACATTAATCAGTATTTATCGAGACTAAATGTAAAAGCTAATTATCATATTTTCTCTTCTTTTTATCGTTTACTTCAAAGATTTTACAAACTCATCTTTGATAGACTTACAGTAAATAAAAGATGAAAAGGAAAATGAAATATGTAGTCTCTATTCAAAGTCATTCCTTTCAAATCGGTAATTTACATCAAATTATACCATAATTGAATTTTCATAATAGAATTTTATTATTAAGTATATATTCAACATTTCAAGATGAGGAAAACCTTTTTTAAATGTTAATTTAATGATTTGAAATATATTTTCACAAAAAAGTAAGTTTTTGATTTTTCATTATTTTGTGTACTGAAATACACAATTTATTTTTTGTTTATGTACAAAATGTATCTTTACAAAAAAAGTTTTTTTTACAATGGACATACATTTATATGAAAATAATTTTAAACAATTAAATGAATTTTATAAAAAAAATATAAGAATACAGCTTATAAAAAATACAACCAATAAATATGCTAATGACTTAAATTATTAATGTAATTTAATAAATAAAATAATTAACTATGTAATTAACAAATATGTGTTAAAGATACTACAAAAATGTTTAATAAACAAAATTGTTTTATTTTTAATTCTTCTTCTACTTTTTATTCATACACACTAATGTTGAGACACAAATTATATATATATATATATATATATATATATATATATATATATATATATATATAAAAACAAATTAACAAATACAGGAAATTAAAAATGTGCGCATAATACTTTTTGAAAAACAAACAATATTATCTTTAAATGAAAAACAAACAAATTACTATAAATAAAAATTTACTTTGAAAAATAAATGTGCGTATGAATGAATGTTTACAAATATACAAAAAAAACACACATATACATGATATTATTATTAATTTGAATAGATAATTACAAACATAAAATAAATTAAATAAAAAAAACAATCGATAACCTTCTTAACAGTTTAATTAAAGAAGTTCGAAAATATCTTACATTTTTCACTAATAATAATACATTCAGAACATACGAATTAAAACGACTACATAAATTGTTCAGAAAATCTGATAGCAAATAAAAATGTCTAAATATACACGTATTTTTCGTGACAGAGGAAAATAAAAAAGGAAACAGTTCCGTGAAATCGTATTTAAAATTATATCAAATTATTTTACTATCATTATATAACATTCAAAGATTTTTATCGAGTAAATTGACCTCATTTACATATTTAAAACAATCATTTGGGTACCTAAATGATCACATTCATAAATAATTTACGATTTTTCAACTAGTTGATAAAATGTTAAATTTAAATCAATATTCAGTAAAATTAAGAGCATTATATTTTATTCACGAAATAAATTA